>WEIU01018357.1:0-79176 GCA_013389925.1 Aegithalos caudatus
TGGTAGTTCTTTGATATAATTTTTCACAGGTATTCCATACACAATGGTTGAAATAGAATTTGTTTGCAAACAGCCCTGGAAACAGAGGGACTGATAGAAATAGTACTCTTTAAAAATAATTTATATGGTAATCATGCTTTCAATGGATTAAGCATTTACAAATTCCTTCCCACCCCACTGAGACCAACTACAGCACAAGTAATATAACTCACAGTAGCATATTCACTAATGCATGAAAAATAGAAAATCTCCCTAGGATGTCATAAGATAGAGTCATTGATGTAAAATTATTCTTACAGAAGAGATGGTTTCCTACTTTGTGGGAAATGGTTTATGTAGCAGAGACCTGAGAGCTCTCAGAGCCCTCTCATGATTCAGGACCCATGTGTGATGAACAAATTAAAATGCCACCTTCCTCCTGAGAATAATACCTGAAGAAGTTCTAAAAAACCCCAAGAAAATGCACTAATGAGCTCCAGATTTCAAGGAAGGCTCTTTATAGCATGCAACCTAGCTTTGTCTCAGCTGTGGTCATTTTCTGGTCAAGACATATGTGCAACTTTAAAACAATTTTTCTCTTTAAATGCCAGAGTATTTCATTGCTGAACTTCTCAAACCACTGCTATATAATTAATTCATGAAAACGATCCTTATTCTGTTACATTTTTTTCACTTAGAACTTCACCTTCTGAATTATTTTCCATCATCTTTGGTAACTTTCAAGTCCAACTGTTAACAGCAAAGAGAACATTTTTCTTCAGCAGTCCATTGCCAGGCAGTAGTTTATTCCTGTCTTAAAAGGCAGCTTATCTGTGATTCTGCACCTTAAAATCAAGAGTTAAAAAGAACTTCACTGGTCTTTTTAGTAATATTAGGAAAGTATCACTAGTATTACCAGCACTGTCAAACTGGAGAATAAAAACAGCAAGCTAGCCAAGTTGGCCTGCATAAGAAATTAGGTTTACAGAAAGGGCAAGGAAATAATCTTTTGACCTGAGGACCTGAGAAGTGAGATATATTTACAGACAAGGCCAGATTAGCTACCTGGCTGTTCTCAGAAAAAGCAGAAAATTTGATCAAGACAAATCATTCTCAGTTATGCATATAACATATATAGTGGAATAGTGCAATTATTAATCTGAGATTGTTGAAGTCATCCAACCAAGGTGTAGGGACTGACAGAAGACCTTAACTGAAGCAGGAGACATTTGAAGTTCTTATGGATGCTATGAATGACAGGAAAGAGACCTCTAGAATGACAGTGGGGTAGTAGCTGAAAAGTAATCAAATGTGATTTAAGAGGTGGGGTTTAAAATTGAAAGAAAAAGCCACCCATGGCTGAAAGAAGATATTTCATAGAAACACAGAATATCCTGTGATGGAAGGAACCAATGAATTTGCTCAACTCCAACCCCTGAAGAATATCATATCGTCTACATTTAAAAGGATTATGTTTATAGAGAACTAATCAACAAAGAAGTATTGTTCATCCTGTTTGTGCTTAATGAAATGCCTAAAGAAGTGTGAAGGAACAAACTCCATAATATTCCATTTCCATGTACTATCAGTTGCCAGACTTATAACCAAAACAAACCTGACTTCAATGCTACCATGACACACACCCTTCAGAGAATCAGTTCCAGAAAGGACAACTCCTAATTATTTCCAAATGTTTTCTTAGGGTTTCTATCTTCAAAATACTTTGGATAACCTGGGTGATGAAATTATTCATTTCCAATGTTCTGTCCACTACTGGGGTGAATCCTTTCAGGCCAAAATAACACCAGTGTAGTTACACAGATCACTGGGCTTGGTGGGGCTCCTCAGAGCAGGCAGAAATGCAAGATCAATGTTTATAGTCTGACTTTAAACTATGCTATTTAAGGCAAGATGATTTATCCTGTCAAGTTAAGGACTGATGGTAAAACTACTTGAAGATAAATCATTGCTCAAGTATGTTTAGTGAAAAAGATGAACCCAGAAAACTCCCCCACTCTATAACCTCTCTTAGAAATGATGACAGATGTCAGAGATGTAATAACTAACTACTCACACAACCTTTTTTGCCAAAACCAGAAAAGCAAAAATCAGTCAGGTTAGTCTGTCTGTGAAGACATGTCAAATCTAGTGAGATTCCAGAATATCCTGCTGGAAAATGTAACTACGTGTTATCTCAATGAACTGATGAAGATATATATCTTGCTCCCATAACTACCAGTGTTTTAAAGTCCATTGTTCCCAAAATAATTCTTGATCCACATCATCCATCATTTCTGTCACTGGCAATCTGGGACAAGCTAAAGATCAAATACAAAACAAGAGATAGAAAATATTTTCAGAATTTTACTGCTTGAGGAAGAAAAGATTTCAGGAAAGATAGAGCTTTTCTTATGGATAATACAAAAGAAACCCCCAAAAACAAGTTTTCTGAACCTCTAGTTTTCTGCACCTAAGTGCAAAAGCTCTCACAGTCAATGATGTTGTTTACTCAGCTCTGTTTCCCATACTAAAATCCAGCACTCTATTAAAAAAAAAAAATTCTTCTGTCTAGACTTAAACCATTACTCCTGTAGAATACTTGGTCAAAATAGTGATTTCAAAAAACTCCAATATTAAGTCCAATTACTTGTATTTCCTGCCATGACTATGTGGCCAAAATACCTTTCTGAACATTGTTAACACAAACATACAGGATGTCAGCATGTAAGCATTTGTGCAAGTGCATAGAAATTTTGGTTCCACTAATTGGCAATGACACCCAAAATCTCCCTCAAAAAACAAATCCAGGAGTCTTCTTACACATGGATTCATCTTTGCTATTTGCTAGGAATTCTGTTGAAATTCTGTCCAACTATTTAGACTTTGCATTAAACTAGATTTTCATACTATGTCTCTTTTCACCTACCTACTTTTTCTGATGTATTCCTCCTCTCATAGTGCAGAGTCTTTCTCTATGTTCAAACCATAGATACTCTGCAAAATCTGAAAGAGTTAAGGCAATTTACCTACAGCACCCTTCAATATGTATCTTTCTGCATCACTAGTGTTTCCAGTTCTGTTTGACCTATGTGGTCATTCCCAGAGGACAACAATACCAAATCTCTTCAATAATGCAGCAGTAGCAAAAGCATGTTAAACAGAAAAGACATAAAAATTATACACTTATTTGCTCACATTAACTTGATCTGTCCGTATACACATCTCTAGCATTAGGTTTGATTCTTTATAATTTGTTAAAATGTTATTTTTTAATACAACTGATATAATGGATGTTGTTATTCTGAGCTGACAGTGCACAAAAAGTATTACTAATAATATCTTACACTTATTTCTTCTAGGGCCACAGAAATATTTAAGTTTAGTTAACAGACATTTGCCAAACGGTCTCAGGAAAACCTCCTTAGATTAGGTATTACTTACCCAGTCTATTTTATCCACATTCCAATATTTTTTTAAGTCACGGAACTGCATTAACATCCCCTTCAAGCCCACAACAATAATGCTTGCTAACACACACTGCAAAGACATAAACACAAAAGCCATTTGCAGAGCTGTTATTGAAAACAAATGCTTTTTCTTTAATTTAGCAGTCAATATCATAATTAAAATATAAAAAACTAGTAGGTGTTTAGAAAATGGGATTGAGCACAGCTGTCCCTGTGACAGATGCTAACAGCAACAACCCTCCTATCCCCTTTTTTTTGTGAAGGCAATCTACAGGCTACCTAATTGTGAAAAAAAACAACAGAAACTCGGGACTACCCAAGACTCTTCCATGCATCACCAAGCCAGATACATTCTGCCACAGTCTGAAGAACTCTAAAGCAAATCATCACTCAACTTCTGTGCAGTGAAGAATTGTAACTCCCCTTCCTCACTTCCTTCCCTTTCCCTAGAGAAGGCCTCTAGGGCAAAAGTCCACTAATTTTGAAGTTAAAAAAAAAAAAAAAAAAAAGTTTAGTTCTTTGACTCAGGAAGGAGGAGATGGATGAAGAAATCATCTAGAGCCAAAAAGAATGGAATACAAATTGATGGACTTACAGTGCATAGAAAATGCTGAAAAAATGGGCTGAAAAAAAGCATATTAGAAGAGAAATAAGTTGTCAAGAAAGCAAAAACCAAAAAGTATTTTTACAATATGAGGGAAAAAGCCTACAGGAGACTGGTCAAAATTTACATGTAATCTCTATAAAAACAAATTAAAGTAGAGAAGAAGTATGGCAAAAAAAAAACAAAAAACAACCAACCCAGGACATATTGCACACCCTTCTTCAAGTGTCCTTACTTTGCATAGTTAAAATAAGCTATAAAAGGATCTGTGTTTGAAAAGTGAGAACTTTCATGACACCATGTAAACAATAGCACAAAGCAATTTTAAAACATAGTTGAGTTGAAACTTCATGCACATACATGGCAGAATTGCAGATAATTTTGGAGCTGTATTTAACAGCTTTGACATGCCTCTAGTTAAAATTAACTATTAATTTGTAATACTCAAAGCTAGATATAGCTTATGTGAAAAGATGCCACAGTGCTTTAAAGAGTCTTAACATAGATGTATAGTCTTACATAGATGTATGACAGAGATATCAGAATACTTCATAATCTTTTTGTATTTAAGTTTATATCACTATCTAAAATAATTTGTGTCAAATTTATTTGAAAGGCAAAGTTGTATATCATATGCATATCTGGAGAAATATCATGAATCTTCATTAATTTCTACCACACTTTGTCAATTTACAATTCCTGAGCAACCTGGGTGTATATTTTTCATAAACTACATGCCAAAAGTAAGTAGAAGAGAAATTCACTTCACTTCTATATGATAGCCTATATACATAACTATATATGTCTACCATCTATATGTCTTATGTTGTCACCCCTGTATCTTATGATTTCGAGATTTGTCATGCCCTTACTATTCTTTTGGCCACTGAAATTAAATAGAGCTGTTTTAAAAGTTGCACTGTCTTTTCCTGAAAGAAACTGTCATTAGAAAATGTTTGACATCTTAATATTTAAAAAGGCTAAGTACCATACCATTGGAAGCCAATACAGCAGAGGTCCAATTGTGTAGATCACCACAAGAATTAATACACAAGAGATAAGGCAAGCCACCTAAAACAATAAACAATAATTGCAGATCATTCAATCTAACAACAACAAAAAAAAAAAAAAAAGAAATTGTGAAAAGGATAAATTATAAAATATTTTAGACAAAGTCAAGAATCAAAAGTGTTAGCTATTAATGTATCTGTGGATTGCAGATCCATAAAATGTCGATTTTAATCTCTAATTATTACCTTTAATCAACTACACTGGGAACATAGTGAGAGATCTCAGCATCTGTGCTTGACCCTGCTGCCATCACACTGACACAGATCAGAGCATCACTTACACACTTGGGTATTAAATGGAACTTTTGTGTGCAATATCTCATCCCAGAAGTTTCTCAGCACCCACTGTCATTCTGCAACTTATTTATAGCCATGCACCCTATGTTATACTAAATAACAGATCTGTCATAGCACCAAGCAAGAATTATATATGTTATAATTTTTTTCCATGAGAGATGTCTAACTTCTTTTGTTGTGATTAACACTATAAGAAAAATATTATTAAACCACAAACCATTAACAATTTCATGATAATATTAGTGTATTTACTTAGGAAAATGTAAATACATTTAAAAATTATTAAAGATTATTGTTAATGCAAGTAATATAAATTCAGAAAAAATGTAGTTTAATAATTATATCATTCACAGTATTTATTATATTAATCTGATGGAAAACTACAGTAAAATTGCACTGTCCTATTCTGCTCTGAGTGCTCACTGAGTACTTCTGTCTTATAAATATACAGTTCAGATTCACAGAAGGTTTTTGACGATAAGTAGACAGATGCTCACTTTATTTTTATATTGATAATATGTTTCTTTACTAAAATAATTAGGTTTCATTTTAAGAGACAAGTTGTTAAAAACAAAACCAGACAAGTTGTTAAAACACTAGAAAATTAAAGTCATGGTGTACTTAAAAATATCATCAAGAAGGATAGACAGAGTGTTTACACAAAAAGGGATACAAAATCTGCTGGTAAAGTCACAAGGAACTTTTCCCTCTTTCTGCCTTCATGAAGAGAAAAAAAAAAAAAAAAAAAAAAAAAAAAAAAAAAAAGTGTTGATTCTATTTGAAGGACACTTCTAGTCCATGATAGAGTTCCTCACTTCTGTTTTCTCCCAGGAAAGTATATCACTGAGGAACAAATGACAAAACTGCAATCCAGGTATAACCATTTGAGAAAAAAGGGCTGCTCTGTGCCCCTGAAAGGATCTTTGCTTCTCTTCCATGCCTTATGCTGAACTGATTTCTCTCTGTGTTAAAGAAAGGCTTCTTTTTGCCTATGACCTGACTAATATTTATAAGTGATGATCTTCTCATCTCATCATTCTGCCTGGACAGCCACAAAGGAGAGCATTAAGCTGATGTGTTGCTTTCCAAGAAGGCAGGGGAGAGGTTTTTATGCCTATTAAAATACTCTCACAGTGCTAACTCATAGCCACACTCTTAACTTCTAGACACAGGCACTGCTATGCTGTGAAACCAATGGTAAACCAAGCAGATTTTTATTATGTGTTTGCTGTTTTGAAATCAAATTATAGTGGTTTCTTTTTCCATTTCATGTATTGAATAACCTTTTATCAGGGTCTTTCCCTCCATGTACCAGAGCCAATGTGCTCAAATACCCCATATGCCTTCAGGTTATAGGTCTGAAGGTTACCTCAAATCTTTCATGAAAAAGCCAGTACAACATTATGCAGGACAACTGTAAATTATACAATCAGTACATTAACAGATTACAGAAGAGAATGTCTGTGAGGATGACAGGCCATTGTATGACATCAAATTCAACTAAAATACATAACTGAAACAACTAATAGCCAAGTGGTAGCTAAAATATTTGTATATAAATACTTTTCAAGATTATTATTTGTTAGATTATTCATTATGATTAAGTGTCTTCAGAGTATTCTGTAGGCTAATTAGCAAGTATTTAATATGTAGAGTATTGAAGTAAAGCCCTGTATAATTCCTTAATATTGTGGCATCTGCATGAGAAATAATTGTAAGACATGGTCGAGGAGAAACAGTACCTATGGATTGTATTTTGTCTTGTACTTCATAAACCTTTTCCTTGCAGCTAATGTCCTTTATACAGGCAAGAGAAACAGCTATAAAATGAAAATAGAATCATTGAATCATAGAATTATTAAGGACAGAAGAGACCTTTAAGGTCATCCTGTCCAACCATCAACCCAGCACCACCACCTTGTTCAGCATTAAACCACATCCTCAAGTGCCATATTAACACAATTTTTGAAAACTTCCCAGGATGGTGACTCTGCCATTACTCTGGGCAGTCTGTTCCAGTGCTTTAGAACACTTTCTATTAAAAAAAAAAAAATTAAAAAATCCTGATATCTAATCTAAACATTCCCTGGCTCAGCTTGTTTGTTTCCTCTTGTCCTGTCACTTGTTACCTGGGAGGATAGCAGCGAAGTCCAAAGGACATGGCATTGATCTGGCTGCCACCCCAGGGCCCTGAGTTTCAGAAGAAGAGGCAATGCTGTGGGGGTGCCCCAGGTTTGCCACCTCTCTTGTTCACAAGCACAATTCAGACAGATGACAGCCTGACAGGGTCACAGTTATCATTCTCAGCAATTACAGTCCCCTCTTTCCTGAACTACTGTAATAACAGCTTGTGGGTTTCATTTCCTACAGTAGGAAATAGCAACAAACATCTTCAAAAATCTAAATGTCATCTCTGTGGGCTCAGTATACACTGAGGGATAGGACAAGTACACCATGCCACAAGGCAGAAGCTGGGAGATTACTTGTGGTTTTTTTTAACAAACAGCTTTAAAGGTTACCTACATTTTATTTTGAAAATCAGATAGAAGATAAATTAAATCAGATAAATGAAATGTGATTTTTTTTCTCTAAAACTTCAGTTTAGACTGTACCATAAATCCATTAAACACCATTAGAGGGCACTTTTGTTACAATGCTGATAAATTCACATAAACTGAAAAGGCTTTTATGTAGTTTCCTGCAGCCTGAAAACACAACTCCTAACTTCCTTGTTGCCTAGACCTTACAGTTCATATTGAATGAAACAGGTAAAAATTAAGAAATGGAACCATTATCTTTCCTAGGAAGACATAGCTGATCAGATGCAATTTCGTGCAGATTGTTAAAATTGACAGGGCAGAGTCATTCCCAGGATAGAGAAGAAGGAAGGCCAGAAAAATACAATGGACAAATCAGTACAAATTGCAGTGAGCAGAATCACAACTTTAATACTCCTATGTACTTCACTCCAAGCTGTTACCTGTGTTTTGGCACCCGTACTGTATAAAAGTGCCGTCCGTCCCATCGCTGCAGCACTTGGTATGCAAAAGAAAAATGAAGGAATCACGTTGCTGAGGCCATGAGCCAAAAATTCCTGAAAAGTCATTAAATAGAAGATGGTTTTTAACTACTGTTCTGTCATTTCAATGCCTCTTGCCAACAGAGGAGTCCCCTATGTAAATATTAGCAATGATAAAGGATGGACCCATTTTTGAGGGAAAAGATCCCACAGGTACATGACAAAGGGTTTCCCAACAGAATAAATCTCACAACTCAGAATTAATTTGAATGACAGAGCTGTTGAACTAGATTAATCAAAAGCAGGGGGCACATTTTGTTCACAAAATAAATGCTATTTCTAAGTTTTGAAGATTAAGTTCAACCAAAATATTTACATCTTGATCCACATCTGCTTTTTAACTGGCCAGAGCCCCAAGCACTGGTGTCTGGAAACTTTCCAGATCATTTCTGGTTTATGGCTCACTGAAAAAAGACAGCCACTGATTTCTCTTCCTTTAGAGCATGTTTTAGTGAAAGCAAAGTGTGGTAGCCCCACTGTATGCATGCTGTCCTTCATCACAAGTGTATTTGGTGTTTGTTCACAGTCAAAATGCAGACACGTCTGAACAAAGATTCATAGAAAAATAAGTGGAGAAGCCACCTTGTATGTGCAGCCTAAGAAGAACAGCGTTTTCTAAGGAAGTGTTCCACCATGGCCACCCAGCATTGCAGACTTTAAGGAACAAGTTGGTGTGCCCAGGAAAATGTGTAGGAAAATGGTGCTGAGTCTAGCCAGGAAAACACCAGTCCATGAGTTTGTCTTCACAGCACAGAACAGGACCCCCTTAAAGCGCTCTTGGCAGCCTCACACACCCACAAGCCCCCGTGCCAAGCACTATGCCTGCCTCCTGAAGGCAGTACAGCCACACCACCTCACTGCTCTCCTCTCCTGGAGGTTTTGCTCTTTTGCTTCATTATTTGATTCAGACCTACACAGAGTTTCCAAGACTTCAGTAATGAAACCACGTAAGATACAAAACTTCCAAAGGCACAGAAAGACACACAGGTTGCTGTGTTCCATGGAGTGCCTTGAAACAAAGCAGCAAATCACCCTGGTGTCTGACCTGCACTAAGCTCAAAGCATTCTCCCTCTGCTCCATAGAAGCATGGCTCTGAAGCATCAGTAGAAATTCATGGCCCAATGTATTCAAACTGAGAAATATTTTAGAGACCTGGACAGATAAGAATGTTTCCAATGACATAAGAATTGTAAAGGACAGGACCTGATGTAGCAAGACCAACCTGTCTAGATAGGCTGTTCAAATAGACCTGCAGCTGCAAAACAATTTGCTCTTCATTCACCCCCATGTAATTTATCCCAAACCACTTAACATAAAAGTGGAGGCAACATTTCCAGCACACAATACTAGTGCCAGTTATCTGAAATTGAGCCTTTCTTACCACAGTGCTTGAATTAGCATTTCCATTGATTTCCTGCTGGCTTGGAGTTACCCACCCACCATGACAAGCAATGTAGTAGTGTAGAGATGGCCCACTTTTATTTAAATATGTCTTCTGCAAAGTGGAACTTGGGACAGAAAGCTCCAATGGCTGTAAATTTGGGAGTACTCTCTGAACTCACCCAGTTTCTTAGATACAAATAAATCTTTATTTCGGGTGAGACTTTTACTTTGCATAAGTATAAATAATTTCTTATTATAACATCAGACAGGTCCTGTAGCTATAAGTACTTGGATTTGTTTTAGAATTGCTTTGTTTCAATAATTGGTGGCTGATTTAACATCACAGCTTGTCTATAAGAGCTCAGCTTCCAGAGCTGCTCATCTTAGAGCAGTGAAAGATGCATTAATACCCAAATGCTGCACTGATGTAGCATTACAAGATTATCCTGAAGAATGAGCTTCCCCAAAAGGAGCAGTTCAACCAATGAGGGCATTCTGCAGAGATAACTTGAACAAAATCTGGGTGTTACTGTAAACACTAGAAGGTGTCAGGATGCTGTATGGAACATAACTTTTCCTACTGGGCATTCATCTATAATACTTTCCCCAAATGGTGAAGTGATTTCAAGGTTCAGTGACACTAAGGAGAAAAAGCTTTACCTGGTTGTCATCCACAGTGTATTTAAATTTTTTAGCAGAGCCTTGAGCAAGAGCTAGCGAGGCTACATAACCAACCAGTGCCACTCCAAAAGCTTCAGTGACTACTTCAGGCAGGACACTCATGGGTGGTGCTTTTGGTGATGGCAACCTATAAAAAAAAAGACAGTAATTTTTGCAAAACTTGATACATGGTCTCTATATACCTGCAATTTATGTGAATACCAGGGGAAAAAATTCTGCAGGAACAGCTAAGTTTTGTGTTACTTGTAAGGTGACATTTTCAAAATTTTAGATTAATAAAACCTCAGTCTGTTGGGAACAGAAGAAGATAATTTGTAGAAGATGAAGCAGTTTCAGATGGAGTATTCAATTTGAAAATTTCTATTTGAGAAATTATAAAGAGATGTTGATAAATTGACTCCATGACTGACAAATAAAATTAACAAACATTCACTAATTTTGTAATGTTCAGTAGAAGAGACTGCTGCATATTTTAGCCCTTTTTAATATTGTTGGCTTTCCTGTAAAGTTAAATTTAAATCTTTAAAAAATTTTGTATTCCTTTCGGTTACTGACAGTAAAGACATTTATTCCATCTAATGGGGATTGCAGTAAAACTACTCAAGTTATGAACCAAACAACCCCAGATTGTCACTGAACTCTTCAAAAAGACTGTGGTCTTTCCAGAGCACAAATCACACTATCCAAAAACCAAATTGTGCTCTTAAGGTTTCTGATGCTCTCCACTGACAAGGCAGTTAGGTATTTCAGGCAAATGCCTAAAAGTATGCAGGAATGATCCAGGCTCTGCTTCTGTTTTTCAACACTACATATATGAGGTTAGACAGAAAATAAATTCCTGATTAAATCTAAACAAATACAGTTTACTTATTCATTATACATAGAAGGGGCACACTTAGCCATGTTCTAGTCTCAGATTCATAGCATGCTCTAAATACTTAAAAACCACATTCTTTCTCAGAAATTTTATTTTATTTCTTTCAATGCCACACATGGACTCACACTGTCTTGGACTCATACTTTGTGAAATTTAGGGAAACCCTGCTATATCCAGGCAAGAAGTTACACAACAGCTGTGCAACTAATCTCTTTTTTGAGCTAATTATACTGAATTTTTTTTTTGCCTTCTTTTCAAGATCATGGAGGAAAGTGTATCCTTAACTATAGTAAAAATGTTCATTTCTACATTAAGCATAATTAAATCTTTCACATTTTCTCAGAAACCACATTTTCTAAAATTACTATATGGGTGGAAAGGAATGAAGTGTAGTAATCTATAAATCTTTTCTCATTGTAAATCCTTTCTGCTACAATAATGCAAGGCAACTCTCAAAACCAGGTTGCAGTAATCTTGTGAAGAGTGTCCTGCCCTCCTGTCACACTTCATCAAGTACTTAGAACCTATTTTTATTCCACAAAGCAATGAAAAGCTATGAAAATATACAAGAATGACTTTTTGTGATGATATCCATGCACATATAACTTGTTAACATGGGATTGAATTGTGAGAGAGTATCTGAGGGGAGAGGAAACAAACAAAATAGATTTTTACCATTTCTTATTTCAAAAACTACATTGATCTTTTCAGAGACTGTTTTCAGAAATAAAAATGTTTAAAAACCACAAGCTAATAGACCCCACATTACCCTTTAGGAATATTTCCCACAACTTCTATCCTGTAGACGTATTCCATATCAGCATAGTAGCAAGCAATGGATGTAGCAATTATCTAATGATTCAAAAAGAAAAACATGTTACATTTCTGTTGCTTCTGACATGGTCTCTATTATTACCATACCTACACACATGGCATTGTTCATATATTTATTCTTAGATCAATCCAGCAAACCAGGATTATAAAATATTATTGTGTTTGGGTGGGGGTTTTTTTGGTGGTTTTTTTGTTTTGGTTTGGTTTTTTTTATTTGGTTGGTTGGTTGGGGTTTTTTTGCAAATGTGGAGGAGAGTCAAAAGAAACCAAGATTTGGACAAAATAGTGAAGTGAGAGTATAGTGCAGTTTATACTTTCTGTGTTAATGAAAGAGACTTGTATGGTTCTCTGTAAAGCCTCGGGAACCTTGGCAATCAGTGCCCAAAGTCCCTCTGCTCAGCATGTGCCCCAGAGCACTGCCACTCTCGTGAGCAGCTTAAAGGAGTTCATAATTTAGGTGTTCCTGAGTAGTCTGATTCAGCTGATGTTCCCTGAGCACATCTACTCCAGACTGGCAGTGTTGACTTCAGCACAGAACACAGCAGAAGATGTGTCTGCCTCTTGTTTCTATGTTCTAGCAGTCATGAATCTTGCAGAAGGAGTAGAAAGTTTGACCCTGAGAAGGTTCAAACTAATTTTCTGTGTTTCAAATGAGATGAACACATTAATCCCAATAGAACAGACTTCCAATCTGCAATACTTAGTTTGCTGGTACATTTGATCCAATATTTCTAAAAAGATAACACTGAGACCAGGACCACACTACCTCCTTTTCCAGCATTTTGCCCTTGTAAATTTTTTTTTTCCAGCAACAAAAGTGTAATTGCGATAACACACCCTGAAAACCAACTGTCCTTCATACTTTGTATTTTCTTTCAGAGGTTTAGAGAAAACCAGAAACTTTGTCATGGTGATCTGGTGTTAATCATTTGATTGCAGCTTAAACCTTAATGCAATTGTTCATTTTAATTTAGTCCATACTATGTTAAAGGAAAACTCAGTAAAAAGACAGAAAGCAATAGCAAAGCTATTTAACTTTGTTGTAGACAAATCACAAGCAACATCTAAGATACAACTACCCAGCACAAGACTTGCTGGGAGTTAAAATATGCCAGTTACTTTTTATTTTGTATTTCAAACTTCTTACACTAACATTCTAGGCTTCATGTTCTTGTGATTATGTAAAAAGTAGTAAACATATGAAAAGTATTATACAAATTGGGAGCTTATGTAATTTTTTCTAATTATTAAGCCAAACTGCTTCCTGTTCTTAAAATTAACTTAGAGCTTTGAAAATCAGCTGTCTATTTAATAAGTGGCAGGTGTGGGTGTGGGTAACTATAGACAGCACAGTAAACTTCAGCAGATTGAGCCACTGAAACCTTTGTAAGAAAAATCCTGAGATATAATTTTTTACTTACCAAAAGTAGATCGATGGGAAGGACAACTTTAATGTTTCTGTGAAATTTCTCATTCAGTTCTTTAACAAGAACAAGTACCACAATACTCAGCAAGGAGAGAAGTAATGCCTCCAACTGAACTGATCTGATATTCTCAAACACATAGGCATAAATCTACAGTGAACAGCAAATAACAATCACAGATCAAAAAATATATTCTCAATCACATGCCATGGCATCTTCTCACAACTTCAGACAAATAATGAGTGAGAGCTCAAGCAATGCTGCAGGAGCTGAGTCATTGGACAAGTTTTTGGCCTTTATTTTATATTTTACAAGGAAGAAAATCACCAATTTACCATTCCTATGGACTTCCGAAAACTCAAAAAAAAAACCAAAAAAACCCAACAAACCAGTGAATATTTATATATATTAATTTGCAAATTTCTATTGGTAGAAGCAAGATATAAAATTCCAATAAATGTGATATGTTTCATTTTCTTATTCAGTCTCATTAAGTTCAGTGAGATAAATGAGTGTTGCATTAAAATGCTGAGAAAAGTTTCTTGCACAAAAGTTTCTTTGTAGTGGCCATAGTATATAACATTCACCAACTCTAGTAGTAAAAGTTATTTCTGAGAAAAAAAAAAATTATAAGACAGAAAAAATGGGAAAGAGAAGGAGAGGAAAAACAAAAAGGGAAAGAAAAATGCAGTAGTGGCTGGATGGGAAGATATGGAACAGGAATCTTCCAAGGTGAACCTCCTCTTCAGGGCATCCTCTGCAATCTGTGGGTCATTTTTCCAGAGCAATGTTTTTCCAGAGTAATTTCAGCAGGGCATCCTCAGTCTCCCCATGGGTTGCTCTTTTGCTTACAGAGTGCTCCATGGAGCATGCTTTGGTCAGGTCCAGGTGCTGCACACACTAAACAGTTGCCAAGCTTTCATACATATGTTACTGCTTATTTAAATAACTAAAATTATCTGCTTAGCCCTGTTTGTTTCCTTTTCTGCTGACTGCAGAGTTAAAAGGGAAAGAGGACAGCAGAGCTATGGAGCTGTGAACAGGAGTCATTCAGCTTTTCAGCAGTTAATATGTGCTGCAATAACCTGTCAAACAGGTTAGAAAAATGTAGTTGGATCTGTGATGAACAAAGGAAATATGGTGCTGAATTATAAGGAACATGCAGAACAGAGACACAGAACAGGAATAGAATGACCAATAGTGATTGGAAACAGAGGTCTGATGATGAATACAATGTTGTAAGTAACAGACTCAGAAGAATGCAGTTGCCTTTGCACCAGCACAGATGACACAGTGAACTGTAATTCTTGCTCTTTGGTGAATTTGTGGGTTCAGAAAATAAGGCATGGTAGTAGATTAACAGAAAGTAATGAAGAAAATTAGAAGTTTACTGAAACAGAAGAGGTTAAGAAAGTTAGAGAGAATATCTATCTTGATAAATAAAGAAATCATGAGATCTTATCACAACTTATTTTGGTCCTCATGAAGAAAAACAGTAGTCTGTTGCCTCAAAGAACAGTAATGGATACAATACACATGCTTACTAAAGCTGTAAGAGAAAAAAAGATTGGCTTAGTCCCTTGTGTTCTGCATTTAAATGCTGGGAACTATTGTGCATCTGAAATATATGGAGACAACAGAAGTTAAGATCAGGATGTAGATTTAGACATCATCACAAGTAACTTTTTTTTTAAACCCAGCATAAAGGATAATAAAAGGATAATAAAATCAAGCAAGTGATGCTTGAAATAATTATAGTGATATAAAAAAAGGTGTTTTCTCTGGCAATGACTAAGAAGACCACTAAAATAAATCAAAAGTGCCATTCATAGTTTTATCACAATAAGGATTAATGATTTTCTGCTCCAGAGAAGTTATTCTCAAGTACATGTATAATGCTAACAAGTTTTGACAGTTTGGAGGTTAAATACATATATTTATATTGGACAGGAAAAAGTATAATAAAAATTATCTTAGGAAAGAACCCTATTCTAGTGGAAAGGTAGTCAATATGATGATAAAATTTATTTCTACTGTTCTGATTCTGTCACTCATTGAAGAGATGATTGAAGAATGAATAAAGAATGAGTAAATTAAAATAGCTTCCTGATTTTTTTTCTCTGAGAATATTTTCATAATCTAGAAAGTGAAAAATATCCAATCTAAATATTGTTTCAGAAAAGTAACTTTCCTCATAAAGGGGAAATTTAGTCCTTGGAGTTTCGATTAAGGATGCACAATATAACCCAGCACAAATATTTCTCAGAAACCAGGAAAATATTTTAAAATCAACTTCTTAAGTAATATGATCTAGATATGTCTTAAATCTGAAGAATGGCAATTAAACCACATTTTTAACCACATATTGCCCCACTGTAATCAGAAAATATGTGGATTGTATCTTGAGTGGCTTGGGACTAGATCTGTCCCATAATTTTCCAAGAATGTATTTTCAAGAGAGCACAGGACTTGGCTCAGTGCCCAAACAGAAGCTGTTATTAATTAAGACAAAAGGAGGCAATCTGCAAAACTGTGCCCACAAACTCACCAAGGACTGAGCAGTGAGTGTAGTGGCAAGAAAAGGGAAGAAATGGGCTGATTCCTATTTGCTGAAGTCAGAGAGATGGGATTTGTTTTGAAATGAATGCTGGCTGTTAAAGTGTCAGCATTAGCTATCTGTGTTCATGGCATCAAATCTAATTTTCCTAGACAATGTGAGACAAAAGACTGAGTGAATAAATAAAATTTTAGTGAAGAAATATACACAAGCTGCAAGAATTTTTGTCTTTCAATTTGAGTAAAAAAGACATTTCCATTTAATTTTAAAAATACATAGTCAAATCTTGTAAACCTTTGCCATAAGTTTTTCAGACTTTGCAACAAAATCATTGTGTGAACTGCCTAACACATTCTTTGGTGTTTCTTTGAAGTCATACACACATTGTCTGTGTGTACAATCAGACAAACTACATCAGACAATAAATGATTAATAATGGAACTACCAACAGTTTGTAGCTCATTCAAATTCAGTAGCTCAAACAGCCCTATCCCCAAAGTGTCTGTAGTACACTAAAACAATTCCAGCTGTAATACATTAATATTAAATTAATTGCTGCATTAGACTAAAGAGCTTCCACTGACTAGTTGGTAACCATTTTCTGAAAACCTAAAACCACTCAATTCATGATATGACCAGTGAATCGAGAAGACCCTTTCACAAGAAAGAAAGAGCATGTGGCTATTAGCAGGAATGTAATTAACATACACAATAAACATATCTTTAGATGTACATTTTACATGGTATTCTGTCCAGTCAGTTACTACACTCATACAAGACCAAACTAAAAATCCTAAATCCAAGTACATAAAGCTCAAGCCTGCAATAGCATTGGCATCTGATTCAAAAAAGTATTTACAAATGTTTTAATCAAAAATTTATTTATAAATTCAGCATTTCACATATTTAGATGATGCACTTACATAACTGATTTGGAAATTATGCAGCAGAATTTAGCTTGATATTGGAGTGTACAAAGCAATCTTTGTCATTATATAATTTAAAATATTTTTTAAATCAGCAATAATATATTAATTGAGCTGTTTCCCTCTTGTGTTTATAGTTTCACTACTAGCTTTGTTTAAAGATTCTTAATAGAACCTATGTGACAGTATTTTGAACAGTGGACTTTTTGGTAATCAATGCAAATTTGGACCTAAGTGAAACAAGCAATATTTGAGCTTTGCACATACATATATACAGACATCAAACGTTCCTTTTCTCATGGGAAACCATCAGTTTTGAGGTGATATTGAACATTGTAATGGTTTATATTCCAGAAAGGGTGTGTATTTGGATATAGTAATAAAATGCTCTGACTTGGTTTTTTAAATGTCTACATGAAACCCCTAAAGATTAGCTCTAAAATGTGTATAGAGTCTTAAGCAAAGGAATTAAAGAAACACGTTATTTAACACAATTCATTTTAAGAATGAACAACTTAATTTCATTTTCAAAAATATTTTGTTCTATTTTTTTTTTAAATATGTCACACTGGAGGGAAAATATACAGGCAAATACTGTAAGCTATATAGGTAACTGAGAAAAAAAAGGGGTGAAAAGAAAGGACTGATAGAAGAACATGAAGGTTTGGGGTTTTTTTCCAGAACTGCAGCAAAACCACACACAAAGATTTTGCAACAAATTTGCAACACAGCCACAAAAGGCCCCGTTTTGCAAAGCAAGTTTCTTACATTGCAGTTCATTTTGCAGTTGTATTTTCTCAGAAACATGCAGAAGAGAACTATATCTATACAAAATAAGGAGTGAATACAAGTATGTGCTTCAGTTTTCAGATGCTGAGTAAAACTTGATGACCCTTTTCTTCTCCCTTGTAAAGTTAAATCTCACATGCATTATTCCCTCACTGTTTTTCTTCTTCACCTTCACTTTTCCTTTTCTATTTGCAAAATACCAGCTGATGCTGCACTTTGCAGCTCAATTGAAACGTGACAAACTATGTACAGGGAAAACAAAATTTAATAAGTTACATAACCTATGTGTAAACACAGAAATACCATAGGCTCAAGGCCAATGTACTAGATTTGTTCTCCATATGCAAAGTTCCTTTCTACGTATTTAACCATGATCTCACATGCTATAAAGAATTCATTTCACTGGCTTGCTCTACTTGCAACTCTCCTATCACACTTTATTAAACATTCTTATTCTTGCTTTGCCAACCCAAAGGCTGCCTGAGGCAAAGCAATTGGTTTTGTGAGTGGGAGGTGTTTTGGAGTGGACAAAGAAAAAAAAATGTATGCAAAAGTACCAGTCTTTGGATTTTGAGAATTTGAAGTAAAGAACATGTCCAGAGAGACATGCCAAAGTTGACTTTCACTCTCTAGATACATGTGCAAACTACTTTATATACTAATTAATATAATTTTTACATAAAACTATAACAACAGAAGAAAATTATTGTTAAAGTCTAGCTCTGGTGCTTTTGACTGAGATACTGGACCTTCTTAAGGCAATTCATAAGTCTGAACAGACACCAGAAATATTTAAAAATACTTATATAGTAAAATTGCCCCTTTTTTATTATTCTTTCAAGTTGTACAGAGTAGAATTTTTTTGTTCATTTATTTTCACGCAATTTACAGAGCAATTCAGAACCTTAAAAATCAGGAAAATTTTTTTTTTTGGAATATGTTCAAAGGGGTTTGATTTCAAAAGAGAAGAGAAAGGCAAAGAACTTGTTTCAAATACATTAAAAATACAAGGGATAAGGGAATAAATTTATTTCAAAGCATTTGAATGACCTCATTTATGATATCATCAGCACACCAAGGTGGAAATATTTCTTCATATCACTGCTGTTCTTTATTACTGCTCATAATGTGTATTTTGATTATGCCTTGGCTACGGTGCTTAACACCAGTCATCTCTGCAAGATGATAATATTCCTGTATGTAAGTATAGTCTCCATGGAAACACAATGAAAAAGAGGCCATTCACATTTCATATTAAGAATCATTTATGAAAAGGTTTTTAAATAATAAAAAAATTGAAGAACCATTTTTAATAGTCTAATAAGCCAACTGACCACTCATAAAAATAGCTATGACACTTTTAGGTATGTCTCTACAAGATAAATGGATAAATTACTTGTGTTCATTACATGCTCCTAATTTTCATTAATGAATTGGTCCTGTAAAAAACTTAACAAATTAATTATCTATATGAAAAACTATCAAATTTATAAAATACTATGAAAAAAATTCAAAAGAGCAACATCTTCTAATCAAGATTTCACATTAACCAATTTTCCAAATAATAGGAAAAAATAAAGTGCATAGTAGGGCACAAAGACACAGTCACTGCTTTTAAATAAGTTGTCTTAATTTAGTGGCTGACTAGATGAAATCTCAGTGCAATGAGTGCAATGTAAATATCACCTCAGCAAGTAAATACAGTTTTATTATGAGTAAAATACCATTTTGCTCATATCATATTCAAATATCATTAAGGTACTGTTAACACTAATAATGCCAAGAGATTATATGCTCACAGCACCAAAACTCAGGGCTTGCTGGAATAAGTTACCATCAAGAATATGTTTTTAATTCTTGTGTAATAAGATGATACAGCTTTGCTCTTTAAGGTTTCGGCCAAAAATATGTACTTTCCAAGGGCTGTAACCATGACACTGGTGCATCACCTCCTGGCCTTGACCAAACCAGCCAGGTGGTGACATGTCCCTGACTGTGCCAGGTGCTTTCACATGGTACAGGTGGGAAAATTGCAACAGCAACAGCCACTGTCCGGCCAAGGTGGGGAACAAAGGGTGATCAGTCACCCCCTGACAGCCTTGGAACATTCCCTACCTGAATTACAGCCCAAGTAGAACAGCACCATTGTTGCTGAAGTTTTGGAAACAATTTCCAAATGTTTTGGAAACTCCAGTAGTCGCCAACATGGGTTATGGCCAGGATGGAAACCAACAGATGACTAAAGCAAAACAGCTCGTGACCCTGCACACAGGATCCTAAGTGAGGTCTTCTGAGCTCTCCTAGGGCACAGGGGGCTGTGACAGCCCCTCCCTCTCTGTGGGGCACCTCTCAGAGCTCAGGAACCCCCAGTCTGCAGTACTTGAAAGACCATCACTTACAGTGAGGCCAGGCCTGATACACACACACACACACACACACACACACACTCCTTGAGGTGCAACCCCTGCCTGGTGGGAAACACTCAGGCATTTGCCATGAGTATTTCCCTGAAGCCAAGGGGAATTTTTGATAAGCAGCTTTACAGTCACAAACAGACGTATGCATCTCCGCCTGTGTGCATGGGAAATTATTATGATGTGAATGTTGTTATCATGAAGCTGTAATTAAGTCACTATTATATAAAAAAAAAAACCAAACAATTTAATCACTTCATAAATGTTAAATTATTCAGTGACGAAATTCTGTTAAACCCTTTTGCACACCTTCTTCTTTGTATCCATACCCTTTGCACCCTTACCCTTTTTCAACCTCAGTCTCCATGTAATCAATTCTAAATTGATACTAATATAATTTTCCTATGAATGTTTCATCTTTGGAGTAAGAGAGTGAACCTTGCCACTGAACTCTGTCAAAGTCACACTTTCATATCATATTAAGCTCATACCTGCTTTTTGCCAGTATCTCTGATAGTGATGCTTTAAGCAGCCTAACCACTCATTTGCAACAATACTGCATGAAATGCTGCATTCATTCTATAAAGTTTACCTTAAAGCTGTCCGCTTGCTGTGCTTATGGCAAAGTAGTATCATGTCATAAAATAAATAACATATCTACAGTAATTTTTGCATAGGAGATGCACAAATCTTGGGTCATTTTCCTTTTACCACAATGATAGTCAGGTTTCATTCAGCAGCATAGGAAGAAAATATGTTTAAATTTATATTTATATTCCTTCCACATGCTGACCCAGAGAGAGATTACCCTCTCTGTATGAGTGTATAAAGGCTCAGGATAATAAATGGAATTATTGATGCCCTAACAAATGTATTTTAAATTAATTACTGTACTCATTCCTGCTAGTTCTCTATCAGGTTTTCCAAATCTCTTCTTACAAACAGTTAAAGCAAGATGAAGGTTCATCTTCTGTTCATTCACACATCTGCATAACAAATTTCATAGTCTTACACAGAGACAAATAGTGCACATAATAAAATGTTAGCTAATGAAGTAACCCATCTTTTTAACTGAACTCACATGAAAAAATGCCAGTGGTCCTGACATATATGGCATTTTCATTCCCAGCAGGTACTTCACTTGTGAAGTCACAACGTGTGTAGCTGCTCCCGTTGTCATCGCGCTTATCACGGGCTCTGTTAACAAGAAAGTGGCACTGCCCAACTGCAGCATAAACATTGCTACCTAAAAGACAAAGGCAGGAGGTTCAGCAGTTATTATAAAATGCAGATTTTTTGGTGATAGGACAATGAGTCAGAGTCCTTTTAATAAGTTATAAGATAAATGAGCTAAAGATACAAAGCAAAAGTCCTTTGGAAGGCAAATATAGCTGAAAATTAAACCCACTGAAGTTCTGTGGGTTAACCTGCACTATTTTACTCGCTAGTTTACCATACCCTGACACTGGTTTAGTAACAAAAGCAGACTCAAAGAAACTTTAAATATTATCTCCTGCTCAAATACATGAGCACAATAAACACCATAAAAACATCAACTCAACACTGTAACAAGAAGCACAACACTCAAAAAGTGAGGCTGGTTCTGAGACTCATTCCTGCTCCACTGCTATGCAGCCTAAATGGGCTAAGAACCATATCATGGTCCAGCTTACTGATTGCCATAATGTCATTATCAGGATTCCCAGCATTAATGATTTCAACACATACCAAATTTATGAGGTGGTATAGGGACTCTTGTGGTGACACCTCTAATCCAGGAATTAAAACTACAGCAGAATCTACAACTATGGTAGGCATTGCTGCATTCATCTATTTTTTCCTCTTATCCTGGACTTCAAACATTCTTTCTCTCCGAAGTGTGGTATTTGTATCTCTTAATTCTTTGAACAAAGTTGTTACGTGACTATAGCTGCTACTGTGGTTTACATAACACTTAATGCTTTTCTGATCCACATTAGGTTACATTGACTTTAATTCTCCTCAGAATGAGTTTTGCAGTTTCTTATTTCTGTGGTCTTTTGCATTTACTGTTCTTCTGCCTGAAAAGTTGCATGCTCTTGGCAAAGAGTTCTTTGTTACAATACTTTCTAAGAGGTTCATTTTGTGTTTACCTTACTAAATATCATCAGTTTAGAATATATCAGTCTCCCTTGCTTTTTTTGTGTGTGCGTGTTGGTTTTTTTTTTTTTTCTGAAGCTAAAACTATCATTCTCAGATGTTGTCATTCTTTATGACTGAACACCATTCATGTTCTCACCATAAAACTCACCTATATGCAGAGAGCTTTGAGCATAGTACCACAAAAGAAAGAAAAATATAGAATTAAGTGAATTTTATTTTACCACAAAACCTCTAGTGAGCAATATCCTCTTCCATTTTAGAGATTAAATCTGAGATTTTTCTTCTACATCCCACTAATAGCATGTAAATTGCTCTTTACTATGAGCAATTGGAACATTGATTGCCATTCAAGGTTGGACTCCAATAATGATAATTAGTGTATACCCTCAGTGAGTAGTCATTTAGTTAGTCAGGCCTAAAACTGATAATTACTAATTTCAGATATTTTGTTTAGCTGTTTGTTCTAACAGTGTGTCTACCAATATATTTTAAACATTGCTCACAGTAGTAAAGATCAATAAGAATTAAATTCTGCCTTCCCTTGTGAAATTTTGTTTGCTTCCAAGATTGGTTTCTATTGTCTGAATGTGAAATTTCTAAATGTGTAACAGCTTAGTCCCCAGGAAACTGGATGTTTATTTAGCCATGGAATAAAAACCACCAAGAGAATTCTTTGTCCTACATAATATCACAGAGAAGTATTAGTTACTATTAGCATTTCAGAGAAAGTTATTATTGTGAGATACAGAAAAATGATTGCTGAGCTTAGAAACTTCAGCATCACTCTCAGATCTACTTTTTTGGTTTTTTTAAACTTTTTTTTCTTTTAATCACCAGCATTTTGAGAGGATGCTTCACTAACTAAAATAACACATTTCAAACACTGCTTTAATTGATTGCATGCAACTGTGGGCTATGTAAAATACATGAAAACCATGAGTATGGCTTCAGACAATTTCTGTAGGCACTCAATTAAACAAGTAACAGCCTACATTTGGTCCCCTCTCCTTACTGCAGAAGGTAGCTCAGGACTTCCAGAAACAATGGCAGTACTTCATGAGCATGAACATCCTGCTCTTTATTTACATGATAGTTAAATAAATATGATGTGCACCCATACATCTTCCATGGAGATATTTAAAAATGAAGCAACCAGAACAGGAAACATCCTGGGTGGAGGGTGTAATTTTCAGCATAAACTGTGTGGGAACCTCATGTTGTCCTTACAACATGAGTAATATACAGAAACTGCTTGGATCATGAGAAAGAAAAAAGATTTGAAGCAAGCCTCCCAAACCTAGTTGCATGTGAGTTTTCTTGACAGATAAAATTATTAGCATTTACACAGGCCCAAATTGACTTTACAATTAACCCTCCATGCTGGGCAACAGCCATTTCAGCTTGGCTGCCACTGCATTTTGAATAAACACCATTTGAAACTGAGCTGAGCTGACAGCACACAAATGCATTACATTGCATTATGTCATAAAATCTTTCACCCAATAACACTGACCAAACTGTAGAGAGTTCAGTATTTTTAAAGAAATGTCTAACAATCTGCTTTATATTGGCTATTGTTTGTGATGCTCATTTTTGCTGGTCTTCCACTTTATTTTCTGGTATATTTTATGATTTCTTTTCATTCCTGATGTGGAGAAACTACAGAGAAAAGTCACAGTAAAGTGCTAGAACGGGAAAAAAGCAATTATTTTTATTTTTATTACCGGAAATAATACTGAGATTTTCTTAAACTGTAAAAGAAACAAAAATTTTCAGATTATTTTTGAGTTGTCAAAAAATTATTTTAGAGTTGTATCCAGAATTTTTAATTTTTAAGAACTTATTTCCTAGAGGATAGAGGCATATTTCAGGGAAAGAATATGCACAGTATAAAAATGGTTTGAAAGGCACTTGGCTATTGTTTATTTTTGTGATATTTTCAGTACATAATACCATGTAAAAAGGCTCATTGAGAAGTAACTTTCTTGAGATGAATTTTGCTTTCACCAGATATACCTTCTTGAATAAATTTATGTAAATGAAATCAAGACCTTTAAGAGAAAAGGAAAAAACAATGTAAAAGAAAGCAAGGGAAAGCAGCCTGGAGTTAATGCACAGTAAAGGAGAAAAGATCATGGAAACAAGGTATACAATGTAGTAATTAGACAGAAGTGGTGGAAGGTGTGATTTCTCAAAAAAAAAAAAAAAAAAAAAAAAAAAAAAAAAAAAAAAAGTAAATTTCATATTGGGAGAGAGAATACAAAGGGAACCTTTTTTTACATTTGTCTTTACTGCTCTATAATTTTACTCTGACAAGTAGAAGAGAATGGGAATTTAGCCAGGAGAAGAAAAATGAGCAATTGCAAAAAGCAAAGCCCTCTATGTTCATTAATTCAGAACCTTTGGTTCTTGTCCACTTTCAATCCACTTTCAATACTTTCTTCCCATGACAACATGCTCAGTTTATTATTATTATTATAAAAATAATTCCATTCAACATGTAGTCAATTCAGCTTCATTGCCAGTAAAAATTTTTATCACTTAACAACTATTTGGAAATCACTAATGTCAAACTTTCTGTCCACAGAAACTGAAAGACTGATATCATGTTACCTGCTGCACAGATTCAGCTTTGGAGAATGAATTTTAAAGCCCTCAAAACTCCACTGTACCAGAAGGACTTTTTGACTGTTTTAGCAAATAAAGTGATAGTGCCCTTTCTGATAATTTTCTGCATGGGCTGGGCAGATGAGACTGACATGGGGAACATTTCTTGGAGGGGAAAAGTACAGACTGTGAGCCTCTCATTTAGTACATTTTATCGGTTATCTCAAAATTTAAGGCTGCAAAAGTGAAGACAACTATGGACCCGCTGGAGACAGCAGACACACTTTAACTTGGCTGAATTGCCAGTTTAAAACTTTCCATGGCCTGTATCAATAGACATCTAACTGGTAGAAGACTAACTTTTGGTCTTCTGAGCTGCAGCTCTTACGTTCATTCTGGGTGTCTTGAGAGTGTCTGGTAGATTCTGATGGTGTGCAGAGTCCTCATTCCAGGACCTGAAATAGCCTTCTCCATGGGCTTTCTGCATTAGCACATAGTATGCTCTACCATAATTGTGGGAACCAGAAGTCCCACCCAGCCTAACTTGTAGTTTTCAAAGAATATGAGCCTGCAATAAGGTATTTCCATTGTAAAAGAAAAATGAACTTTTTCCCTGATTATCAATGTATATTAGACTTACGTGTACCAAACTAGTGCAGCATCATTTTTTCCCCTAGGGTAATAAAGATTTGGACAAGAATATTGCCTTACAAAAACACCCTTCTTATTCAAATCTGCTCCTTTGTTATTAGGCAAATTGATAATAGACTGTGTAAATTTGTTTTTCTGAAAACCAGAAACATTTTTATTTCCAGTGCTGTATATCAGCAACTAATTACATGTTAGTTTTTAAAATACAGTAGATGAAAATTTTACAAATAAATATGTTACAAGACTGGAATGCAATAAGTTATTTCTCCATTACAGAAGAATAGCCCAACTGAAGTCTAAAACACTGTGGTCTTAAGAGAATTAAGGATTTTCCCTAGGGTATTTTTTTCTCACTTTGGTTTGCAAGGAACTATTTATTCAGCAAATCTTAATCTTGAATTTGAGTTTAGTATGCTGAGATTATTATAGAAACACATATATTTATGCACGCATTCTTGCACATATAATATATTAATAGGGGAAAAATCCTTACCCAAAAGCTCTTTTGAGGATTTTTTAATGTTATAAAGGCAGCATCCAATTTTAATTATAAAATTACTCCATAGGTGTCCGCTATGTACCATAATTTTCTCCCCCCATCAATACCTCTGAGGTATTTAATATCACGGAAGAATTCTATTAATTTGATTTGTTTTCCATGTCCTGTTTATCTTTATAGAGTAGCAGCTACACAAACATAAAAATAAATCTTCATTATGACTTCCATTCTGCTTTTAAAAATGAAATAATGAATGCATTAATTAAATAGTTTTGGTAGTTACAGTTTTTATTTTATGTTTACTTATTTTCTATTTTAATACTATTTTATTTTCATCAGAATGCCTCTTAAGATAACTGAATATCTTTCCTCTTTTATGAACACTTCTTCAAACATTAGATTTCAGTAGTTTAGGACTCTGAAATGTATTACGTTGAGAAAAACTTAAGCAGCTAAGCCCCAGATCTCAATTGTGATATTGAAAGCTCTACCTATCATTGTCTTATGATCAGAAAACAGTTCTAAGTTATTTCATGTCTAGATGGCACTGAAATTCACAGAGCCTGCTCAGAGTTTGCCTCACACACAAATGCACAGACAAGCCAACAGCAGTTCATCTCAAAAAACATCTCCCCCCACCTTCCCTCCATTACTCACTATTATGTACATTTTCCCTTTTATTTTAGCTTTATTTGCTGATTAGAGTACTTAGCCAGGCTACTGGAAAAATAGCATCAAATTGCTTTTTAGGCCAAGGGTGTTCAGCTCTTTAACTACTCTTCCCAGGAAGGAAACAGCTGTTTTGGCAAGGACTTTTCATCCCTCATCTGGAGGCTGCCCAAGGTATCGATTAGTCACAGCTTCTGTTATTTTTGTGAAATTAGTGGAGGATTAGAAAACTACACTCTGTTTTTCAGAAAAACTAAAATCTTATAGGTGATACCATAACCCAGGTCTGCTCCTTTCACAGAGCAGTACCCAAATATCAGCTACACACACATCTCTTTGTATTTCCAGACATCTTCAATGAAAAGCTGTTGCCTCAAAATGCACCACACAATTCTTCTTGTCCCAGAACATACATTAACTCCAGGCTGGTAGTTAATTTCTAATCTAATCTTATAAATAGAAGGTGGTAACTGATTTAGCTCTCCATTAAGAGCAAGATGTGCCCTGTCACCTTATGTGGAGTTTGCAGCAACTGTTAGTCAGGAGACTGGAATCATGATATGCAGTATGGATTCCCACACTTAACCGCACCTGGGAAGATGGCAAAGTTTAATCTCAGCCTTGATCTGGGCTTTCACCTGTGTATCTCAGCTTCAAGGCACTTCTTTGGGAAATAAGTATTTTACTCTGCTCTCCAGCCATTAAACTCTCATCAAGGACTAGTGGCAGCATGACAAGCACCAGGTGTGTTTTATGATTCTAATGCAAGTGGGATTATTGACCTGGGAGCCCATGCACTGGCACACTTCACTGCCAGACCTGCTCTGGAGATGCAGAGAGGATTTACCAGTTCTTCTCATTACAGTGAGGATTAAACAGGACACAGGCTGAGATAAATCAGCCAGTGCAGTTGAAGGCATACAAAAAACCAGAACTTTTCAGGATGAAAGACTAAGAGGTCTAGAGAACTTACACATCTAATGGGATTCTGCAGCCACCAAGCAAAAATAATTTTTGCATTGGATTTTGAAGTTACATCAAATGAATGCAGGCACCAGCTTCCCACATGGGGCATTTTGGCCTCTCTGGGAAATCTGTAGATTTCCAAGCTGTGAGCACAGTATTCCTACATGAAGGGCTCCATTCAAGCTCTGCTCTTGCAAGCAGCCTGCCTAAGATGCAGTGCTGTGCAGAACATGCTGGTACATTGGCTCAGCCAGGTATAATCTGTCTGTCTGTAGCCTGTCCCTCATGCTCCTACCCCAAGTCTTAATCCAATAAAAGAATCCTCATCATAAACCAATAAAAGAATTATAAAAATGCATCAGAAATAACAATGCTACTTGATATTTCCTACTAACATAAGTATAAGCCCCAGTTCCTGCCATGCATGTTGGCTACTGAAGATCCCATTCTGGGCTCCTTTGCTCATTCTCTGCACAGGAGAGGGATCTAAAGCACCAGGTGGAGGGGTTTGGTTTTTTTTTCAGTAGCTCAGGTACTTAGGAGGTGTTGCCATGTCACTCGCTGGAACATTACTTCTGTTTTAATATTTACAAGGAAAGAGGGAAGCCTTCATTGAAGACCTAAGCAACTGGCAATGAATAAAGTAACTTGGCTCTTTTAGCCAAAATTAAAAAAAAAAAAAAAAAAAAAAAAAAAAAAAAACAAAAAAACATTTAAAAGTCCTCGGATCATTTAAATAAACTTTAGAGGATCATTTGAAGACATCTGTTTTGCTATTTCATTTTAAAGATGGGTGTGTGAACTCTAAAGAGAATTTAAAGTTTTCCCTACTGTTTTTAATTATTGGATATTGTATCATATTGCTTTTCAAGCCAAGGGCAACAGAAAGCCTTAGGAATATGTCAGTGCTTACCAGGAGCTGATTCATGTTTGTTTCTGAAGGAGAAGGAAAGAGGACACCAACTGCAAGTGAGTGTTATAGTAGAGCTGACTGAATGTGGTTTTGCTTCATATTGTAAAACACTGGGAGCATGCATACAGATAATTACTACAGCTCAACAAAGATGTAGGAAATTCTTAAAGCAAATTAGTTCCATCATGTTTTCATTAGTTTTTCTTAGAGAAGTATAAAAAGTATTACAAATGTCATAGCTGTCACAAAGGCAGTACTTCAGTAGCATAGAGAAAATGTGATCACCACCAACCTGAATGATTCCTCCTAGAAATGAAACGGCTGCAGCAACTCCAATCCTCTGCATTTCAAATTCTGACAAACCCAAAATTCCTGAATTATTGTTTGCAGTGAAATTAGTTCTGACTGAAGGCACAAGACGTTCAACTGCATTGGCAGATATTAAGGAAGTTAAAGCAAAAGTTCCTGTAAAAAAAGCCACACATTAATCACCAATAATTGCATATCTGTCTGTACTCATCACTCATGATCTCTTTTTCAAAACAGCCATTATGAGTAAAAGTGCCATTTTGTACATTCCTCTCATCGTAAGAACAATTTTAAGGTAATTTTTTCTATGTAACACACATTTCTTCCCATAAAATACCATTTATACAGGCAAATTAAATGTAATCTTTTTTTTTTAGCACATTTGTTAAAACAGGTTTACAAAAGAGATTCAAATACAGCAATTTACAATGATTTCAAGTTATCAGAAATGCTTTTAACTCACACTGGATGTGATCAAGCAGCTATTTGTCTGAGAATCCCAAGTGTTCACCATTCAAATTTCTAGGGCAATTAATTCACACTATATACATAGTACCTAGCACTCTAATAAATGAAGGTGAATTACGACAAAAACATTTATTTGCTGAGAGAGGTAAAGCACATTTAATGACACAAAGATAAATGAGGATAACAATTCAACATTAAAAGACACAAACCTGGAAAGCTACTAGAGCATAAGAATATCTTGCTGTGTCAGACCAATGGCCCATCTTGCCCAGTACTCTGCCTCCAGCTGTGATAGTCAGAGGTGTCACCCAGGGAAAGCACACAAGCTTGGCCATTTTTCGTGGCCATTGCCCTTAATGGCAGCATACACAGCTGTTGTGTTAGAGAAGTACTTCCTTAGCTGGCCTTTTTTGATTGTGTTTGTGGACTTGCATTCATGAATTTCTCAAAGGTTTGTCTGAACCTGCTCATAATTTCTCCTTCTGCAACATCTTCCGAGAGCAGGTTGTGGAAGTTCAGCCTTTGCTGTACTGTTGTCTTTAATCTATACTTTAAAAGTATTTTAAAGCAACTTCTCCCTTAACTTGCCTTTTTTCTACTGCTGCAGGACCTGGTGAACACAGTCCTGCCCTCGCTTTGGCCTTCACAGAGTAAAGCTCACAGCATGAATTCCTCAGGAACCCACCAGGGATACCACCTCCCTGAAAAATGACCATGAGGTCCAGCCTTTTGCTTCGTATCTTTCAACTTGCTAATAATTAATAAAAGGACTTTTCTTCTATCACAAGGACAACTTAGTTTCTTTAGTAACCTTTAGTGTGGAACTTTATCAGTAGCTGTTTGACCATTCTGATATCTTATATTTGAAGTATATCCTTTGTCCATGCACTTGTTGACATTCATACAGTAGTCTAGAATGTAGTGAGGTAGGATTTTCCTTTACAGGAGTCACATTAACTCCTCTCCAACAGGGTCTGATTATACATATCTTTTTTTGCCCCATCCCTAGAAATGTTCAAGGCCAGACTGGATGGGGCTCTGAGCAACCTGACCTAGTGGAAGGTGTCCCTGACCATGGTAGAGGGGTTGGAACTAGAAGATCTTTAAGATTCCTTCCAAACCTGGCCATTCTATGGTTGTAAGATGTTGGCATAAAATTAAATTTGAAAACAGCTTACAGGAAGTTCTCTCTTGAATCAAAGATTTGTATGTGTTATTTATGGCAGATAAAGCTGTCTCAGAGGATAGTTCAAAATCAATTATGTTAACAAAAGTCAAGAAAAAGTCAAGAAAATGTGTTTGTTGCTCAGATGAGAAACCATTTTAAGTAGATCAGCTATTTCAAAGAAGAGGCATTTCAAGTGAATAAAAGTCAGCATTGATGGGTTTTCCATTTCGTATTAACATGACTGCCTTCATTAACAAAGGACACTTTTACAGGCTGTGCACATGTGGAGAGCATCAGAGATCTTTCAGAAAATTCTGGTAAGTGAAGAGATTGTCTCCAATGTCCATATAGAATTATGGAGAATTTAAGGAAGGCAGTATAGCTCTTACACACTCAGCTACACACTACAGTGCCTTAACTGAGACTGGGGGAACAAGTGCATGAGACCTTCCTTCTGAAAAAATCAACAATATATGTCACTGAAATTTATTAAAAAATTCCATGTGTGCAAGAAATATTTGTTATTGCCTTTTTTTAAAAAATTGAGATTAAATTTTGAAATAGAATTATGAATGGAAAGAGTTTCCACAGCAAGAACCATGCAGAAATCTGCAGACATGAAGCTGTGCAACTCAGCAAGTCATTCTCTGAACAGTATTCCTTCCCAAGGATAAAACATCAGACTTAACAGCTTGTACTTACCTATTTTATCATCTGTTTTCATTACAAGAATTTATGTCAGCCGGATGCTTTATTTATCTACTTTCCTACATATGATGGATTCTTGTCTTCCTAATAATCTTACACTAATCTAACACCAACCAACTTCTGACAATACACTTCTAAATGTTTTCGTTTTGAAACAGCTTTTTAATATAGGCTAAAGTTTTAATCTGTTTGTATTCAAGAGTAAAATGTATTTTCCAGATTCTAAATTTCCACCTTTTTTGGAATGCTTTTAACATGAGTTGAGTACAGACCCATAGTCATCACACCATTAGGACACTAACATATCCACAGATCCTTCTTGGATGTCAAAAGGCTCAAATACTTTCTGTACATCTACAGAAAACAAACTTTCATCTTTCCTTTTTCTCTAAGACAATTTATAGTTGTTCAGAATTTTTTTTAATAATGTAACTGAATATTTTTGATCAAAAAGGGTGCTCAAAATGTGTTGTTACCTTCTTAGTAGAACATTGCATACCCTCGTGCAATCAGATTCTGCAGAGTCCATTTTGAGTGTGATTACCCAGAACCATCTTTTCTCCTTTCAGGAGATTTTTTTCTCTTCAAGGAAGAGATACCTCCTCCCTTGCTTAAATCTTCTGACAGCCACAGGGGCTGCTTCCCTTTACCCAGCCACTCTGTGTTCTGCTACTGGGCCCATCTCATCCTTCTTGCAAACTTCAGGGGCCATCAAGTCCCCACTTCTGCACAGTAAAGAATTTGTGGTTCAACCTAATGAGTATTATTTCCAGCTGCCCTCTATAATTTGATTTCTTTGGGCTCAGAAACAAAGCATTCATTAACCTATTAGGAGCACAAAGCCATTCAATTCTTCAGCTGCTGCAGCTCTGCTGAGGGTAAACAAGCAACTCAGAAACCAGCAGAGTATCCAGGCAGCACCTTTCACTGTCTACCCAACTACTCTGCAAGAGGACAAGAGTCCTCATTAGGAGAGTCTCCAGCTTTAATACAACAGCAGTTAATGGGCTCAGAAGGTAGTTTTTCATTTTTCTTTTCCTGAGAAATGCAGGATTTGTGTTTTAGACAGGTGAGAAGCAATGTGTGTTTTCTATGGTTTAAGAGGCAGTCAACCTTTCTCATTTCCATTTACATACATCTTGTTGGCAGAGCCCTTTGTTAAAAAGCTTAGCCTGAAGCAGATTTATAAAGCAGAGTTAAAATACAAAAGCTCTTACTAAATTACATTTACAAAGGAAGTGTCAGTGCAATATTAAATTATAATGGCAGGAGTCACTCCAATATTTTCTTAATGAGGCTCTTTAAAATACTTAAACTGACAAAAATAGTTGTAAAGAGAAGCACAAAAACATCTCATTTCTGTATAATTGTAGATGACATTCCTTCCATTGACCTTTAAACAAGAATAAATTTCAGTATCCGATTCCTTATTTTTGAAAATTTCTTTAGCAGATACTTACCTGTTGCAACATGACGTCCCATTCCAAATATGGCATAAATAATGACAGGGAAGAAAGATCCATATAAACCAAAAACTGGATGGACTGAAGACAGAACAGCAAAGGCCAGCCCTGTAGAAAGTTAAAGAGAATTACTTCACTGTATGAAGATAAAACTGTTCTGTTTGCTTTGTTATTTTTTATTTTTATGAGGAAATATCTACAATTTTATTAAGAGCAGGAAAAAAACTCACCTTCCTTTATTAAAAACTAGAGTGTAAGTGAACTACTGTACAGTAAGGATCAGAAATAACTGTGGAAGGTTTTTCATTTCATCATCAAAATCCGCATATCCTACCATGTTTCCAAGTTGTCTCCATCAGTGGTTCCAAGCCTCCTTTAATAGCCAGGCCTCACAGTAGGAGGCAGCATTGTTTCACCCCCACCCTCACAAACATGGGTATGAGACTGCCAGGTCTCCAGGCAGTGGGATAGTTATTTCTTACAAATATTTCAAAACTTGTAATTTTGGTTTGGATGGAGCCCCTTCAGTCTGCTTTCTTCTAATTTCTTAAACAAAAAAATATTCCAGCATTCATCTTCTTTAGGTGCCTGAGGTTTTTAAGTCTTCAGATATTAACATTTCTTTCATCGTGTAAAGCTGTCAGTTCAGAAACAGAAAGTATTTGACTCTCATGTTGAGATGGAGAATGAACAGAATTGGTTCAGGTTTAACTTTATAGACTTACTAACTACCTTCATTGCTTAGCTATAGAGGACAGCATCCATCCTTTTCTTAGAAAGTCTTGGACAGGATCTCATTTTTCAACAGAGACATTCCTGCAAAGCAGCAGATTTGGTTGCTTTTCAACTTGAGATACCTAAGATAGCAAGTCAGACTGCATTGGCTTCTTGCAGGTCATCAGGAGGAGACACCCCAGACTGTGCCTCAGATCAGCAGGCTCCACAATCATTTCACAGCTCTTACCACTGGAAACTAAGGGCAGGAGAACTTGCCTTGCACAGTTGCTCCGTAAATTTTGGTGAATACCTCATCATGCAGTCTGGAAGAAAGGACTGGCCTGTGTAACACACACAAGATGCCTTTCTGAAGTCCATCTTCAACCTGAGTGTATTCACAAGCCCAGGGCTGATGTGTCTGCACTGGGAGAATGACCACGTGTGGTCTGTGACAGAGGTGATTCAGATCTGTGGAATGGAGTTGCCTTCTGTGTACATTTGAAAGCCCCAAAGAAAACTAAACCTCTAGGATTAATTGTTCTACCAAGCTTTCCTAACATGCTCCAGAAAGCATTCTCTACCTGAAATGTTGGTGTTATGGTGCTTTCATAAAATAGAGAGTGCCCAAAAAGTGCCTTTGTTTACGGGCTTTCAGAGACAATTCTGAACATTTTTATTCAAAATCCCCTTCTTAAATTTTCATTTGAGTCTGTAACAAAGTACACATGGTGAGGGAAGGCAAGAAAATGAGAAAAGATCAGAAATGTCAAGTCCTCAATGAAGCAGTTCATGTTCTTAGAAAAAACTCATGGTGAAGATTTTGCTGAGATGACTCCTACATGGATCATTTTCATCCACACTGTGCTCAGCAAAGTAGCACTATCAATTATAACTTCGAGAAGAATTATTTTAGAATGTGTTTAGTTTTAACCTTCTTTTAAACAGAAACGGATTTGGTTGGTCTTCAGCCCTGTAATTAGTGCATCTACTGATACTAACTTCTGCATTTTTCTCTTAGCACAGCATTATCATAAATGAGAAAGCTCTTTGAAATTGTAGTGCAATGTCCATGTTCACATGATCAATAGAGGTAAAAAGAAGATTCTGACCCAAGAGCAACACAAAAGGGTGTGCCTGAGGAGAATAAAAACATCACAGGAGAGAACTGCATGACCCTATCCAGACAAAACAGAGCATGGAGGAGGGGAAGAAATAGATAATAGGAGAAAGAAGTTTTTAAAGCTTGTTTAACACTGGAAAGCTCTTCCATTATAACCATTCTATGAACAAAACTAAAAGGAAACAAAAAATTTGGAATTAATTCACTAATCAAATACTACTCACACAGATATTCCAGGCTTGCAATAAAGCTTTATGCTAGGCTTATTTATTTTACTCTTCAAAAAGTAAAGTATTCAGAAAAATCAGTATAACTTCAGTCTCATTTTAATTATAACAACATAATTTAAATGAAGTGACCTGTCTATGTGGACAAGCATAAGGAAAATACTCCAGCTTCAGTACTGAATGCTGAAGCCAGATATGTACTTTGGAAGGTTTTTGGGAAGGGTCTGTTAATCCTGGTTATGGTTATAAATCCAGATTATATGTTGCTGATGGAATATCACTTGTTTACAGGAAGATAATCTGAACTTAAATTCAGCCCTTGTTTTTCTCCATTTCATGTCTAGGCCTTTCACATTCTTTTGTATTAAGTTTCTAGAAGCAGTGTGTCATTTTTTTCATGACATGGTCATGGCAATCAGGACAGAGCTAAAATTACCAGCCTTTGACTTAAGTCCTGGCTCTGTTTCTTAGGGTTTTACTCCCATTACTGAAGCATGTCACTTACTGAAATGTGTAAGAACAGAGAGGCACTATAAAGTAGAATCAGTAAAGACTTCAGGCTTTCTGATTAGGCATAAAATGTTCTAAGGGTTTAAATGCTTTTCAAGATGTAATCAGTAGTATATTTCAGTTTATTTCATTAATTTTCATATTAAACTTCACTGCAATGCATTCTTGAGCAAATGCTCAAGAAGTTTCCTGTCAAAAGACAAGGAAGCATTATTTTTTTTTTTTTTCATTCCAAACAGTAATACTTAAAAGAAATAGATCATAAAGTAAGGATCTCACATAATCTTGACTGGTAATATAGGGAAGCCCCCATGGCAGTGACATTAAGGTTTTCATAATATAAATTCCATGAAAAGAAATGCAAACAAATATTGAACAGTAAGTTCAGATGCAGTACATTAATATTGTTTGTTTTAACTACCTCCTTATCATAAGATAACATTGTGGGACACACTTTCACTGAAAACCAAGACCTGTGACTAGCAGCAGGCCCTTAAGAATCCTCAGGCACACCATGCTGAAAAGCAAGAGATGTTCAACACTGTTACTCAGTGTCAAATGTTAAGTAACTGCAAAATAAAAAGTGTGATACAAAGAGAAATAAGTCCATCTCCTACCACAGGAGAAAGGTCTCAGTTTGGAAGTTTCTGCTAATTAGATTAGTGCCAAAAGTACAGCAATAAAAAAAAATATTTTTTCCATAGGAAGAGCTATGAATTACCAGCATATAGTCAACTAGTTAACTATTTTCTGCACCTGGAAATATGCTTATGATACATACATCTGTTCTAAGGAAAATACTACCATGTCTTTTGGAAATATTAGGTGCAAAGCAGAAATTAAGATAAGAAGTAAGAAAATTATGTAGCCTATAATTAATTTGAGGATTATCAACATTAGTATCTTCATTTAGTATTTACTAAAGCTAAAAGTACTTTTTACTAAAGTAAAAAACTATATATTTTTAAAGCTTTTCTGATAGAGTGTATATTCAAATAACTTTCTGTGATTGTAACCTTTTACTCTGTGACTACAACCTTAACCTGTGACTATACTAAGATGGTCAGACCCCAGGTTTATGGAACCCTAAATGACACTAATTCATCCTATCCCACTCAAAAATGCTATCTGCAGTTGTGGGCACTTTCTGATGCTTCAGAAAAATACAGCTTCTACATTTGTTCACAAAGCTCTATTATGTAGTAAGAAATGTATTTTCTGAGGATGCCCTAAAATGTAGAATTGACACATATTTAATCAGTCTCCTATCAATGCTTCTTGGAGAACTAACAAATCAAGTAATCAAGTACCCATATCCCAGGCTTTAATTTCTAACTCCAGGATAGCTAACTTCTATTGAAGAAAAAAACAAGATTTTTTTTTCTATCACAAGAAAAAAAATAATATTATATTTCATAACAGTTTTCCTGCACAAACCTACAGTTCTGGAGGGTTCTTTGGCAGTGACTTTGCAAAAGCTCTTAACACAAAATGATCCTTTGGAAATAATATTAACCTCCAAAAACTGGGAAGCTCAGTATCAGTTCTGTTAATGCACATTTACCTCATGCTTGCAAAACCTCTGTTACTTAATGGCTCCATTTGCTGGGTCTACACAAGTGGATTGTACCTTCTGTCTTATTTAGTGACAAAGCACCAAGAGCTTAAAATTATTACTTGGTTCCTCTGTCATTCAAAGCCTGAGACAAATGAACAATGTAAAGACAAAAGGGAAGGGCAGATCCTCAAAAATGAAGTGTAGATGTTTCAGAGACTACACAATGTTGATTTGGCAAACACCTCATCCCTTTTATGAAGGATCTCAGTGCAGTTCCTTCCCATGCAACTGTCTCCTTCAGCCTGGTGAGAGCTAAGCACCTCATCTATGTTAGCCATAGTAGCTGAGTGTTAGCCATAGTACCTGAATTCACAGTTTTCACAGATTCTGAAATGCAGCTCTCCCAATGTACCATCTGACAACCACATCAAAGGTAGATTTGAGAAAACACTGTTCTATTCTGCCACTTTACAGGTGTCCAGTTACTGACATTTGTATCTTAGTGTTTAAAAGGAAAATATACAAGCATTATGGTACAAGAAACAAGTGGATGGCATCATCTACTTACGATTTCACTATACAAGACAGCTTGACCCTTCTGTACATAATAGAGTTTAGATACATACAAAACAGGACATTAAAAAATTCTGATGTTTTCTTTTCTTTTAATAGACCTTCTAAAAAAAAAGCTATCAGTCTTGACACTCAATCTGAGGTGAAACAGTAAGATCCCTTTAGGATGAATTTGACACAATATCTGAACACCAAACTGTTTCTTAGTGAGTTCTTTGAGCCATTATCCACTAGTCAGCCATAATACTTGAAGAATTCAGCCACTTCCAGAATCAAAGAAGCATTTTGAAAGTGGATTATAGGTACATTTCTCTGTATTTCAGTAAGAATACACAGAGAATGAAGCCTTCAGAAGTTTCTGGCAGGCAGGTAAATATGAGGTAATCTTTTGAGAAGCATCAATGCTGTGTAGAAACAAAAACCTGTCATGAGTGATTACAAGCCTTAATCCAAATGAGCTGGACTTTCTGAAATCCATGAAAAGAGCATCCATTTTGGCAAATCAATGGCCAAGGATCTGAACATTAATGGTTTTCTGATCTGGAAGATTATATGTGCTGTCATTTCTTCCTTCAATAATCAACATTTCCTGGGTTTCTCAGTCTCTGTCCATGGTGCTCAGGCACCCCCAGGCATAGGGATCCACACAGCTCATCTGGTCATACACAATGTATGTACATCAGAGTGCACCTGGACAGGAGGCCCAAGGGAGTCAGAGGCCATCCAGAAGCTGAATTCACATTTCTAGCAGTCTGTTAGACAGGTCTGTATTAACACATGTGTAACTTGGAAGAATATTTATAGACATTAGAAATAAAATATTGCATGCACAGCAGCCTAAGTGCCTTATTCCTCCACTGGAAAGTTGTAAAGTGTGAAACATATTCCCATATTTACTCATTAACATGTTAAATGTCATATTCAGCTTACATCATAATGGTTTGCATGGGAGAACTATAACAGAGTTCAACTGGACACTCTTCCACAAATCATGAACTACATGGATTCTCCAATGCATTCTGTAGGAGGTTTTCCTGGCTCTGTTTCCAAATGTGCCTATTTGATTTCATCTACACATGTTATTTGTAAGCCAGATGTATATTTACAAGGCAGCTTTACCTCTTAATAAAATTATTAGCTCCAGTTAGTCAGCTCAGAGTATATTTATGTCTACATTTATGATCAGAGCCCGAAATAAACCCCCGGCAACTATCACCCTTGAGAAGACACAGCTGGGGTTCCTCCATGAAAAGCTAAGGAAAAAAATTATTTAAGTTTTTGGCACCATGCCTCTGAAAACACTGGGCACCAGTTCTGGAATGCAGGAAGGCAGTATAGTTAATTTTTTTAATGTCAAGGTCTCCAGCCAGTGTTAAGGAATTAGTTGTTCAGCAATAAATCCAGCTCCAGATTAAATTAACTTTAATTAAAACATACAAACCACACCAAGACTCAGTGAGTTATTATTGGGCTTGAAGAATGAAAAAGAAAAGAAGTTGGCAGAAATAACAATACTGATTTCATCAGATGCCATCTACATATTTAACTTTTAGAGGAAATATGTCTCAAGGGCCCTCCACCCTCCAAAAAAACAGCCCACCAAAATCTGCTTGAGCCAAAGCATGTCTTGTTCATGAGAGGTCATAGGAAAGGCAGCAAATGTATAACACTAAATATAAATTCTACGTGAAGCATATCCCTGTACTGGCTGCCTACAAAAAAAAATTTTTTTTTTAAAAACTACAAACACTGACATCATTGCAATCTGGTAAGTTTGAAAGTCCAAATCTTATACCTTCATGCTTCCAATGGGCAGCTTTGGAATACATGCAATATAACACACAGAAAGAATGTTTGTTTCAAAAGAAACAGAATAATGCTTATGATTCTACAAACTTAGCAAGAAAAGACTCAATCACAAATACAGAGGCAGTGTTTTCATTTTGAAACTCCTACACATTCGACTTAACTTTTTCATATATATACAGAAGTTCAAAACTTCATCTTCTTTTTTGAGCAGCATCTAAAAAGACAGCATAAAATTGAAAGGGAGCATAAAATTGTGAAGACCCTCCCTTGTGATCTGCTCCCCTTTATGACAGCCAAACACAATTGTTTCTAATTTAGCACATCCATGAATGGAATTATGTGATAAGGAAATCCATCTTCTGAACCCAATATTTAAATACAATATTTTTAGAACCACTTCCAATTTTAAATCTAAACATATTCACGTTACTTGCTTTTCACTTCTCCATGTGCTGCAACTCTCTTTTAATTTAAAATTTTAATTTTCCTGATAAGGAAAAAACCTTCTCATGTTTTAATTAACCTGTCTGAGCCATTTAAGTTTTTTCCCAAATACGATCTTTATTTTTCTGCTGCTTCTCCTAGCCTTTTCTTCTACTGAGATGACCTTCCATGAACAGAGGCAACCAAAATGACACACTATATTGGTGATAATGGATCAACAGACATCACTGCCAGTGATCATCATTTTCTTTGCCTCTCCTACCTCGTGCAGCAGCCTTTTTTTCCCAAACAGGCTAATTATTTTCCAACACATCATTGAAACCATCTCTAAATTAGAGCAGCAGCAGATTTGTCTTTAGAATCCATACATAAATCTGAAGCAAAACCCACCAGCTATCTTAGAGCCTTGCTTCAGAATTGCATAGCTGAATCAATCACTCTGGTGTCCTTTATTGCTCTACATGAATATGTTTTTTCATTATTATTATAATTATCACTATTACTAAAGAGAAATAGAACTCTGTGGCTTGTATCTGGTCCAGTCACTCATCTGCAATACAGACTTGTGACAGGGGTACAACACTCTACTCACTATCAATCATAGAATATCATTCTAAATTTGACAGAATCATCTAGGGTATGTGTTTCCAGATATGCAATGACACTTATCTAATTTTTTCAGAATTCTGAGATGACAATTACCCATCTCAGGCTTCAATATGAATGTGTTTCATTTTCTCTGTTTCATATCAGTTATATAACCATGTGCTTGACCATTTCCCACATGGCGAAGTCATCATCCTTCAGGAAACTGACTTAAATTTCTAATTTTGCATGGAGGCTTACATTCAGACCAAATACTTCTGTAGAAATTACCATGCCTTTGTTTCGTACTCCCTTTTTTCAAGGTTGACAAAGCACTTGTAGGTTTGGGGCTTTTTGGAGGGACTTTAACTCAGTTGCAGTGTTAGACATTCATATCAGTAGCAAACTACTGAAAGCTGAATTCTTTACACCATAAACTCTCAATGTAGTATTGTGTAAGTAATTTCTCTGTTTCAAGCAAAAGCATTTTGTGTGCCTAATTTCTCTACCCATAAACTTTTCTATTACTGGACAGTGTAAGGAGCTCTAAATTGTTATAATAAAAATTGCAGGTTATAGGTATTACCTCACCCAGAAAATTACCAAAAAAAAAAAAAAAATTAAGCCATATATTTGTGTAAGCAGGAGTCAGTCTGGTCATTAATAGCTTGAAGATGAGGTTTATAATTATCAAAACCTCAAAACAGATCTTGGAAGAAGCCTGGCAGAGGGGCTGACATTGTTTGAAGTCAGGTATCTGCATTAGGAATTTACATCCAGAAAGAGTAAAACAACTTCAGGAGTTATGCAGAGCACTTCATTTTCACAGCATGTCATGACCAAAATGTCATGACCCACATTTGTGTCCCCTACCTATACAGAGAACGTAAATAAGTTACATACACTAAAATATATATTCAAGCAGAGTAACTTGAGTAATAATTCCTCTGGCAAGGAACTCAGCTACATGACAGACAGTCTATTTTACAAACTTTTTCAGATAAACTTAGCTTTATTTCTGTTGCATTCAGGGACATTCAGGGAAGCTTACTGATGGGTCATGGTACTAGCTATATGGCTTCTATATGCCAGCCTTTCTGAGCAGTGTGCACAATTCTGCCCAGGACAAACACAAACAAACAAAAAAAAAACAAACCAGAAACCCCGCATTCTAAATAGAAAAATACAAAGGTATGGACTACCAACAAATATAAACTGCAAAATTTAAATCCTGAGGCAAAAAGCTGTTTGTTTGAAAACACGAGACTGAACAAAGAAGGATAAAGGGAGTTAATGGTAGATAAATCAAGAGCTTGGTATTGGATAAATAATATCAGGAAAGATCACATATTAAAGGCTTTGAAAACAAAGACAAATAATTTGCTTGGTGCAATAAAAGTTACCACTGTGAAAATAAGCTAAACAGCTGCATTCTGAAGAGATATGATGGGACTGTAGTACATGTTCTGCAGACTACAGAAAAAACATGATGAAAGTTTTATGAAATTTAGCTACACGGAAAGACTGCATCAAAATGCATCTTAATTTTTTCATGTAAGGAAACCAAGAAAAATTCAGACCCAGGCTGATCAAAGTATTCTTCTTATATGAGTCTGGGGTGACCATGTCACACAAAAAGACCCACAAATAATTCTGTTGTGACAGATCAATGGATGAATTCCAGAAAAGAAAACAGTAAGACCTGCCTTTAACCATGAACTGTTAAACATGAACTCTTTATTATCCAAAATGTCATGGATATAATGGTTAAGACACCTAAACTTTGATGTCTGCCTCATCAGTGCCTACACCTGAGCACTGTTAGACTCAGAGTGTAACAGCACCCCTGTTACACTCACAGGAAATCTTATTAATATAATTAATCAACCTCAACAAAACAGATGGTTAGATTTAGTCAGATGAATCATGCCTGTGGTGGGTTGATTCTAGCCAGCAGTTAAGTACCAAGCCAGCCACTCACTCCTCCTCAAAGGATGCGGGACAGAATCAGAAAAGCAGAAGTGAGAAAACTTGTCAGTCAAGATAGACAACTTAATAAGTGAATGAAAGAAAAGGAAAAAAAAAAAAAAAAAAAAAAAAAAAAAAAAAAAAAAAAAAAAAAAAAAAAAAAAAAAAAAAAAAAAAAAGTGATGTAAATGCAGTCATTCACCACCTCTCACAAGCATGGAATCACAGAATAAACTGATGATCTGTAAAGATCATCAAATCCAACTCCTGGCCCTGCACAGGACACCCCAAGAGTCACACCATGTGCCTGAGAGCATTGTCCAAATTCTTCTTGAACTCTGTCAGGCTGATGCTGCAAACCACTTCTCTGGGGAGCCTGTTCCAGTGCCCAAACACTCTCTGAGTGAAGAACCTGATCCTGATATCCAACCTAAACCCCTGCTGACTCAGTTTCCTCAAGTCCTGTCACTGGTCACCAGAGAGAAGAGATCAGTACCTGCCTCTCCACCTCTCCTCATGAGCATGTTGAGGTTTCCCTCAGTCTCCTCCAGGCTGAACAAACTAAGTGACCTCTGCTGCTCCTCATTTAGCTTTCCCTCAAGGCCCTTCATCATCCTCACTACCCTCCTTTGGATGCTCCTTAATAACTTAATGTTCATTAACTCTTACCAACTAAGTCTCCATTTACCAGTGAAGCACAAAAAAGCAGCCTGCTGAGAACTACTTACCTGCACAACAGGCCCTTTGTTTTATCAGTATGATTTCAATTCAGAAAGGAAAAGGTTAGGCACTTATGAGACATCTACATGGATCTAGCAATTGAATTTGCTTACAAGGATGAGGTATACAGAATTAGATGGAAAGAAGACTCTAGGATGACTGCTGACAGGGTATTAATAACATTTAATGCGAAAGGGAAGTCAGCAATGAGTGCTGATCCAACAGGATTTATCTTGTGGGTGGAAGAAAGCAATCACAATAACACCTCTCAAAATTTGGGGTTTTTTGCTTTGTGCTATATAACAAATGGAACTTCGTTTCATGCATAAGTCTTCCTGTGAAAATATTAGGATAGTTCTGGTAACTGGAATGCTTACAAGACTAGGGAAAGAGCTTATATTTTCATTCAAATTAAAGTACCACAAATATAATTAAATGCTTTTGTCTCTAACTCTCTTCCTATTTCATCCCCTAAAATCATTCCAAAATCTTGAGACGCAGTGAGCAGAGAAAGAAAAAACAGATCAGGAATCTCAAAGTATTTATTTTTAAACAGCATAAAATAAGGATAAAATTGTTTCTAGAGTACTAAAAATAATCTAGAAGACACAAACCTGTATTTTCTGTCTTCACTGAGTCTTCTTAAATTTATGTGTTACAGTAAACAACTTTGTGGTACAAGAGTCAAACATGAAAATCCTGGCTAAAACTACCAATACTGCAGAAATGGTATTCAACATAGCATTTTTGATGAATTTCAACACACTGTTATTAGTAGCATTTTAATTACAATTGTTGTATACACACATACCAGTGAAATTAGATACTTTGCAAAGTTATGGTAGTAAGTTTCTTAAAATAAATGATGCCAATGCAGATGTTCCAAATTATTTTAAAAGCACAAATACTTACACAAATCTGTTGTTTCCAGTTCCAGCATAATTCAATTAAAGGAGTGTTTATAATTTAACAATATGAATGATAGTTAAGCATACTTAATATGGAAGACATACTTAATTAGGAAACAATATATGTCGTTCACATGAAGGAAGAAGTTAAAGTCCATCTGAGATAAGAAGCTGTGATTTGTCTGAGACAAAAGTAAGATATTGTCATAAGAAGGTGACACTATCAAAGACACATCAAAAACTGACAAAAGAGTTTATTTCCTTGTAGCAATCACTTTACTAAGCAAGATCACTGGAATTTAAAGTTTCTGCAGGTCATTGTGCAGGGTTTGAGAAGCTTTTCTTTCCCTTTTTTGCCTCCCTTTTTTTTCTTTTTTTTTTTAAGCTGTAAAATGGAGTCTAGCTCCACCCCCACTGTGTATTGCTGCTTGAAAAGAGGCGTGGTAGGTAATGCCATACAGCATTAAATCAGCTTACAAGCTATAGATGCCACAGATCCTCTCCCTGGATAATATCTCTGACAGGAACGTTCTTTATGCACAGAAAGTTGTGATTTTTTCCTGCTGTGTTTTGGAATTTTAGAGGTAATAGTATCATGCACGTGTTTCTTCCAGAATAGCCTATCTTAGAGTGCAATTATCATTTAGTTATATTTTTTTTCCATGTGAAATAGGGGAAAAGGTAGTTATTTAACTGATAAAACATTGTATATAGCCATATGCTATATGAATAGATGTAATGCTCTCTCATATTAAATGTTTGGAAAATTGTCAGAGGTATGGGATAAATACTGAAGTTCCACAGAAATTAACTACAATATCACAATGCATTTCTATCCACATTGCACATCCACTCTATAAATGAGTTAAGACTAAATATTTTTCCTTATATTTTTATTTAGATTCAATTAACATTAGATATGACAAGACAAACTTAAAAAATTAATCTGAAATGAGTTAACTGTACCTTGAGTCACCTGTTGGATGGCTAGCATCATCCCAGAAACAGTATCAGGAACCAAATTTTCCTTCCAGTTGTAGACAGGCACCCATTTCAAGATAGGCAGCCTTCTCACGCACCAGGCTTTGATATCTTCAAAGCGAACAGCCTGGATCTTCCTCCAGACTGTGCTTCTTTTCCTTTTTGCCCCTGTCATCATTCCTACCCCACAAAAGCAGTGCCTCTATCTGGAGGGTGCAAAGCTGAGGAATCGCCCTGATCTCTGTCAGTCTCCAGTTTTCTTCTGAGATTTTTCAGTTCCAAACTACAGAGAAAATAAAGAACAGAAGCACTTAAGATTTCTGCAGCTGTTCTGTAACTATACTGAATGAAAACACTTATTAAGTGCTTCAATCATATAAACAGCTACATTAAATGCAAGAACCGTCTACAACAAAGATCACATTTTCTGCTGTTCGCAAAAATTTGGTCTAGTCTCACGTTAGTTTGTGATTCTTTCCAGTAACTTCCCGCTTTATATCCCTGTAATGCTTGTGCTTTTGGCCTCATTCCAGTGGCAAAATGAGGTATTACTGGGTGTGTGTGTGATATAGGCTGGGCTATGCTAATCTGAGCAAGAAGTGCCCAGCAGAGCAGGCATCTCCCTGCCAAGCCTGGGAGAGCAGCCTTGTCTCTCCTGGGGGGAGCTTTTCTGGCCGCAGGCAGAAGGCATTAAGACCTCAGTAAAACTCGTGCTAGAAGACTTGTCTTACTCCATCAGCATTTCTTCTTCTAAATGACAGCAAAAAGCTTATTTATGTAGCAAATGCAGAACATCAGGTAGCAATAAGTCCTACCGGAAACATACACAGACCCTCTCTGTAGGCTGAAACCTCAAACTTAAGGGTAACGAGCTCAATGTGCAGTGAGGGACTGCAAGGTATCAGCTTCACATGGGCAGTGCCAAAAATTCTCGTGACAATCATTCTTGTTCAACACTAGTCCTTTCTGCTCTTGGCTGTCCAGTCAGCAAAGGCTGTCTCAGCACAGACAGTTCACCAAGTAACATTTGTTCTTGTACTAATGTCATGCACATTGTGTATGACACAAAGTGCTCAGACATAAAATGATAAGGGCATGGAAGAGCTTTAAATGTTCAGGCATTTAAATGCTTTGACTGATATGGAGCAAGGACACAGTAAGCTTTCCTCTAAGTTTTCTGTCTCTCTGGATGGCAAAGAAATTTAAGTTGAAATGCAAGATTCGTCATATGGGTGAAGTGTCTTCCCAATCTCTGTTATGCATTAAGCAATAAAATAATTTTTTTTTAATATTTACATTTTCAAAATATAAATTAATTTACATTTTATTGTTTAGATTAAGACAAATAAAACTGCAGAATTTTCCATCCAAAAGACCTTTAGAAAAATGAGACTGCTTCCAAATGCAACAGGTAGGCTGGCACAAAGACAAATGCATTATCAGTTCATTCTACTGAGTGACATTCAGTTGATGTCCACAATTGTGTCCCATAGCATTGCAAAGGTAAAAAGAAAAAACAGGAAGAGAGAGAAAGAAAGAATTTCTTAGCTTGAGACCGACCCTTACTCTTAACTATTCCTGGCATACTTATTCTTTCCCCTGCCCACCCATTAAAAACATACACTTTTTAAAGACAGGTAATCTTACTTCTGTTCATTAGAATAAACCTCTAAGCATCAATTATTTTCTTTTTTCTTTTTGTGGCTTGTGTTTTTGGTTTTCTGTGGTTTTTTAACTTGAAAGTGCAGTTCAAGGACTTCATAATTGAGGCATTTATGCCTGCCAAGTGTTTCACAACACAAACCTTTTCCTTCTTTCAATAGTCAGAAGTGGATATGAATCCTTACAGCTACAGGGGGAGCTACTCAGCAGTCAGGTGCTGCTTAGTTTTGATGAAATGTTCAGTCCCTCTAACTATAACATTATTTACCATGAAATAAAAATCAAAATACATTTCTACACATAAATGTGCATGTGTAAATGTGCATGTGCAAAAACATACCCAAATATAGGTACTTGTGTAAAAGAGCCAAGCCTCTTTTTGGTTTTTGGGTGGGTGGTGTTTTTTTTGGTTTTTTTTGGTTTTTTTTGGTTTTTTTTGTGGTTTTGGGTGTTTTTTTTGGTGTTTTGTTTTGTTTTGTTTTGTTTTGTTTTGTTTTGTTTTGTTTTAATCATTGTTTGCTAGAAGCTCTGAATATTCTGAAACAGGCAAAAAGCCCCAAATTAGGAAACCAAAGAACCACTGCTAAACACACAAAATCATATTCTCTATTCCTTGCACCACAATGCTGATGATGTTTGAAAAAGTGTGTAATTAAGATTTTCCCACCTCCTAATTGCAGAGTCAGTTAAATTGGACAAGTTTTCATCAATCCCAGGTTAGTATATGAACACCTATGATTTCCATTATCAACAGACTTTTGTTCCCTACCAACAACAAGAAATGGTATCTATCTATGGGTGTGTGCATGCATGAGATGTTGTGGAATTTTTGTGGAAAATTTGTTTCATACCAACAATTATTTTGATAAGCAAGAAACTGCATCATCCATAAATCTGAAGTAGATAATGCCATCACTATTGAAATACATTCTTCATTGTAACTCTAAAATTAATAAATACCCTTAGTTAGCTATGACACAAAACAACATTTCTGTTACAAACCCCCCCCAAAAATCAACATTTTAAAGGGAAAATTGGTATATAGCTATGTATAAAAAGCTTCCTTGTATACAACTTGTATATACCATATATACCTCACTACACAATATTATAACCTTTGAATCTTAAGGAAACAAAAAAAGCACCTCCACTTTCCTAGAAGACATTAGTATCCTAATGGAAACATGTTGTATCACATACACAATGATTAAACTTTTCCCCATCAGCTGCTTTTTTTTAGTTATAAATCTCTAATCTATACACTCCTAGACTATGCAGGCTTTTCATAGGTTGAATTGTACCATAATGTACCTGAGCTATCAGGACACTGAGACACTCTCCTGCTCTAAAACAAGTGAATAAAACTTCATTTTCTCAAACACCAAAAGATAAGCGTGAGAAACCTTCAGTTTTGTATCTTTAACTCAGCGTATTCATACACGCTTGTAATATTAGATGGTTCACAATTAGCTTTTATGATAATCTTATATAAGTAAAACTTACCTTCATGTGATTAGATTGTTGTTTGTTTGTTTGTTTGTTCTGGAAATGCATAAAATATAATTCTTGTAGAATATTTAGCTACAATGCTAAAAAAGATAATTACCATAAGTCAAAAACTAGAATACAGGTAGTATATAGAAGGAGATATTTATTACATCATAGATTAGATATGGTAGGCTTTAAAACCTGATTTACAACAGGTATCAAAAATAAATGGGGTAACCTCTGTGGGGGCAGTCTATTTTCATCAGGTCCTCTAATATTTGCATATATGGCAGGTTTACATACATGGTGGATATGTCAAGAAAGGAGGTTTGATTCTCTGGCCTGAAGGGATTAAAAAAAAAAAAGATAAAAATCTAACTTACTCCAACTTAGACCTCAAAAGGAAACATTTTTGGCAAACTCTGACAGAGAACCCTAATCTCCACTTCATATGAAAGCAGATTTTGTAGGAAATCTTTTGATTCTTGCATGAGAACTGCTTTTAGACTTCACAACTGTCAGGAAAGTTCAAAAACTGTACTTATGTATACATATGCTCATAGAACCTAAATGAAGTTATTCACACCTAAGATAGGCAAAGATAGAAATAATGGAATATACTGTGGAGTCTGCCTCACTGGAGATATTCAGGTCTGGACATAATCCTGTGCCATGTGTGCTCTGGAATGACCCTGCTTGAGCAGGGAGGTTGGACCAAAAGACCCACTGTGCTCCCTTCCAAACTTAATCACTGTGATTAGAATCAACAGAATCTTACAACCAGAATCTTAGTGATTCTGCAGTGACTCGCTCTTTATAAGTCTTCTCAGGAAGACAGATCACTTAACTAAATATCTGCAAATATCCAGTGTGAACTCTGCTCTTGCTGATGTGCATCACTTGCTCCCCAAGAACATCCAGAGCATCCAACTCACTTACTGAAGTTCTTCCTTCTACCACCACTGGGTAAAAGGAAGTACGTGCTATCATTAATCCAAAGCGACACACACCTTTCTGGTTGACCACTGGCAAAAACAAATAAATTATTTAGATCTTAATGTATAATGAATACATAATGATTGAGCTTTCCTCACCTTTTTATTATGAGGAGAAACTAATTCCTGTTCACCCTTTTGCTCTACCCTGACTAAAAATGTTTATGAACTCGGTTTTGGTGGTGCTCTGTTTCTGTCAAATAAGAATGGCTAAAGGATTAAGGTGATACTAAATGAAAGACTTAGGAAAATAAGATGGGCAAAAATCTTGGTCACATAAAGCTTGTGTCTTTAGCAACTATGGCTAAAATTCCTAGACAAATGCTATGAAAAATTTTAAGTATTTTGACAAAGCACAACTGGATAGGAATAAAAGTCAAATTTTAAAAACGGGGTGATAGGAACAAATTTAGAGAGACCAAACTGTGCAGTTCATATATTGCAGAACACAGCATATGGGAATATTATACAAGCTACTGGAATTAGAACAAAGTGCTGACAAATGCAACAACTCAAAAACAGTGATACAAATCCATACTGTTCAAAACAACATTCCTGAATTTTGAGAATTTGTAAAAAAAGTAGGTTATCAACCACATGTATTACATAAACCTGGGTAAAACCACAGCACTATGCAGAGAAGAAACATATGTGTAAGTATGCAAATCATTTATTACTGATATTTAAACAACTTCCCCCTCTGAAATACTGCTGCATCAAAGCCAGACAAAATTCACAAACTCCAAAGCTTGCCAATTTATCTCCCACGGTTGGATGCAATGCATTTTCAGTAATAATTAACTTCAAAGGTACTGATTTCAGTACCAATTACTTGAATGTGGACCTAAACTGACAAAGATATGTTTCTTACCCTTCACGAAACACATAAAACTATAATCCCCATCCCCTCATCACACAGAATATTTACGAGACTATGGGGACAGTAACATCGAGGCAACACAGAAGCCATACATGGCTCAAAAGGCTTGGGCTCTACTTGAACCTCTTCTCTGTAAATGGGCTTTTCAGCACTTTAAAGGATGCTGTGCTAGGCAGAACTCGGTGAAGCAACACTGACATCGAGTGGCTTTGCTTGGTATTTTCCTTTGGCTGTTGCAGGATGCAAGAGCACTCCCGATCTGATGCTGCGTCGTGACCTGATGGGTTTTGAACTGGATATTAACTATTTAGTTTATTAACACAATTAGTTGAAAATCAGGTATCTGTAGCATCAAAAAAAAAGGTTTGCTCACTACATTTCAAATGAGTTTACTGGTCAGAAATTCAAGACAGGAGGTCAACAGACTGATTAGCAAGGTACTGAACCATGGGAGGAGCTCGTAATGTTCAGGCACAGTCTGCTCTGAGCACATCTAATGAATGGCAAAAGGACAACAGGCAAAAAAAAAATGTAATAATCCTCTTAAAGTCTGTTCTGGATGAGATCCTTACAGCTGTCTGCTAATAAATTGCCATACAGGTGCTAATGAATTTTTTTTTTAATTATTAGCTAGTTATATTAGATAATTTTGGTATATCTGAAATGACAGTAAGAAATGTAGTAGAGTCCACTTCTTATGGAAAATATCTGTAAAGAAAATGTAAATTTTCTCTTCCTTTTAAGGTTGTTTCTGGCAGCTGTTTGGAGGTTGCCTTCAAATTAGTAAAAGAGAGCTTAATTTTTTCTGTTTAAACTGGGTTAAGTGTCACAGAATGGACTAGAAACAGATTTGAGAACTCTTAGATTTGAGAACACATCTTGATAGCCAAAATATATAAATCTATATACACAGACACTGGCATTTAACACAAATATTTTGTGGTAACCCCTTACCCTTGACACAGATTTGCCTGGGCAAGAGAAACGCTATTTAAGGTTTCAACATCAAAAATGCATGTTGAAAAAATATTTAAATCACAGGCATTGGTTTCTTCATATTATTTCACTTAACCAGATGTTACAACAGAGAGAATAAACCAGATTTCCTGATTATTGAGTGCACAAGCCAGCCTATAAGCCACAAAAATAAAGGAGAACTTTTCAACTTAGGAAGCCAAAAAATTCAAACTCAAGTGACCCTTCTCTTGCATAACTTACTGACTGGTGGGTGCTCATCAGCCTGTGGAATGGAGTAACCACACCACAGAAGCAGATCTTCATTGGTTTCAGTTCTAGCCTTGACCTCCAGAGAATGATATTCAAAGTCTCTGCTCACTTCAGGCATCCTTTCATTTCAAAGCAGTGCATACTGAGCATTTAAGCACATCTTGAAGAACATCCATTGTCTGTCTGAGGCCTAATCTGTAAGTGATGGAGCTGAGACCCAGCCCACCAGAGGCTGTGGGACGCTGAGGCACAGATGCAGCTGGGAGGGCCAAGCCTGAGCTCCTGCTGAAGAATACAGTCAGTGCAGGCAGCTCGGGGTGCAGCTGCACTGCCAGGTGCAGATGGAGCTCTGGGTGGCAGGAGCCCATGGCAAGAGACCATGAACTGCAAAGGGCAGGGGCCTTTGGCACCATCCAGGTGACCTGACACTGAGACACAGCAGGAGCCAAGGAACCAACAGGAAAGCCTTATTGCACACCTAAAGTAAGGTTTTAAAAGCCCCAGGGAGTCCTTTATTCAGGCTCCACTTCTTGGTGCAAGCTGTTAGTCTGTTGATTAAATTATTTCCCATGATTAAATTATTTTAAGGATCCAGAGGTCTAAGACTGATATGGGAGACCTGGGGGTCGAGCCATTTAGAAAACCTGGTTGGAGTATGTGAGTGTGGAGTGTGTGGGGAATCATGCACAGCACTCAGCTGGTCACTGGGGCTCCTTCTGGGAAGGGACCTTGGTCCCAGCTCAGGTGGTAGGACTGTGACTGTTTGAGTAACTCCTGGATGGTCAGACAGGAAAGTTTCCTTAACACCTCCCATTACAGAGTTCTGTTTTCCCTGGAATTCAGGTGCAACAGTCTTGTGAGTTAGACAAACAGCAGATAGGTCTAAAATGTAACTGCGTTCATGAAGCGCAACCTGTCAAGTTACCATTTACCTGAATGAACATAATGTCATCAACCAGAGAACATCTAAGTGCTCACTTACTATGGATTGTCTCATGAGAGAACGATTTGGGAACTAGTATCAGGAAACAAGAATTCCTGAAGGACTTTATCTCCAGATATCCTTAGAAGCAGTGAATAATTTAAGAGCAGAGGGACACATGAAGGCCATCTCATCCAAACACTTCCTCAAAGAATGGATAACTTCAAAGCCAGATCAAGTTTCTCAGGACCTTGCTCAGGAGGGACAAATTGTCCTTGTGCTTAACCCCCTCACTGCATTCCTCTCTACTAAGGGTTACATCATTTTATGGCAGTGGAATGAATACTAAATCACAGATTATCCAAAAATACATAGCCTTTCTTCAATAGTAAGTTTTTTGTTCTGGCAGTCTAAAGAGAGAGGATATCACTATCTGAGTAATCAGAAATAACTTGCCTCCACACCCTTCAGCAGATTAATTCCCTTCTTTTGCATCCTGTGATAAAATATCACATTCTTCTCTCCCCATGCAAAAACCTCCAAGTACCTCGTTTTTACCCTCTCTTACAACAAACTGTGGTGTTGTAAAGTATTTTAGAGTGGCACATCAGTCAGTGAAAGCATTAATCAGAAAAATCTGCAATTTTAGTGTCCATATATTTCACTCGTTAACTTAATTTCATCCAGCTGAAACAGATACTTAATTACCTCACTGAGGAAACTAAGTTAACAGTATATTTAAAAAGCAGCATATTAATCCAGATCTGTAGGCTGTCATAATATAAATCACAGTGGTAACAGATTTTACAACACACAACAGAAAGTACAGCCATTCAAAAAGGAAACGCTATGAAGTGTAATAATTAAAATTTAGTATTTAAGTAGCTAACATCTTCCTGCCCTCAGAGACAGCAAACTGACAGAATTCCAGGATCACAGCTGAGCAAATCCCATAAAGCAGTGGGAAAGCTAAAACAGTTCTTGAAAATAAATATTCTAAAAGCATTTTCATATCCACACAGTCTTTCCTTATCTGAAAAGATATTTTATGAGACCTTGTAGTCTGCACACTCAATAGAAACTTTTACATGAAGAATACTTAAGGGATACTGAATAAAACAAGAGGTTACTCTTCAAACTTGAGACCAAAAAGATTTTAATATTTTTTCTCCTCAAAGTTGTTGTTTGCCAAATTGAGTTAATAATCATCCATGAGTAGACAGGAAATCCACTGCTGCCAAATTAAAGAGTAGACAAAAAGATCTGTACTAATAATTGTCCAAATTGTAACGCCAGCTTTTACTAGTTCCAGAAATAAGCATGAAAGATATATAGAGACATAAGAACATTAATTTTCTAAACGATTTCACTACTATGAGACAGTAACCTCAGAAAAGTAATACAACAAACAGCTGCACTGAACTATCTTGCTTACTTCAGTAAAAATTCTCATCCTTGCCTGGGACTTAGTGACTAGACACACACAAAATACTCCAGTTTGAAAGAATGTATTTTAAACTTCCCCATACATGCATCCATAGATTATAAAAATATAATATTCCCAAATTTCAGAAGTATACAAATAATTTAAACTAAGTCTCCCAGTATACTTGCCAAGTGCCCTGAAATCTGGAGTGTTGCTACTCCTTCAGCAATTTCTTCCAAAGTGTAGGAAGAAAAACAACCCACTGGTACACTGGTGCTGGATAGCTGAGAACACCATGACTCACATGCCAGGTGCTTAAGAATCCATTAACATGTACTTAAAAAAAATAAAATTGCACATTCATATATGTGATCTAGATGTACCCATATATTTTATTCAAAATGCCCATTACACAGCTCCATAGTCTCCAAATCCCAAACCACAGTCCGTAATTTGCATAAAATTACAGAATTGAGAAGAAAACCCAAACAAATGCTGCTACTTGTCCATTTTATGCAACCGTGTACTATTTTATACAATGGACTATTTTGAAAAGTAATTCCATGTATAAACATGCTTGCATGTCCTCGACTCTATGATTTGGACAATTTGTCCTAATTGTTGCTGATCTATATTTACAGCAAAAAAAGTCTTCTAGGTGACCTTGAACAATGCATTCTCTCTTTATAGCTCTACTTCACATGCTAATTAGGATATATTCTTTTTCCCTTCTGATGTGATTGTTAATGACCTAATTGATGAAGAAAAGGCAGTAGTTTTGTGCTTTCTTAATTATCAGCTGTTACTTAGACAATTTAACAATAGATAAAAGTAAATTAGGTAGTCTAAATAAACATCTCAAGGTTTTGAACATGATCCCTTTCCAGGGTCTCTAAGGCAATTATCTACATCACACAATATAGCATGTCTTGTTTTTCCCAGGAATATGAACATGGCACAAAGGGTAGAGGACAGCTGACAAAGATGGCTGGCATAGACCATTCTGTGCTGTCCGAGGGAGCAGGGATGCTCATCAGGGCAAGAGAAATGTGCCACTGCTGCTGAACAACTGTTGCAGCACTTTATGCTTTCCCAAATAATAATATTTGCCCTAGACAGCTCCAAACCTTATAAAGTTACCACTCTCCCTTGTAATGGAGAAGGAGTACTGACAATTTAGGTAATTTCATGTCAATTTTCTCTCCCACATACTTCAAACCCTGTATTTTTAAAATTTATTTCCAAAACAGAAGCCCAGTGATTGATGCAACTTTTTCAAATACTTTTTGGAAAGTAAACAGGAAGACAGTGCTTTTCATTATACATGCATTTAAATTTTTTCTTAGAAACTTTAAAAATCTTTATCATTGTCTTTATCCCATAAACAATGGGAACACAAAACCTACATATCACTAAATTAAACAAGAATAAAATCTAAGAGATTAAAATCTAATAGCTGTTATGGAAAGATTCCTCCTGACCCCACTGATTTCTTAATTGACTGTGGAGTGCTTTGTTAAGTAAAAATGCACTTGAGCATATGGCTGGATAGTTTGCTGAGTCAGGTACTTAGCAGTTGCTTTTGTTTAGTTCCTGATCCTTGCAAATGACAAAACCATTTTTTTTATTTCCTCCTCCTATTTACTTTTCCATCACTGCTTCTAAATTTTACACATTTTACCTCTTGTGTTGCCGTTGTCTTCTCTTACATTGGTTTACAAATAATTTTCCTCCTTTTATGCAAGACTTCTTGGTTCTGACTCCCATATTCCATACAGGCATTTCCCTTCCACCCATTTCCCTTCCAAACCTGTCCCTATGTGCTCAAAAGGGAAAACTTCTTCCAAGATACAGTAATTAATAAAAAAATCCCACCAAAACAACTTGCTTTGAAACACATCTCAGGACAATTTCTACTGAAAGCTTAGTTACCAGAATTGGAGAGACTTTTTCAGGCCTTTCCAGACCTCAAAGAAATCTTGCATGCTTACTTATGCATTTTGAATGAGAAAGACTAATTTCAGCTGTTTGTACTGACACAAATTCGTCACGTACAACTATCATTTTGGTCTCCATGGGCAGAGGAGCTCTGTGCATGATCCTCTTTTGTGTTTCAGATACTCTCTGTCCATCCATAAATGGAAGAAGGAAATGTTTCTCAGCAGCTTATGAGAAGTTAAAGCAGTGAGATGTCTCATAACCATCCTTTACACAAACTAGAAAGAACTACAAAGAAGTGATGAGAACCTACACTGGAGCCCAAAGGTTTGGGCAGACGTTAGATACAGCACCCACTTTGCTGCACCAAGATTCCATTTTCCAACTCTTCTTTGATCTTCTGCTACCTCAAGCCATGCTAGATCCCAGTGGCTGATAAATGATGCCCATCTGCCACCAAAGGCTTATTCTACCTGCCAGTATAATTAATACCTACCAATTTGATGTTGCCTTATTCATTTGTACATGTATTTATAAATTGTGTTATTTAAAAAGTCAGCAACTTAAAGCAATATCCGTATAATATCAAACAGGAAACACTGAAACTTCATGCTGTAATGAAACTGCTTTTGAAAAAGAAAACCAAATAAACATTTCAGTGTAAACTAGAACATGTACATTTAATAATAAAACCTGTACAGAAAATTTTTTGTAACTAAATTACAGATAATTTTTAATGTTCTACAGAATTATCTATGTACATATATTTTCCCAAGGTTTCTAAATGTTTAACCTGTATGTGTGGATGTCTTACTACACAGCCAAGACATTGTGCCAGTGTCCATGTGAATATTTGCTCTACTCTGACAGCATGGTATAAACTTCAGTAATCTGCTTTTCTCCTTGTCACAGATGGATTTTGATTTATTCCATACCCAATGGAAAAGCATAATATACATTGTATAAATTAGTTGAAAGTAAAAAATAAAACCTTCATAGGGTCTCTTTACATATTTTAAATAATTGGCTTTTATATCATGTTTAATGCTGTATCTTAGACTAGACAGCTATGAAAACAGTCTGATCCTGTATTTGGGAGTACAATCTGATTGCACATAAATGTTGATTTCTAAAGATCCTTAAAGGCAAAGCACAAATAATGTCCCTTGACCCGCTCTGGTTTTGTTGGTTTTGTCATCTCCATATATTTGGGCATCTACTACAGCCTTCTTAATGTCATCTTAATGGGATGGGGACATGAATTTAGTGTAATTTTTACATTTTTTCTACATAGAAACCAAAATAGAATTAAGTGTCCTTTAAACAACCTCTTACTGAAATGTTCAGATTCAGGAAGGTGACAGAAAAGAGCATAGCCAGGACACCCCTCACAGTTTGTACAGTGGTATAAAAGTTCATCTCTCAGCCAGTTTCATTGTTCAAAGTGAAAAGATCAAACCCAAAGTCACCATAGGCTCCATCACAGAGCCAAAAGTCTTCAGCAATGTTTGCATTCCAGTAATCCTTTATTCTAAGCACAAAAAAAAAAAAAAAACCCACNAACAAAAAAAAAAAAAAAAAAAAAAAAAAAAACACCAAAAATATACATATCTCCACACCTCTTTATAGAACTTTAACTTACTTATCCTTAAAGTTATCTATTCTAGAAATCGTAGACATACTAGAATTATTTCAAAATACGTGATTTTGGCTTAGTTGAAGAAGCTTACTAAGCATATCCTTAAATTCAAGCACCCTGAGATGCCCACTGAAATTACTTACTAATTACATATTTAGGAATATGTTTCCTGAATCAGTTTTGTCTTTGTAACAACATGATTCTTTCAAAAGGGTGAGAAATAACAAAACCCTCTAATTTTAGGGAGAGAGAAATTACATGAATTATCACATTCTTAGCATAAAAGAAAGTAACCATAATCTTGATTCCAAATGAAATAACCCACAGGAATAAAAACATGGGAAGAATATAAATATAGTATTTCCAAAGATAAAGTAATTCATGCTTTCTGAATCTTTTCCATGATGTCTGACTCTTTAAATTTAAAGTTGTTCCAGAAAAAAAAAACAAAAACAAAAAAACCCAACAAAACAAAACAAGACAAAACTCTACAAACATTTCAAACTACTATTTTATCTTCATTTTAAGAAATTTTTTCCTAAATCAAGACATCCTTACACACATTTTAAAAGCCAATTTCAAAACCAAGGAAAGGCAGGACTTACAGCAAAAATGGTGAAACATATTAGAAGTAACACTTTAAGCACATCCAAACATTTTCTGAAACTTTAGAATTTGAACTCAAAGTCTCTAAATGAAAAAATGTTAATCACAATATCGAATTAAAACACATGAAGGAAGACAGTCAAAAAGCAATCATATATCAATTGTTTATGGTTTACCCGATAAACCCCTGAATAATGTTTAAGCAATGTCATCTGCTTGATCTATCTGTTGCTGGAGTTTAAACAGCCAAAACCACCACCATTAGAGTTACAAGGAATAATTATGTATATGAATAGATTACTGCTTTGGAATTCATTTTCTCTCCATCTGGTGCACATTTTATTTTGACCGCAAATGAGGTACTATCCTAGGAAACTAATTAACAATTATTGTAAACAATACCAAAGAGAGCAATCTGACTGATCTAGTGAGTGCATTCCCTGCTTGCTCTATGGCACAGCAACAACGTCCAATCCATGACTACGCTGGGTAGGAGCAAAGCCTTTTCTCCATACTAGAAGGTATACATTTCAGCTTACTTTCCTTTTCTGCTGAAAATAAGAGGTGCTGCACATTTTTTTCTGAAGAAACACCAGTGTAACACCAACGTTTCAAAATTACTTTACACAAATCTATACCCCAAGTATGGCTGAGTTCTTTTTCTGCCAGATGTTCTATACAGTGATGGTTCTTTCTAAATGGCTTCGAAGGCACAAAGGCTTCCAAGGGCACAATTTACACTCATTTTTTTTCTTCAAGATTAATATTTAAATGTAGGGATCTTTAAGACAGGGCCATTGTTATCTGTCATGTCATATGCAACCCTGAGCAAGGAGTGGACAGTAATGTTGCTGAAGAAAACTTAAGTTTTCTGAAATCAAACAACTTAGATTATTTTTAATTTAGGAACAAGAAATTAATTTATTATTTATTTATTGTTTATACTGCAGTACAAGTAATATTCTAACCAGGACTGAACTTCATGGAAAATATCCATGCTGATAACTGAGGGCCAGAAAATGAACTTGTGCATCAAACTCTTCAGGGTATGCACTGTTTCATTTTTCACTTACTCCCTGCATCTTTTGGGCTGCAAACTCGAAGAGCAAAGTTTGGAGGAGGTTTCACTTAAAAAAAGAGCCAAAAGTCAGTATGGATAAGGTTACAGTAGTTCTGCCTTTTTCTGCCTACTCAGCCCTTCAGTGCTGTCCCAGAAGTTTTTCCATCCCCACAAACCCCTAAGAATCCTCATGCTACCCTCTTAAACACTTATACATACCTTCACTTCCATTCTGTACAAACGTTGCCCTCCTGAGCTGGACAAACTGCCCTCGGCTTGCGTCAGAAACTTTAAAATGAGAGAAGCACATGAAGGATAAAGGTTATTTCTTCGAGCCATGCACACCAAGCAGGGTCCAGCAGAGAGCCTGGCAGTGGGTTGCAGCAGTCTTCTCCCTGCTTTCCCTGGAAAGGTCCCACTGTGTGATGCATCCAGCAGATTAGTAATGTCTTGCTTCAGAATTCAAGACACTGTTAATATTACCCTCTATCCAAAATTCAGTATAACATCTTCAGAAACCAAATGTGATTCCTATCTACAGATAACATACCGTTGTGGTTTAGGAATGGTACTCCCCACTTCAGTGCCCCCACCAGGACTCTCCCAAATCAGACACCACTTGATTTCTCACCCTTCCCTCCTTCCCTTCTCCCTTTCTACTCCATGGATCAAACTAGGAATTGGAGGCCTAAAAGGTGAAAATCATGGGTTAAGATAAGAAGAATTTACTGGAAACAGCAATGAGATAAGAAAATGAACAGTAACAGCAACATATTAATAACAAAGGGTATAACATAAAGAAAAAATTTACACAGAAAAACACAAATGCCATCTGACTCTTCCCCACCACACCATGCTTTGTCCCACTGGAAAAGAATGTCTTTCATCTTGGAAACAAGAGAGAATCCTTTTCCCCCACCCCTGGCAATGACATAAGTTGGTATCGAGTAACATTATAGTCTTGACCATTCCACCTCCCGCTGCTCTGGGCCAAAACCGGGACACATGCCAAGAGACTTAAATTGCGTGAACAGGGAGTTATGCTAGACGATCTCAGGAGACCCCTTCCAACCATGACAATTCCGTGACTCTCAGCTCCATAAAATGGATGACTTGCCAGTAAGAACAAGGCAAGCACTATACAGATGCTGTAAACAGATCCTCAAGCTTCTCACTCTTTTTTCACAATGTCAGCTGTGTCTCTGGAAATGGGAACATAAGTAACATCCATCTGGAAAGTTAAGTTGTTGTGAAATCCAGATGTTACTGTTGGCTGGGAGTAGCTCCATGTTCAAATGGCTCTTAAGAGATTTGGGTTTTCGAGGTGTTGAGCATCCTCAATCTTCCTTTCCATCCCCTACACTGGATTCATATTTGATGTCTGTAAAACGGTTTATAAAACTATAAATTATAAACCAGAATAAAATCTTTAGTTAAGCAGCTGTATAAGAAACCAATCAAATATTCAGTCCTTCAATGTAAATCCTCTTATCTAAGATCACCTAGTACCAGAAAAAGAACAGTTTAAAAAACAAATACTTTGGCCACTTTATAATTAATTTACTTCCATAGATATTTATGTTCATGCTGAACAGGTTCAGGATTTCCTATTTCTCAGTACTGCACATCCAAAGGCTTCCTAGAGATTTGCAATTCCATTTCAATTTCTCATCCTATATCTTTGTGTAATGCAATTGTCTTTCCTGTTGTACAATTTATCATATTGCATACAAAACATTTAACCTCTATGGCCTTATCTACCACAGCAAATCAGTGGCTTATATAACAAGCACAAAGATGCACCTGTGTTTCACCGACAGCATAAATATTTAATTCACAGCACCTCATAAAGTTAGGCTTGCATTAGGGCATATTCTTTAAAACTTAGTCATAAACAAAATCTAGGAGAAACCACAAAAAGCTTATTAAACAGGCCTTTGCTTTGAAGAAATTTGTGTTTTCTTGTGTTCACTGGCATACATAAGGACATAAGTGTTGGTGGCCTTAAGCAACTGCATAACTATGACTAAAGAGCCATGTTCTGTCTGAAATCTTAGACTAAGATATTGCTCCAAGTTGCTACAAAATGACAAACAATAATGACAAAAGATTTTAAAACGTGGAATTTCTTTTTCTCTAAATCTTAGGTTTGAAGTGCTACTTTATTTTTCTTTTTGTTTTTAGTGAAATTGCTCATCTGAGTTTCATTATGGAGTACTTAAAAAAGTACTTACAAAAAAGAACCTTATAAGCCCATCTTGCACAATGTTTCTACAAAAACTTCCCTGAGGGCCAAATTGAAAATAAGGATATTTTTAGACAATAAAATATAATTATCTCCTTTTATGCTGAAGTGCTTGAAAATACCCCAGTAAGTATAAATTCTGTATGTTTTATTTAAAGAATAATCATCTAAAATAGAAAAAGACAAAAGGTAGAATAATACACAATTTTCTTTTCTCTTATTACCAAGATTCCCAGTTCCTGTCATCGCCAGGCAGATTTCTCTCAGATTAGAAAAGACTGCAAGAAACACACCTAAACAAAAATGTTCTCTCCCAGGGAGTACAGACCCAAGTGTATTCAGACACACCCCTCAAACAGCAAAGTTCTCTTTGTTGCTTTGCATCCATGATTTATCAGGAGAATGTCAAGGCTGGAGATCTTAGCCTAAAAACTGCACATTGGAATACAGTTCTCCAAATGAAATAAAACCATGTTATTTACTTCTATGAAATATCTGAAATTGTTGTTGTTGTTGTTTGAACACATCCGCAGCAGGACCAATTATGGTTAAAATAAAGGAATTTCATGTTGTCTTCTAGTATTTAAATAATTCATAATAGCATATATTAAGCAGTGAAAAACCTACTTGCCACTTTGTCTAGCTCAATTATCCTTAGCTGCTTTTCACTGACTTCATTCTATCTAACTGGGTGAGGTAATTTCAGCTTGCATGGTATAAATCATTGGGAAGATTAACAATATATATTAAGATGATGTATGTCTTATTGCTGCTCAGCTAAACATGTCAGCTAAAGTAATTATGAGTATGAAGCTCCATTTATTTTTCCATAATGGGACCCTTTAAGTCACCCACATTTGGTATGAGGCACATCCACCTCAGTCTCTTTCAAGAGCAGTTTAAACTGCATTACATCATTTCATATGGGGTTGAAAGTTCGTTATCCAACACACAAATCTTTTACTCCCAAAACTCTATAGCTTTAAGAGCATCTCGGGGAAAATTAGGGCTATCAGTGCTTCAGAAAGTAAATAAAAATGCAAATGTGTCTTGAGGACTGGATGGCTGAGATGGCCAAGGAATTTAGGACATTCCATTTCCAAGTCACTCTTTTCATTACATATTCTATGAGTTATAACAGAGAGTTTCTGCTGCAAACTATTTGATCTTAACTCCCTGGCCAGAGACCAGATACTCATGGAAGAAATCCAGATTTTGAAAAAAAATCATCGTATGGGTGGAACTCTTACTGGCAGTCACAGCAAGAATTGCACATGCAAAGAAATGATTACCTACTCTGAGATGGAACTGGAGAAGTCTTTTTGAAGGAGGTGAAAGGCCTATGAAATGAGCAATTTCTGTGTAATAATTTGTGTAGTTTGCATCCAACTAGCAAAGTGTTTCATGTCACAACAAAGTGTGTCAGAAACACTCCGTGCTCATTGGGACTGGTGTTCCATGATGTAGAAAGGCTCAGGGAGAATTATAAAAGTTCAAGGCATCTGCTGAGAGGGATAGCTAATGCTGTGTGACAAAGTTCATTAGTAATGTCCAGTTCAGTCTTGTAACACCTTCATTAAAGAGGTGAAAGAAATAGAAACTGCTTTAATGAGATGTGCAGCTGCTGCTAAACTGGAGGGAGGTCTGATTATGAAAAGACCCCTGGAAATGGAAAATTGCAAACAAAAAATGACAAACTGAAATTCAAGCAGAAAATGAAGGGTGAGTTGCTCCCCATCTGCCCAAATATGGTAAGCAGATTTCTTTGCCAAGAAATGTGCTCACAACCACCAGGGTACACAGCTGAGAGCTCTGAGAGTCTCAAGAAACAACTGATATCCAATTCTTCAGTAACCCAAACAGTTCTCAGCAGAAGATTACAGTCTCTCCAACTCTTCAGCTATTTTCCAATAAAATGATTTATCCAAAAAGCACTAAGTATGATTGTTCATATGAGAAAGGCAGAGTTAACAATAAGGATGGAATGAAAGACTTATCTAAAGGAATAAGCATCAGGTGAGTTAATTCTACTGAATACAACACACCAGTATTATAAAGAGGCTGAATAAGCAGAAATACCTTTAAAGAGGCTGTATAAGCAGAAATACCTTCTAGTCTGTCAGCTGGCTCTATCAATCAAAGTGATGAGAAAACCCCAAGCAAACATCTCCCTCACTATGACCTAGGAGACTGAGCCTGAAGAAAGAGGAAAACTCAGCTTAAACAGGGTAAACCTCCAGATAGAAAACTTCTGAGATGACCTCTTTGACTGGCATGGACACAGAAACAAGGGACCTGCAGCCTGAAGTAAACACACAGAATATGCTTTTATCTTCTGTGTCGAGTTCTCAGTTGCCTTCCTTCCCCTTTTTCCACGTACAAGATGATGCTCATAAAACGAAAAAATAATTTGCCCTATCTGAAACTAGTGCTGCTGTGACCTGGATGTCAGTCTGGAGGACCACCAGAGATCTCTCTAAAACTAAAATATTCTATGAAAATCATGCTTCATGTTTACTCATTTGTTTTAGACTGCATTCAGAAAAATGTGATCAAATTTTGATATTTTGTAAACCAACTGTTGGAAGGCATTTGGTCAGTTTTAAAAAGTGTTTTTGAAGCCACTGATAACCTCCTCAAGTATTTTTTCCCAGCTTTGAGACCCACATTCCCACCCCACATGCACCACCCTGCTTTTTGATTTATGCTATTATAAAAACAGGTGATATATTTAAGAGATAAAAAGTTATTCAGTAAATATCTTTAATCTTGGTGCATAATTCTTCAAATACTTGGTTAAACTATCCTTGAAGCCATTAATTGAATGAAGAGAATGTCATGTGCATTGTATGCCAGTAATACTTGGTTAAACTATCCTTGAAGGCATAAACTGAATGAACAGAATGTCATGTGTATTGTGTACCACTGATACATTCAGCCCTGACATCAGAAATTGGTTTAACTATTACATTACTTTAGAAAATGAAGAAAATACCAAATATGTGGAACATGTTTTACATCTGTGTATTTTTGTATGTCCATGTGCATGTGAGCAACATGCAGAATCTTAGTCACAAAATTTAAAATATAATTTGAGTTACTTGATATAGTTATGGATTACCTATTCTCTCACTTCAGTACTTCAAAAGGTGAGATGTACTATGTGCAAAATTAGAAGTGAAGGTACTTTTATAATTTTTAAGGCTCTTCAATTAAAATTTACAGAGAGTTTACTCTGAACAATTAATAATTAACATATACAGTGCTTCAATAAGTAAAAAGGAAGCTTTATACCTTTACCAGTTCATTCTCTTCTTGGCCTGTTTACTTAGATTCTAATATAATAGACAGTAGTTCTCATCTATTTCTACAGTGCACAGTACAGGATTGGATTTTTTGCCCCCCAATTAAAATGCGTATTTGATTTCAATCCTTGAAATGATCATAGAACCATAAAATGGTCTGGGATGGCAGGGACCTTAAAGTTTATTTTGTTCCAACACCACTGCCACGGGGCAGAGACACCTTGCACCAGACCAGGTTGCTCAGAGCTCCACCATCCAACATGGCTTTGAACACTGCCAGGGATGGGGCTAAGTAAAAGGATTTTTTTTTAATGTCTTCTGACTGGAAACTGTTGCATACCAATGCAGTTAAAATTTATAAAGCCTATTTCAATACTCATGTAACATTTTTTATGAGTTTTGGAAAGGCCGCTCTGTGAAGGTAATAATAGCTTAGTTTGTGCATCAGACAAAATTTGATGGTACATGCATCATTGTGATGTGTACCATACATTGTGTGAAGTGAGACTACCAGAAATCCTCTACTGAGACTTGCTTTCTTATGTTGTACAAATATCTTGTGTGCTCTTCTTCAAATGCATAAAGAAGCCTTGCAAAGAAAAGATACAGAATTTCAGACAGGATTTATTGAGATTTCATAATCAAATGTATTTACAAAGCAAGTACTTTCAAATTTAGTCTGCTCCATCTTATTTTTAGGTTAAGGCTCTAGAGTTGGCCAGGGAGCTCAAACTGTGCAAAATGCCCACACTATTAGCAAACTTAAAAATATGAAATATGTTTGTTGGTGTGTAACAGGGACCCACTACAAGCCCACTTAGGCTACTGCTCTGATCTTGACCCAGGAGCTATGAACACACCCACCACCTGTCTCACAGAGGAGCACTAAGCTAACCCTCTCCTCCTCACCTTCCCAGCCTGTCCTTTCTGAAGTCTGTATTCACACAAGTTACTTCACATTTATTTTTATTTCCATTAATGTCTGTGGCACGAGTAGTAGACAAAAGGCTCTCACCCAGGCACAAGTAGGACATAGCAATTATGTGGATAATTATGAGCATCAAAATTGCTTCATGAAAAATAAGAATTCCCAAAAAGACCCTTATCATAGTTTTTGAAATGTGTCCGTCCACAAGAGGGGGCATATATCTTGTTAAGATGGGGAAAGCTAAGGTTCTTTTAGAAGTGACAGACGTACTCAGGTTTTGCAGATTCTATCAGAGGTGTGACATCTGGCTTCTCTATTTAAAACAGAATTTTTGCTTGATTGTCACAACTAAAATCTACAATCTAAAATGAAAGGTTCGGAATATCAGCAGAATTTTCCTTTTTACTGAACAGAAGTCTTGCAACTTGGATTTAAAGCATTCTTGCATTATATTATCCAGCTTCTTGCCCCCAAGTAGTTTTTCTCAAAAAAATCTCCAAGTTGACTCTAATTCTTCAGTTGTTTTCAAAAGTTGTAATAAAATGTTCAGAAGTAGCTGGATAACATGCAAGCAGCACATCAAGCAGACAGCAAGCCCTACAGTGGAATCAGCAACATTAAGCACTGTATGTCTAACAGTGATAAATATACCAGAGATCAAAATAAGGTTTTTAAAATCCATTGACGCAATCTGCAGTTCCACCAACCAGTGAAGAAGATGCAATGCAGCTGCCAGTGAACCTACAGAACACTTAGGGAGCTCACCAAACTCTGAATGTTGCAGGCTGCTGATTGATGTGCTGCAACTGTTGAAAAGCACTGAAGTGTAAAAGGACACCACAGCTGCTGACCTGGGGCTCCAGTCACTTCTCCCCAGCCAGGGCACAACATGCAGCACAGCCAGCCATCAGCACCTGGAATATTCCTCAGCACTGAATAATTTTGTGCATTTCATGGGGGCATCCCCAGTTCACAACTACCTTCCCCATTCTGTTTCTTTTTTTGTGCTCCAACATTCTGCAAACAGCTAAAGAAAAATGACTCTTCATTAAATGTCTCCCACTCTTTCCCCACTTAACAGAACCTTATTAGGATTTAATGACAAACTATTGAATCTTTATACTATTGAGGTTTTACTTATATTTTTAGAGGATATATATATGTGGAAGAATTATTAGTTTAAAATCTCCACAACACTAGCTTTCTAAAAAGAATATTCATATACCTTCCAGAATGCAATTGCCCAAGTGTGTCTTCATGATTTACACAATAATTTCAAATAAGAGGTCTTGTTCAAATGTTTTCATAACACTACCTTTCAAAAGAAAAGAAAAATAAAGAACAATAAAAAATAAAGCAGCATTACTCACATCTGGAAGGTTTTAATTTCAAGGTTTCATGACAGAGCACTGTCAGATTCTTAACATGTCTAACTCCTTCATATATCATGACAAAGTATTTGCAAAACTGATGAAGTTCAGGGAGTGTTTGCAGAAAATACAGCTTCTAGGAATATTTTTTAATCTTCTTACTATGTAAGATTATGCACTCCAATTTTTCTAACTTGTAATGAGTATAAAGCTTTTCAACACCTTGATGTATTTATTTAACCTGCAACACAGACACTGCATCAGTTTATTCTGAATTTTACCAAATACTTTTGTGTGTAAATAATTCTTTTTATGATATAACTGTTTCCAACATACAGAGGCAATTGCTAAGGATTTTAGTTGCATTCAAAAGTGTATCTATCCTATGCCTTTAGTGATCAATCATAAGCCATGTGTTGCTTTTATTAGTTGTTCAAAACAAAGGATTTGGTGGGTTAGCATTCTCACTGGAGCCAAGGGAAGTACAGAAAATACCTTCTGTGTTTCAGATGCTATTTTTAAGTCTCCTTAACTTCTTACAGATTAAGTAATAAACACAGGCTGCTTGTCATTCATAAATGCACCCAGGAGATCTGCTGGGAGGCAGAGGGAGGCAGGCTGTGTTCCAAAACAGAAAGTTGTACTTGCAACAATTCCATGGCCAATGAGAGATGACAGCCCAAATTACCCAGATGATGCAGATGGGACATTCTGATGCCCACACTCATCAAAGCTTTCAGGCCATCTCCAGGACATTGATCACCAGCTCCCTTGGCAGGAAGGAGCTGCACCCCTGCAGATGGCACTAAGCCAGCACAGCTCTGCAGGGTGTGAGCAGGACTGCCCTGAACACACCTCGTTTGTGTGCCCTGCCACCACCCTGCCTGCCTTCACTCAGCCACTGTCACACCACTGAATCCATAAACTGCAAGGCAACCAGGGCTGCTGAGGGAGGAGCTGGGCAAAATCCAGAGCCCAAACTGCCCGAGGGAGTGCCCCTCCCGACCCCATGACTCTACTGCCACCCCTGCATTTAGCTCCAGTAATTCTCAGTATTGTAATTCACAACATTACACTCAAGCAGAACTCAGCCAAAAGGGAGCCCCCATCCCACAAGGAGCAGATGTACCCAGTGACACTGCTGCCAGCACATCTTACTCCTTGAGTCACAGCAGCAGAGGGAATGTGTTCTGCACGCACCCAAAATTTCAGCACTGTTTTGCTTTTATTTTCCTGGATCCTATCATAGCCCCTGTTGAATTGCCTGTTAAAAAGGGGAGAAAAACAGAGCAGGGAGAGGAGGCAAAAGCACTCCTACTGACAATTTTGCCTCAAAGCAAGTGGTTGTGAAACAAATTTGCTCTTCACTGGGTTTTAGAGAATCACAAGAGTTGGAAAGGTCTTCTGGAGATCATCCAGTCCAACCACCCTGCCAAGGCAGGGTCATCCAGAGCAGGTTACACAGGAACCAGGTGGGTTTTGGATGTTTCCAGGGAAGGAGACTCCACGACCTCTCTGGGCAGCCTGTTCCAGTGCTCTGCCCTTCTCAATATTAAAAAAAAGAAAAAATCCATTTTACCTTTGGGGCAATATTTTAATACACAGAAACACAGTAAGTTATGAGAGTTGTACAAACGTGCACAAGGGATATCACTGCTTCATTGCATTTTATATAATTTCTTTCTTTTTAAAAATTCCTTGAACTGATTTACTATCTAAATAATAAATTATTAGATGAATTAATTTGCTGTTTAAATAAATTATGACAGATCTGCACCCCCTCTTGCTGCCACCCACCTCCTACCCCCTTTCTGGGGCTGCCTGCAGCCCATGCAACTGGCCAGAGCAGAGACTGGTGCAGAGTAAATGAAGGGGACAAGGACAAGCACTAAGACCCAGATGTAACCACTGTTTTCAACAACAAATACATTCTTCCCATTCACAATTTATTACAGACCACTAGACAGCTTCCCTCCTGTCCATGTGAGCATTCCTACTGGCAACTAATCTCAATTAATCTTGCAAAAAATACATAACCATCCTTAAAAGAAATAGCAGCTGAAGAAAATGAATTACAGATGAAAGCAAGGAAAGCTACTGAAATACACACTCAAAGTAAATAGTGTTATTCTGCAGAGAAAAATGTAATCTGACAAAGAAGTTAAAAGCTTAATTGTGAGAAGACCCCCTCTCAGTTTCACTTCATCCTTTTAATGCATGGGGAAGTTCAACAGTATTTTCAAATACAGTTTTTCAGAAGAGCTCAACTTTAACTGCTAAAACGCTAAGGATAAATTTTGTTCAGAAACTATTTCATACGGAGTGAAGCTTTGTCTGCTTGCATACAGTCAGTTGTTTTAGAATTCATATTACAGTAGGATCCTAGAACTTAAACAGATAAGCTTATTCATACTAGGAAATAAGTGAATTATTTGAACACAAAGTAAAACTGACCCAAATAAGATTTGCCACAAATAAACCAATTTATTACTTTTTGGCAGGTCTCATATAGCATGAGCAAATACCTTTCACTCACTATATTAAATTATTTAACTTTATACAAACTGTAAACATTTTCAACATGACAAACTCTTGGTACAGGTGTTCCCCAATTCTGGCGTCTTTTCTCTCTGTTAATCAAACAAAACTGAAACCCAAATAAACCAAATAACTACATATCTATAAAATGCAGCATGTGCATTTTATATCACATCAATTCTAAGCAATGCAGAGAAGAGTACTTATAATTATTTTTTGTGAAATCTGTAATGGTATTATGAATAGAAACATTTCTTTCCATGCTGCTGTATCTTATTTTTGTTTGAAATTAAAACTATTGTTTTATACAATCAAGGTAGTAAACCAAATTTTACAGTAAGCCAGCTGGTTTGGTATATAAACCAGCTATATTTGTTCTACTGTAACATATAAATAAGAATGTAGAAACTCCTGATCTGGTTAATACTTTGTTTTCCAGCAGGCACCAGCCTAAAGAACTGCTTGTCCAAAAACTCCTGCTGTAATTATGATTTTTTTCTAACCCCCCTCTCTCTCAAAGTGCTTTAAATCAGACACAATCTGACCCATAAAGTGATGACTTATCTCCCTCTTAAGTAAGAGCAGATTTTTCTAAGTTCCAGGAATGTAAGTCTGCAGGCTAGCTTTACTGAAGGACTACAGGATACATACTGTTAGGTCATAATCCTCAAACCAGGGCAAAGGTGTTTGATCTCCTCATGAACTGCTTTTCTCCAAACCAACTCAGCAGCAGTAAAATACAGACAATTCTTTTATTGAATAAGGCTTTGAAAAATTAAAAATCACTTCTCTTGTTAAAAAACATTTGCATTAAAACTTTGGTTTCAGTATGCTCCTAATTTTGAGGTCACATTTACAGACAACAATCTACATTTCTAATGTAAAAAGTCAAGCCACATTAAAACCTTTCAAGTCTCTGTGCAACATAACAAGCAGTTAAAATAAACTTAATTCTTTTCCAGATCACCTTTAGTTACTGACAAAATCCAAGGTGGTTATGTCTACAGCTGTGTGCAACTGGCTGTTTTAAGCATAATAAAACATCACACTTTATATGACAAAGTGCTCAGATCCAGAAATTATGAGTTCAGGTGAGTTTCAGTACCTGAAGCAAGGACACTGAGGTGCTCTGTAAGCAGAGTTTTTTTGCATTTCTGACTCACTGAAATGCAAAAGGGAAAGACTATGGAGAATGAACAGTGCAGTTAACTTGCACTGACAGTATACTGTACAGTCATAAGTAACAATGTCTTCCTGCACAACAGCTGAATTCCTACTGTCAACTGCAAAAGAACCCCTACATTGAACCTTGGTAAAATCTTACATGAAAGTCTTTAAAAAGATGGTGCAATTCTTTCAGCCAAGCAAGATATTCTGCTGCTGGATTTACCTCCAGATCTTCTCTGCCTAAATAAAGGGAATCAATACTACACTGTTGAAATTAGATCCTGACAGGACTACAGAAACACTGCAGAGGATATTCCATAATCAAAATACAACCAGTTATTTCAAATCCCTGAACTATTCCATTATCATGAAAATCTGACAGAAATAATGGAACAGGGACCTTCAGGTAACCTTAAATCTTCAGCAGAAATGCAGATGAACCAAAACAAATGTACATTACTTGATATTTTCCCTGTAGCATTGGGAGGAAGCTCTATTGAAAAAACACCTGATCTTACACAGCCATTATTTTACAGATCTTCTAAACATAATTAATACCAACAAGTTCAAAATACTGTTGTGTGTGGTTTTGGTTTGGTTTTGCTTTAAATCAAGAGCTATTTCTGAATTATAGTCAAACCTTGAATGTCGTGTTTGTTGTTTTTTTTTTTTAATTTATAATCCATTCCATTTGCTTTCCAGTCTTACTGGGAATTTCCTGGAGCCCAACACATCACGATGCAACTGTTATCCATGTGAATGCACAACTTCTGTATGCTAGCTGCTGTTTTCTGTAGCAGTGTCTGATAGAACTTTTACAGAATTGTAATGTTCTCCTAATCCATAGGCATGCCTCATATACCTAAAAAAAAAGTTGCAGAAATAGTGTTCATTTTAACAAAAAAGTATACATCACACCAAACAGTAGCAGCACTGGAAGACAATTTAAATAAAGCCAAGTTTTAGCAACAAAAATATATAGGATCATTACATTGAAGAGTATTAATAAAGACAGATTTTAATTCTGGTGACTTTCAGGCACATTTTGACAAATACTCTGAAGAAGGAAAGAAGTTTCCTCCATCTTGTATCAATGTAATTTTTATTTTATCATTATTTAACAGGTAAAATGACTTTGCAGCATTCTCTAAATCAGCGACTGATATGATACACGTCAGACACTGTCTAATTACAATTTCTCCAAAGTAACTGTGTCAATCCCAAACAATTTCTGACTTGCACAACCATTACTCAAGCGGTGTTTCAACATCAGATGCGTAACAGAAAATAAAAGAGCAGGTGAGAATCAAAGCTGAGCCCTCTGCTAAAGAAGTAAGTGCACCAAATTTAAGTGATAAAATTATATACTTACACAAGTGTTATTGGTTTGCCTGAATATTCTTCACCAACAATAATGGGAGGAGAATCCATCTGCACTACTTCTATAGGTGTTTGTAAAATGTGTGACAAAGCCCTTAGCTTTAAGGCAAAAACAATTTAGTAACAGGATTAAAGACAATGTAGGCAGGAGACAGGAAGACTAGACATTTGATTTTAGCAGACAGTCAAGCATAACATTAGAAATATTTTCAGAAAATAAACTTTATTAAAATAAGCAAAATTATTTTAACTTTAAAAACTTTATTTGAAAACAGATTGCCTTAAACTAATCATTGTTTAGAGGATACAACATTTGGCTTAATTGGCTAACTGCTCTTTCATAAAAAATAAGACAAACTTAAACAAATATACATTCTTTACAGCTCAAGTTCTGTTTACATGACAACAACCTAACAATACTCTCCCATTCATAGTGTCAGTCTTCCTAATGGTATTTATACCAAATGAATTCATTAACTTGTGTGTTGTCAAATAGGTCAGAACAGTGGTGCACCATCAGAAAAGATACTACTTTGGGAAAACAACCTACAACCACAAGAGAATGTTCTTAATAAGCTGTTTATGACTAAGTTCCATTATGCCTTCAGGTATTCTTTCTGAAGAAGCCCTTTTTTAAAGGTATATTCACCCACTTCAAAATTTCACAAATATAAATTATCAATACAATACTTACTTCCAGCTGACCACCCCATGCAGCTGTATTTGCTATATCGTCACAGTATTTCTCAAATTCCTCTGCAGGGAAAGAAAAGACAACTTTTAGTACTTGTCTTGTTTGAGAACAAGCAAGTGAGGAAAAACACTGATTGTGCAATAAAGAACTAGAGCCAGAAAAGTACAAACACATTATAAAAGAAAATATGTATGTTCACTGAAGAAAAGCAGAGAAAAAGAGTTGTCAAAAAAAAAACCCAAACTCATTCTGTTTTAAAAAGAAAATTTCAGACTCAAGAGAGGGATAAAAAAAGAGTATAAAAAGAAGTACAGCTAATAATTTAAACTGTTTATTCAGAGAACAACAGGTAACAACAAACATCAAATTGCATACAGTTTTCTTGCTCTTAAGTTTCAGAGGATGTTTAGAAACTTTAGAAAAGAATATGACAGTGAGCAGTATATCTAGTTCTTACATTAGCCAGGTGTCAGGTATGTTTTAAAAATCTTGCAACTGCATGTAGTTAAACAGTTGGGTAGGGTTTCATAAAATTTCCAGATTAGCTGCCTTGTTTTTAACCTCTGAAGTACTTATTCTCAATAATTCCTTAGCTAAAGAAAATCTCTTCAGATCATGTTCTACAGAAACCAAGTTGAAAATTTGTAAATTACAAACTCCATTTGTAAATTACAAAGCCTTTGAAATTTACAAACAGATTTTGGGAAAGAAGCATCTTCTATAACAGAAAAGCACAATTCCCTGCTGCTGTGCAGAATTTTATTCAGTATTCTCCTAGGACACATTTAACCTGTGACAATCATCTCTGTCAACATGGGAAAGACAGCACCCAGTGACCAGGTGAAATCCACAGCAATGCCTATTAAACAAATGCAGCACTAAGTTAAGGAAATTTATGCAGTTATTTTTGTGGTGTTCCAGGTATAATGAATAAATCATGTATTGCTCAAATAAGAGGTACATAAACGCTGTTTTTACTCAGCCTACACCGTTGCTTCACACTAAAGCTCTTAACATTTTTAGTCTACTTATAAAAAATGGTTCCAAAATACTTTGCAGTGAAAAAACAAGATAGAATAAGAAAATGCATCTATTCAAGCTATTATAATATAGATTTGCTTGAATTTCACACCCATTTTTAACAGCTTTCCTGTGTACATTGAAAACACCAACATAAAACTTGACAAGAAAATCACCCAACCTGGCAGACAAGCTGTTTGTAATAACAAATCACATCCCAGAATGAGTTCACATCATCTAGTAACCAGCAAGTTCTGTTCTTTTTAATGGGGAATAATATCTTCTAGATTCATTTTTAAAAATATATTAATTAGAGATCCAGGTATACCAGGTTTCATAGCAGATCATAATTTTGTGTTCCATGGAACATAATAAAGTAACAAAATTACCAACACCATAAAAGCATTCAGCTGTAACTTAGACTTATAAAAACAGTTAAAACAGTTTTTAAAATCTCATATGCTACAAGTCTTACCTCTGCTATACATATCTCCAGTATTAGGGTTTGTAAGAAAAGGCAGGAAGTCATCAAAGTGACTTTGCATATACTTCGCTGTTTGGTTCCTCAGACTTGCAACAGTCCAGGAATTTTGGTGATCCTTGAGCTGATCTTCAATAGCTCTGTACATGCAATGGCCATCTGAAGGGATTTGTTTAATCTCTAAGTGCCTTGCTGCCAACAGGGAGGCAAGTTTCTGACTTTCAAGATGTCTAGCACCTGTTAAATTTTGTATCTCAGCTTCAGCAATTCTTTCTTCTCTTTCTTTCTCCAAAGCAGCTTTTTTCTCCTTAGATTAAAAACACACAAAAATTATATCAAATGTTAAAATTTAGAATATGCCTCTATGGTTCTTGGCTTAGTGCTTGTTTCTAATGCTTCCAATGTTTTCTCAGTACATTCTTACCTATAAAATATTTGTCTGAATCAGTACTACCAATTAGAGACCTCCTAAACCCAAACTTCAACAAATGCTAAGTGACCAATATACCCTAACTGCCTCCAACACCACACCCAAAATTATATGACAAGAGAAATCTTAATTATATCAACATGCAAAATAACACTGTAATAGCCTTTAAATGAGTGTTGTAATCATAGTCCTTTCTTCAGGATCAACTATTTCAACACTCAAGTATGGGAATTCTAATTAAACATCAGAAAATACTGCTCTTTCATAAGAAGAGTGAGATCTACCAGTTAAGTATATGACTGCATAATGGAGCTCATGCCATGAAACTGAAACTCCCTCAGGACAGGTGCTCAACATCATAAAAGACTGCTCCTAACCCGAAGGATGGTTAAGAATGCATGTAGAGAATATTAGTAGGGATGTAATAATACAAAAAAAAAATTACTTGCATAGAACGTTTTGTTAAGTTCATGCTGATGTTTAACAAGGGAGCAAAAACCAAAGTAAATAAGCAAATAAAAAAGGAAGCAGTACAAAGAATGATCTTTCAATTTTCACACCTAAAATTCACCACAATCAAGACCGGACTGGTTTAGGCAATAAAATTATAGGAAAACTAGATCAGAGTTCCTGGTTTGCCTAGACATGGTGCCATGAATTATGAACATCCTTTTAAAATGTTTGTAGTGATCATGTAACAGGGGATGAAATACACAATAAAGTAGCGTACCCCTGGCCTTGACCCAATATTCATGCAGGTACAACGAGAATGTTAATCCATCACAACATCAGGTGTTTAACCAGATCTAAGCCTAACAGACAGGACACTAGGTAGTGTTTCTTAACAACTCAATATTTTAAAAGAATTTCTTCAGTATTGATGTTCTTTTGTTAAATGCGTAAAGTACTACTACTTGCATAATTTCCACATAGTATTTTAATTCAATTACTTTATTATTTCTTTAATAATATTTTTAGTGGAAGTATTTCAAAAATCATTTGCTTTACATAATTTCCTTTTTTATGGCTCTCATTTTCTGACCTATTCTGATTCCCATCTCATGGCAGAGGGTAGAAAAGTATAACTATTTATAAGATCCTTACAGATCTCTAGGCAGCAGCTTAACAGATTTTCAAGGCACCCAGTAGGTACAGAATTACCCAGGTAATGTCCCCTGCAAAATTGTTTACCTTTGGTGATTACAGTTTAAGTTTAGTTGAACATAATGTCAATCAGTTATTTGTAAAATGTTTAACGTGAAGTCATACCCGCCTCTTCTGTGCTTTTGATATTCGATGATGCTGAATCTGCTGCTCAACTCCTTCAAGCTCTATATTTGCAATTCCATCAGCTATGGAATCTGTCTAAAAAGAGAAAAAAAAGTTAAATGTTCTTAATTAGTACAAACAATAACTAAGATACGCATCTTCTGAAACAGTTTTAAGTTATTTTTCAGCATATTTTTATGAAGTTTAACCACAAAGATCCCCATATAGCACAGAAGCCATCAAAGCATTTCACATCCAAGCTACTGTCTTGCATTTTGTTACTTTTCTGAAGCCCCAAGAGAGTTGTGTGCATCTCAAATTTAAGCTGTATGTTCTCTAACATACTGCAGTGTGAACACTGCTTACTGGCTGAAAGGAAAAGCTTTCCTCACCATGCCAGCCACTGAGGTATCCAAACAGCCATTAGCAAGTTCTGTGAAAATTAAAGCTGAAGGGTCCATCTTCAATATCAAAACATAACCAGCAGTTGAAAAAGACAGAGTTGAAACTCCTCAAGAAAAATGACAAACCTAACTCAGTAACTGTATGAGCTAACCAAAAAGATCAGGCACACTTGACAAAATTGCATGACAAAACACACTGGATGAGTCAAACACCTGCTGAAGGTCATCAATACTTTGAATAGTCTACATAAGATAACCAGAGTGGCAACATGACAGTAACTTAAAAAAATAATTCTCTAACATAACTGAGTTACTCATGTAGCCTCAAAGGCAACACCTGTGGTGGTGCACCTTTCCCACTACTCTACATTTAATTTCCATTCCAGATTGGCATTTGTGAAATGTTTTTCCTTGAATGCCTCATCCATGGAATCAGTTACAGAGTAAATCCTGCCATTGAATTCTGTCATGCTTTTGCAAATTTATGTTAAATATGCTTTTAAATTATCTTTTACAGTGATTCTTTAAGCAACCAAACAACTCTCTCAACAGTGCTCAACAAAAATCCCCTACCGTTACAGGCCCCTCCTAGCACTGCCCATTTACTGTAACAGCTAAAGCTTTCCCAAGTTGAAAAGAGTTACTAATATTGTGAAGAAAATGATAACTAATTTGAAGTGCTATTTCATAATTTAAAAAGTTTTTAAGAGTTAAAAAGCCCTGACACAAATTGTACCTGTACAACTCCAGCTGCAGTTAGGGCACCTACCTTATTCTGTTCAGGTGAAGCTTCCTTCAGCTGCTTTAGTTCCTCCTTGTGCTTCTGTTCAAGTTCTGCCTCTAGTTTAGCAACTTCATCTGCCAGCTGTTTTCGTCTCTTCTTATCATTCTTGGGAACAGCATTTTTCATGCCTTGAATTTTTGCTGTTAGAGAAGCGTAATAAAACATTATTTCTTAATATATACTCTATGGTCATTGCAGAAAATGGCTGCAAATCACACAGAAAAACTGTGTGATGATTTACAAACATCAACAAATCAGTATAATAGTTTAGCTGTGAGACTGCCGGTTCTAATCCTCACATTTTCCAAATGGCGATAGTTTTTCTAAAAGATGGAAACTGCCTTTTCTTTTCCTTCTTTCTCTGAAGAAGAGAAAAATTTATGCTAGGTTCCTAATAAAAATACATATATACTCCACCAATGCAGCAGACTTTGGCCTGTTGCCTTTAAAAAGAATATTTGGGCATCAAAATATCAAACCTCACAAGAAAGATGTGCTAATTTTTAATCACACAAGCAGCAGATTAAAATAGTTTAGTTAGAAATGGTGTCCAGAGGTTACCTAGTTCTACCTCCTGCTCAAAGTGGAGCTGAATTCAAAGCTACATCAGATGATGTTAATTCAGATGCAACTGAAATTTATTCAAGTGAGTGTGCAGTCTCCAGGGACAGGCATTCTGCAATCTTTCTGTGAAAATTTTTCCCAATATTTAATGATCCTTGCTATGAAAATATTTTCCCTTATTCTTCCTATGAAGATTTTTCTTGCTACCCTTCAGCCCATGTCTCTAGTCCCTTCTCTATATTTTGATCAGTCTGGCTCCTTTACACAGTGGAAACTACAACGAGATTCCCTCATAGTCTTCTCTTCTTTTCATGGATTTTTACATGAACACTCCTGCTACCTCTGTCACTTCTGTATTCACTGTTTTAGAGTTACAGCAGCAATTATTCAACACCCTGCTTGCTATTCATCACCTGTATATTTTCCTGTCCTTCACCCTTGACTGACACAATTGAGCTGAAGATGATGGCAATGATAATGAAACTTTTCAAAGGGAGGCAGAAAGAATGCTCATGCTGAAAGGTTTATGTTAAGCATTCAGCCCCACAGATGCTGAGTATGTCAGAAAAGCAGCTTTGTTCATTAAAATTAACATAATAGAGGAGAAGGGAATCCAGAACATAAAAGGCACACATAAATACACAGCAGAGAGTATGGGTGATGGAAAGGGGGGATGGGAGGTGTGGAGACAAGTACCATCAACCAGAGGTGGTGTTGGAATTTCAGAGGTTGAGATGCACCTTGTGTTAACTCTTAAAAACAGTTTAGCTCTCTGGTAAACAGTTATCAATGTGCATACCAGGAATGTATTCTTCTCATAGGCAAACGTGTACCTATAAGTCACCTGCCTCTCCAAACTGGGAAGAATGGGGCTCTGCCTCGTGTATACCTCTCCCACCAGTTGATAGTGGAGAACTACTGATATCACCTTCTCTATGGGTAAAAACCCTCTGCCTTTCAGCCACTCCCAATCAAGGTGTCATGTACCCCAGCCACCTACGGCAATGCTTGATTCACACGCCTTTTCAATTTCAGCCAAATCTGAGGGAGGAACAGGTATCTCAAAACAGTAAATTCCTACAGATTTAATGACAGTATGCACCCTGACTCCTTCCTCCTTTAACCTCCTGATAAAAGGCTACAGATGGGCCTATTTCATTACAAACCAAAAACCCAGACAAGTAAAAACGCCGCATCAATATAGTAGCAATGAAAAAGGCTTAACAAAAACGTTATAATAACTATGAAACTGAACAGACTCCATCTATCAGGCCTCCTTAATTATATTCATATGTTGTAATAGGGTAGGTCAAATGACTTAAAGTGTTACAAGTTCATATTGAAGCACTCGACCACACAGATCTTTTATTACAGATACTTATGGCTGGACAGGACATGAAAATTCGGTTAAGGTCAACTGCACATGGAATGAGGAAACGTAACAGGCTGGGCAGGAAGAGCCCCTATGCAGGCTTTTCAATATAAAACGCCTCAAGCACCTTTTTCAACTTAAAATCAAAGTAACAACAGGCGAACATCACGCCAATGGCCCAGCATTAAGTAAGTGACAGCTCCCGCGCATCGCCCGGCTCCCAAGGCCGCGGCAAGGCGAGCTCCGCAGGCCGTCCGCGGGACCGGCACAGCACAGCCCGGCTGCCACACCGCTGCCCGCCCGCCGTCCTCGTCCCC
>WEIU01018357.1:79352-97748 GCA_013389925.1 Aegithalos caudatus
GGGGCCAGGTGCCGGGGCCCTGGGCTCGGCTCGTAGGACGGAATGGAAGCGCTTGGTTTGTTTAGGGGCTATGAGCGTTTCTCTCCGCTGGTATCTGCGGGGTACTCGCTCCTGCCGTAATGTCCCCGTAAAGGAGTCCTGTGGACAAGTCTGTACTAGGAGGAAGCCATACGTTTAACTGAGATAGGGGTAGATCCTGTTAAACATGGAGGTGAGAAAGGAATCGGTTAGGGTTTTTATGCAATTTATCTCATTAAGGAAAAAAAAATTAACTCTTCATTTCTGTGCAAAACACAGAGTGTGCTGTGTGTGCCAGTTTTTCTCATGAAGCTCAAAAACACTAGAAAGGCTCAGGATTTTCTAAGTTGCGGTCCTTGTGTCTCCTCACCGTTATGAAATTACTCCTCAGAAAGTGAAACATTTTTGTTACAGTAAAAAGCCAGACGTCGTTTTTGAGGTCAGATCAGCATCTCAAAGTGAGAACTACAAATTGTTGTGTAGTGAGATGCTTTTCTGTTCAGTGCAGGCACAAACACTGCAGAACATTCAGTTGATACGGGCTAAATACAGGCTATAAAAGTTAATATTTTAATGGCTCTTAAAATTACTCAAACTGAGGAAAAACTGGTAATGGAACTGCCTTTGTCCTTAACTCATAAGGTCATTGATGTTACTCATTTTACAGTTTTTATGAACAGAATTTCTACAAGAATACCTCCCTGGAGATATTTAAAAACCAGTAAATATGTTTCTTGGAGATATGATTTGGTATCGACTTGGCAGTGCTGGGTTAACAGTTGGACATCATACACATATTTCCCAACCTAGACAATTCTGACATTCTATGAAGTACAGTGTCAAGTGTAAAGAAAGGACACAAGTCTAAAACAGAATTATAACATGATACATCAAACTCTCTTGCTATATAGAACTACGTATTTTTTTACATCTCCTTTAGAATTATGTTGAAATGTAAATGACTTTGAGATTCATATGTCCATAGCTGAAAGTATAATTTTCTTTTACTTCCACCTGTTATTCACATCTTGTTAGAATAAATCATCACAGATCAGCTAGGAAAAGCGAAGGGGGACAATTGGCTTTTCACTAGGAGAGCAGCATAACACTGGAAAGGTGGCCTTGTAAATATTCTGCCAATCCACAATAGGGGCAAATCCGTGTTGCATTTGGTTTGACTAACATATGTGCTCTGTATCAGTTTGTCTGTGCCATATATTTGTCCACACATGTATCTATATATCAATTTTATTACACTTAGTACATATTCTTGAATATTTAAAAATAGAATACCGGTTTATACTGTTTGAAAAACACCCCTTGCAGATATCCCGGTGTGACCTGGCTGGGGAAAGTGGCTGGGGACCGAGGCGAGGAGCTGTGAACGGGCAAGGGCCCTTGGGGACCGGCAGCAGCAGCCAGGGGGTGGCGGTCACCGCAGGGCTCTGCGGGACCTGGTGAACAGCGAGGAGACCCCAGACCAAAACTCACCACTGGACCAAGAGCTGTGTGAAGTGCGGGTGCACAGACCGTGAGGGAGTAAAACTCCGGTGATCTGTTTTTGGGAGGGTCCTTCCCCAGAGGCACCTAGCTGCACCACGGTTAAATAAATCACTGAAATGTTAGCAGCGCGCCTGGGGCTCTGCTGCTATTCCAAGAGCAGGCAGTAATATTGCCAGGAGCATTGGCCGGCTGTAACCTGTAGCGGTAGAACAATGGCCGTCACAAGGTGCTTTTTGATCTGCACAAATTAACTTTCCTGCGGCAATGTCTGGAAAATGGATTCCCGGATCAGATGGATTATTGTTGTGTTTGGAACAGCTGTGCACGGATGAGAAGTCAGCCAAGGGAAGCCGAACCGACGGTGACACTGGCGGTGGCAGGAGCTGAGCCTCAAAGCAGGAACCCTGGCGTTCTGCCTGCATCGGCACCGCCCTGCCGGATCTCGGGGATTAATCTCCAAAGCAGGAATCTGCCTCGGCACCGCCCTGTCCCTTAAATACTCCTTCAACACCATCTAACTTTCCTCCTGTGGGGCTGCTCTAAGTGTTTACCAAACACTCGTGGAGTCTGAGTGATTTGGCATTATAGGGAAATGAGATGCCAAGGCTGAGGGAAGATAGCAAGAAATGTCCTCAGCTGTAATGTATGTGCTGGACATGACCCAAGCTGGGGGGACATGCAGATGCTTTTGAAAGAACTGCTGTGGCCAGGTGAAAGGGGAAAAATAATTAATAGCAAAGCAGAAATGGCACAGCAAGCAGAAGGAAACAGGAACCCCTGGCCAATGAATGACCCGAATTGGAATGATGATACCACTGAGAACCGGCCTGCATGTCAGACAAGAGTTCAAAACCTGGTTGAAGCAATATTATAATGAGGGATGAAAGGTTAACTCTACTAAAATAAGGGAATGTAGACAGAGAATGGACAACAATCCTAGAGAATTTGGGGGCTGCCTGCAACAGGCTTTGCTAAAAATATGGGGAATGGCTTCACAAAACTTTAATGGTACACTTGCAGTTAGTGTCTTTGTAGGTCAGGCAGCACCAGACAGCTGAAAGTGTTTTAAGGAGCATATGCCAGGGTGGCAGGGAGTAAAACTATAGAAAATTCATGTGTTGCAGTATTCATGTGTGATGGGCAAAAGAAAAAACAGAGGGCAGAGCAAATAGAGGAGAAAAAGGAAATTGGAGAAAGTGGAAAATCTGATGGCTGTTGCCTTGACAGGAAATCTCCAGGGGAGAAAATTAAAGAGAGGAAGACCAAATACAATTAGTGGACCCAAACCAGAAAGCAGAAAGAGACAGATAAGGAAAGTGGAAATGGAGTGTTACTATTGTGGAAATTTAGGACATATGCAAAGAGAATGGCCTTTCCAACCAAGTGGGGGAGTAATTGTGCAAGGAGAGATTGTCACGATGACTAGAGACCAGCAATTCTACTGAATCTGAGAGAGCCATACAATTAGGAATATATAATTTGTAGAGAGCACCCAGATCAACAGGAACATGTAGTTTGTGGGGAGTGGGTGTCGTTCAATTTCTGGTATGTACAGGAGCTGCATTATCCCTCTTAAACTTTACCCCAAGAGGTTCAATAACAAAGTATTCCTACATGGAGCTACTGGGCAGGGAAAATTTTGAGCAAATCCGTATTAGCAATGATAGGAAATAAGAGTGTGCAGGGAAAATTTGTATAAGTAGAAGATTTCTCAGTGTGCTTATTAGGGAGGCACCTTCTACAGGGCTTAGATGCAGAATTGCATGTGTCACCAGAAGGAACAGTGCCATTAATAATGGCACTGAGTGTGATTACTGAGGCCTTCAAAAATGAACAGAAGATACTAGAAATATTGGAAGCTGTATTATCAGAGTTCTGGGGTAAGACAACTACAGAACTGTTGGTTTCAGCACAGCCCATGTGCATTAAAACCAAGACAGACATGCCACTCTCTGTGAGATAGTATCCTATTCCTCTGGAAGCTGGGAAAAGTATACAAAACCAGATAGACCAGTACTTAGACAAAGGAATTTTAAAGCGTGTGTGTCTGCATATAATACTTCTATATTGCCTGTAAACCAGGTTAGATGAAGATCCTGAGTGCTTGTGCAGGATTTGTGGGTGATTAACCAACATGCAGTGACCCCTCACCCAGTGGTGCCAGACCCCTTGACTATACTTTTGCAAATACCACTTAAAGATGGCTATTTTGTTGTAAATAATTTAACAGCTGTCCTTTTCAGCATCCCAATAGATGAAGTCAACCTTTGTTTGCCTTCAAACTGTACTGTTGACACAGTATACTTTGTAGATGCAAAAAGAGTATGTAAGAACAGAAAAAAGTATACTCAATGGTATTAGTACGTCATCTGAAATACAGGTATATAATATATATCTTGGAGATTAAGTTTTAATTAGGGTATTTTCTAGAAAATCCAAGTTAGCACCAAAATGAGAAGGCCATATACTTTCCTACTGTGTCCTTATTTTGCAGTTTAAAGTTTTGCTGTTTAAGTTTCAGGTAAGGAAAACTGGATACACCAATTCTCACATCAAATGAAGAGTGGGCGATCCATCAGTTGACAAGTAAAAGACTTCTGAGAATCCTTGGTGATTTTGTATTTGTAATCATTTGAGTATTTGGGCAAAGAAATCTATAAATTTGTATTCAGCACTACAGTAATCTTGGTAGCCTTAATTTTGTTATATTTGTTACATGTAATGATGCTCTATGTAAAGGCAGTGGTTAAATGCCTGGGAAGTTTTTTCTTTTTCCTTTCAGTGTATTAGCAGGAGGACTGTTGAACAATGCAGTTCAGATGGTTTGGTGTGTGAGGTTCTCACTGTGCCCTGGATGGCTGGAACCACAAGCAAGGAGCCAGCAAGAGCAGTGACCTTTTGGCTGCATGTGGACCTGCAACACCAGCCAGGCAGGGATGATCCATCACCCAGAGACTCTGCAGGGCCCAGTGAACAGCGAGAAGACCCCAGACCAAAACCCACCATTGGATCAAGGGTGCTGGAAGCACGGGTGCACAGACTGTGAGGGTATAAAACCCAGTGGTCTTTTCATTGGGGGTCCTTCCCCAGAGGTACCCAGCTCTGTAAATTGCCGCACCACAGTTAAATTATTTAAAAGGAACAGGACATCTGGGACTCTGCTATGGGAAACCTGGGGTCAGACTCATGAAGGGAATGTAGATCTGAGTGTGGGGTGTGCAGGGAGTCAAACCTCTCAGGTCACTGGATCTACTTACTGCAAAGGGGCTTCTGTCCCAGCATTAAAATCTGGAGTGGTGCAAGTGGGACTCCGAGATTGCCATCAGAATGGTCAGATAGGAGATTTTGCTTAACATATAACCTTCTATATTTCTGGGGTTTTTTTTGTTTTTCTTTTTTTTTCAGAATGTTAGAAATCACAGCAAAAAAATTTCCTCTTTTTACCAGACAAGACACTATAATTAGATGTTCAGACATATGACACACTCTGTCGTTCAAGCACTCTGAACTCTCCTGTGTTTAGGAGACTGCAGCCTTAAATATTTCAGAAAAAAAGGTAGCTAAGGTTCCTTCCCTCCAGCAGAACTATCCCCAGTCAAAGTCACCACAGGGATCCAGTTAAGTCTCTGCAGTGACCACAGTTTTTAGTCCAGGCTTCTGCCATATCTTTAGGAGTAACCCAAAAAAATATAGAATAAATACCAACAACCAAATAAATACCTCAAGTCACCAAATGGGTAGTGCTGAGCTGATTAAAGCTAGCCTCATATGAACAACACTTAATATAACTGAACTCAAATTTACACAGGAGTGGAGATGTTAGTGGACACTGAGCATGAGGGAGTACATGTTTGAGAACAGCAGTACCATAAATGCTGGGCAGGTCACGCTGCACAGCCAGCTAATGATGAGTTTCCTCTGCTGCCATGAAACCTGGAATAAGTGAAAGAAGCAGTGCTTAAGAAGAGCACTTCCATCATTAGCAGCAGGCCACAGGCTCAATGCCCCAGTTCTGGCCTGCAATGCTTGTTAGCCTGTGGTGAGAGCCTGCCCTGGGAACTGGGGCATTGTGCCAAGACAGTTGTTAGGAACTGGAGTTTAATGTGGGATAACAGCAAAGGCCTTGAAAATACTGAAAAGAGAGGACCCAGCATTATAAACTAACTGTTATCAAATTACTGCTTGAAAAAAACCACATGACAAGTCACGGACACGACTGCTTTGAGCCATCAAAGGGAAGCAGCAGCTGAGCTAGAGAGGATCAACCAAGCAACAGGAGGAGGCATTTGCTGAGACCTGAGAAAATGACACTCTCTGGTATTGCCAAGTGTGAGTATGGCCTAGGGGGTGGAGACCAAAGGTGGCTGGCTGATCAGAAATCCTCTTAGAAGAGGAAAAAAAAATCTGAATTTGGGGAAACTGCCATCACGGGGACCTGCAGTGTAGACATCTCTGTGGGACTGCCAGGGCAGCACCTGTGCCACCTTCTCTCCTGGCCTGCCCCTGCTCCAGGGGCCCTCCCTGTTCCTGCCTGCTAGGATGCCTGGTTCCTCAGGGGCCTCTTGATCTGTCAGCTCATCAGCTCATCCCCTCTACAAATTCTGCTTTTCTTCTCTGATAGTCTTACATCACCTAGCTTGAGCCTTCCTGCATTTAAGCTCAGCACACCTAGTTCCTCAGTAGAAAGGGTGGTTTAACAGATAAGGTCCTAGTGAAACATAGCTGTTAGAAGTTGAAAGGGGAAAGAACAATGAGAACTGAAATCTGAGGTTACCAACTGTGAAGCACTTCATCTAGTTTCTGATAGGTTTGCTGTCACACAGGTCTTTAAATCAAGACTGTAATACTTCCTATGCATATGTGTTAGCTCAGATCTCAGTTATAGGCTTCATGCAAGCAGCATTTACTGACTTCCAGAATTCAAAGCAGTCTGAGTGGATGACCATAATGGCCCTTTCTGGTATTAAAATTTATGGCTTCATTAATCCATTCTGTAGGAATTTGAGCCTCCCATTGAAATCAGCAATAGCTGTAACATGCTCTGTACTAAGCACAGTCTATTCTTATATACTGACAAAATTGAAACTTTCAGAACTAAGAGGTACTTTATTAATGTGACTGAATTTTGTCAAGTTAGTCACTGAAGTCAATAGCTTCATACCTGTGATATCAGCTGATTTGGACAGTGAATTAACCAGCTGCTGTGTTCACTTTCATATTTGTTTTTTGGAAAGAAAGCATGCATGACTATTTAAAGTACTGCACTTTGACATCCTTTCTAGTATCATTCTCCCAGTGGTGTTACAGTATTTAGTAATATCTGAACTTCAGGAAGGCTGTTTGCTCATTTGTAATAAGCTGGGTGGGACCCCCGCCACTTCTGTTATTCTCTGAAAATCTTGATTTTATTTCTTCAGTTGCAAAGCCAGTAAGCTGTTTGGCAGATGGTTTTCATGACAGCAGTAAAAACTGCCCAAATCTCACTCAGCTAAATGATATAAAACATTGGTCAAGCAAAGAAACTGTCTTACTGCTTTTACATCAGTGTGTATCTCATTCCCTTCTATTATCTACAAAACATTTCTTGCAGAGCATTAAAGTGAATTATAGGCTGGTTACAGCTATACATGAAACTCTTGAAATGGCTCTGTTGTTTCACTAAGGTTTTGTAGAGTTTTCTGATTTACATGCTATATAATCAGTAAATCTGGGTCATCTGAGCCCAGATACTGAAGCAAAAGTTATTAAACTCTCATTTTCTTTATGCCCTAAAGTTGGCTGCCAGTAAGGTTTGCAATTAGTCTACATGAATGAAGTATACATGACCTTGCATCCACAGAACATAAAGCTCAATATGGCAAGTGCTGTTAGGCTCCTAAAATCTCCCAGCATGATATATGTACTACAGACTTTCTGAAAGTTCACTTATATCAGTAAATGAACTGAGATTTTCCTATTTGTTTATATTTGCTGGAAATGGTGCTATCAGATTTTTGTAGCAGGATATCTGCAGCTGAGATCCCTCATCTCTGAAACTTTTCTAGTAATTTTTCATCACAAATCTGACAAGAGTATATAAAATCACTTAAAATCTGTAATGAGTCATTTATCAGTTAAACAAAATAGTGAGGCTTATTCTGGATTTGATATTTTTGAGCTGACAAAGACCAATATATTTATCTTTCCTATTTGTAAAATCAGAAGTTGTAAAAAAATCTTAGGTTTCTGTTAATGCAAATAGATTCAGGGTCACTCACTCACAGCTGTTTTACTAATGCCGAGATACTGAGAAACTGTGGCTGTTACCTGGAGATGTCCTTGGTTCCTGTGAAGATTGCTTTTAAGAAATGTGTCTGTTAGTGCTAGCACATTTTCACCAACCTCAGCAGATGTATTGTGAGCTTTGCAGTGTTTTGCTTTCTTAAATTTTTGCAAGCTATAATGGTGAAATTTCATAAAAACCCATAAGTCTGGATTTTAAGCAGTTTTCTTGGCTATATGACTGAGATGTGATCTTTGTTTGACAAGAGGTGACTTGAATGCATTCTAGATGCTCAGAAACAATAAGCAAAAAGTAAAAGCCCAGCTGCAGCTCTTTAGACTGCTTTTCAGGAGGAAAAAATATTTAAAACTGGATATTTGGGATTTCCAGTATGTAAGTACAGTTCCTTGATGCATTCAGCAGACACTATCCATCAGGTTTCACACGGCTAGCAGCTTCAAGACAAATATATGACTAAGTATTTGCACTCTGATTTGTGCACTATAAATTCTCATATCAATAAAATACAGTTACACCTTTGTATAATTTTTCAGCATACAGACATATCTCCATCATTTCTAACATACATAATCACTGTCACAGCTCAACCAAAAATACTTGTCTGTGTCAGACAACCTGCTGGCCAGGGATGAAGTACCAATCTAGGCCTATCCTCTAATCCTAACCCTGGACTGCCAGTACTGTCCATAGGGCTGGATACTGGAGCCCACCTCTAGTGCTCTCATTTGCTGGGTACCCTGAAGGGGGAAGGAAGGAATCTCCTTGAGTGCCCTAAGGACAAGGAAAAGACAAGCAGAAGATTCAGAAAAGTAGTCTAGTTCCCTGCCATAGGGAAAGGAAAGGGAAAACTCTGACTGAGAGTTCTGAAAGGAACTATAGAGGTGATTGTTGGAGAGAGATATCATGCTGTGACAAGAGGAAGGAATGTCTGGACCCAGTATAGAAAATTATAGAGGTAATTGTTTGAAATTGTTTGACAAAGCCTGTTTGACAAAGGGAGAGGAATTTGAAGGTGGTAAAACACTGAAAGAAGTTGCCCTGAGATGTAATAGATGGCCCATCCCTGGAAACATTCAAGGTCAGGTGGGACAAGACTCTGAGCAATCTGATCTAGTGAACATGTCCCTACTCACTGCAGGGGGTTGGACTATATGACTTTTAAAGGTCCTTTCCAACCCAAACTTTTCTATGATCCTATGAATTCAGAAATTGGGGGATTAGGAGTATTCAGAGAAGGAGGCAAAGAATCATTGATCCCTATCATAGATAGGTGGAGTTAGGAGACGTATCTGGCAAGAAGCAAGGCTGCAAGAGAAAATTGGGGTAAGCTGAGTGAGAAACCAGGACGACAAAGCAAGAGATAACCAAGGTAAGGACTTGGAGCTGTAAGTATGAGCACTGGGCCAATGAAATAGTTAAAAGTGATTAACAAAACAGATGGACAAACTCCAAAATTCTGCAGTGCAATCCCAAAGTGAATGGGCCCCACAAATACTCATTAGGATTGACATGCAGAGACGTTGATGCATATGCTCCAAAGAAAACTATCACTCCAACTCCAGTATTTACAAAGAGCAAATTAAGTAGGTGAGTTTGACAACACTTTCCTCACATGGAGTGATTTACAACTGAATTGTGGAAGGGGATGAGATGGTAAGTAAGACAACAATTGATTTGAAATTAAAAAATTGGATTATTTGAAAAGGCTCAGAACATGTAAAGGATACAGCCCTTGGTAAATGAAGAAAGAATAAGCTGTACATTGTAACTACAGGGCTGTAGGTACAAAAGCACTACTTTTAATGTTTCAAACCAGTATTGGTACTTAACATCAGCCAGCATTCTATCCCTCTCTCAAACTGCTTCATGAATTTTTATCTCCAGGTTGATAGAACCTATTAATAAGCAACCAGCCAGGTCTTTCTATACCTTTGCAGTGTATCGTCTAGACGAAAAGAAAAAATCCAGCAGTTTCTTCAAATCCAAAGGAACAAAACCTCAAAGCTGATGTGTATTTCCATTCATCTTATTAAGTAGTTCACAAAAATAATTTTCCTTACTTACAAGCAAGTGATGCTTACAGAACAAATGGAATTATTCCTTCTGAGTGAATTTCTTTGGTTGTTGTTTGGTTTTGATTTTTTTTTCTCTTTTTTTTAGGAGGAAAGAAAGCTGCCTTTAGAACTTGAATCTGTGGCAGGACTGAATTTTCCATTTCCTTGGAAATCCTCAGTGCCTTCGTATTCGCAACTCTTCAATTTCCAACATATATTCCCCAAAAATATATTGGAGAATTGCGTTAATTCTTGCTCTGTCATCTGTTACAGTAATGTGCCCAGAGATTTAGATCACAGTTAAATGACAAGGACATATCAAAGAACATAGAAATGATACATTTCTTACAGAAGCTATTTGGTTTCTTTGTGATCTATAATAGATAGCATACTAGGGACCTCAAATGGCACACCAGGTCATCTGGGAGGAGTTGAGGAAGGAATGCAGAGCTGGAATTGTAACAGCTGCCTGCAGGAAATAAGGGAAGTGGAATCTCTCCAAACTTCTATATGCACATTAAATAGGAGCACGATACAAGATCTTCCAGCTCTACAAAGAGACCAAAATATTATAACTTAAGTGAGTAACCTGATAGCAAGATTAAGAAAAAAAAAAAAAAAGTTATTGGCTTACATGCACATTAAAATAGAATTTGCAGTGCAGCAACCAAGTCTCATTTCTTTTCCCCAGCTAAAAAGATCACAGGAATCCTATTTCAAGCATTATGTGTTTACAATGTGCAGACTCCATATTTATTTGTTCTTCCTTGGGGGACCTCTTACAAAGGTACTGCAATGGCATGAAATACACTCATTTTGTTGCACCTTTTTCAACTCCGTGTGTCTTGAAACTTGTTTGTAGTACTAGTAAAGGTTTGTTTGTTTGCTTGTTTTTCTATTCAGTTGCTATCTTAATTGCACCATTTTGCATTCTTTCTCCCTGTGAATAGGACCTGTATCTTTTCCTAACAGACTTACAATTGATCATTTGATAAGGATAAGCAAATTGTGGCTCTGCTTTAACCTTTCCCAGAAGGATATTGGGTTTTGTATCAAAAAGCTGTAATATTCTTTTGATGACACAATAACAATTGGTATGATTCCCACATCTTTTCCATCAATGGGAAAATAATATTTGTTTCTGCTTTTCCCTTTACAATCTATGTACTGATAACATCTAGATAAAGGCAAAATACAGGCAAAAAAAAAAATTAGTTCTGTTATTTTTGTTCTTATAGGAAAAAATTCCTCTTTCCAGTAGCTAAAGACTCTCAAGGCCTATAATTTGTCTGGTTTCTCATTGCTACAATATTTTGTGGTTAATTACAAATTCTTCTTTATTGGTGGTTGTGAATAGACTAGCTGTTGCCACCCTGCATTCCATGCTGAGAGGCACACAGTAAGACTCCATATCTGTAAAACTAAATTATTTCTTTATAAAAAGCATCCATTGAAGAGATTCTGCAGGTACAGCCAATATTTAGATGCAAACATCCAAACTGTTTAATTTCTCAGTACCTAGAGTAAACTCATTCTGCCTCAAACTCTTTTCTTTCCCATATGGTTATGTGGAGCTTTTCTAACTCACAGAAGCCTTGCAGAACCCCAAGCCATAGTGGAGATGAGCTCAAGGCACCCAACATTCTTTAAGAATTTCAGTCAGATTTCTGACATCTGCACTTTCTTTCTGCAGCGACATCTTTCTAGCTCCCAGTAGAAAAGCTTACCTTGGAGACAGGCCATGACCAGGATTTTCACTCCCCCGGTCTGATCTCAAATGTTTACTGCCAAAGTTCTGGTGATTCAAAGATCATCAGTTCAGTATGGCTGCTCTTGATCACATATAATAAAATCATAGAATCACAGAATATGCTGAGTTAGAAGAAACCCACAAGAATCATTGAAGTCCAGCTCCTGGACCTGCATAGGACAGCACCAAGAGTCACACCATATGCCTGAGAGCATTATCTAAATGCTCCTTGAACTCTGTCAGGCTTGGTGCTATGGCCACATCATGGGGAGCCTGTTCCAGTGACCAACCACCCTCTGGGTGAAGAACTTTTTCCTAATATGTAACCCAAATCTTCCATGACACATGTTGATGCTGTTCCCTTGGGTCCTGCCACTGGTCGCACCCGATAGAGTTCAGTGCCTGCCCTTCCTCTCAGACTGCAGTGAGGTCTCTCCTCAGTTTCCTCTTCTCCAGGCTGAGCAGACCAAATGATCACAGCTGCCCCTCATACAGCTCCCCCTCTTGGCCCTTCACCAACTTTGTGTCCCTCCTCCAAACACTCTGTGTACTGTACTAACAAATGCAGCTACATTTAAAAAGGAGCACTGTGCCACTTCAATCCACACCATCCATATCTGTGTGGAACACTCTTTGCATTTACACGATTTAGAGTGTTGTCAAAAATCTACTAAGTATTATCAAGGATGCAACTTATCTGAAATAGATATTGGTGCTCACATAAAATAACTAGAGTGACAGGCCTTGTTACACTTTCTTATTGTCCCAGAAAAATCATGAACTGTATGTTTATCACTTCATCCATTCCTGAAATGGAGCTACACTTTAATGAACATGTTGCATGAAATGAGTTTCAGTTGAAATTGAAGAAGGCTGCTCATTGAGACTGAAATGCCAAAGGGAATTCAAGTCAGACGCTTAATTATCCAAACTGGAGTTTGACCAAGATACTGCTACTCTTGTGATATGTGTCATGGGATAGCTCGTGATCAAAAGCTGCTGTAACATTGAATTTAAAGCTTCCTTCCTTATACTTAGTGTCCACCAGGTGCCAGGAGGGTACAGCAGCTCTGTTCTTCCTCAAAGCAAATGGTGCTGTCCAGTGAAGCACCACAAGTTACTTCAGATCTTTACCTGCCTTTCTTCAATGTATCTTATCCAGATGGACTGAGCCTGATATTGCTTGGTTTCATGACCAAAGACTGGGAGGTGTTTCTGGTTAAAAAGTAACTCCACTGGAAACTGAAAAAGCTCCCCTCAAATTAAAAGTGCAGGACAATATTTTCCTCATTCCCCTCAAACTGCCCCTCAGAACTAAAAATCAGAGATCAAATTAAAATTGTATATGATGCCAACATTTAGAATTGTCAAACATTTAAAACTACCTAATTATCTCTATAAAATTTATCCATTCAATAATAGAAAATAAAGTAAAAAAAGGAAATAAAAATTTATTCAAATATCATTTAACTTACTGGGTAGCAACCTCTGACAAATAACAAATGCAGGACTCCTGAGTGTATGTAATGTGATTAAGAGGAGATTAATACATTAAATAAAATTTTTTGAAAGCAGCTGGTGTCTTCAAGACAACCAAGAAATTGTTTAACAGTTATGGTAACACATAGAGATGGAGCTGGAATGTAAAGGAATTTAAAACCCATAAACAATTTTCCTGCCAATAAGGATTATATTTTCCAGTGTGAACTGCTTCTTAATTGAGACTGAAAATGCCTCCTTTATTCTAAAAATAAGGTTAACTGGAAATAGCACCAATAATGTAAAAGAAATGACAGATATGCAATCAGTAAAAGATGATAACATGAATAAGCTTTACAAGAACTGCAATTCCAGTTACAAATAACAGAAGATGCCTCCCTTTGTGTAAATGAAGACTTCTTTACCATTATAATTTGTCTGTCATAATCTACTGTAGTAAAATTAATGCAGTCCAGGAAATTGCAGCTTTGTAAGAGCAGCAGCCTTCCATATATTTGCATGAGTACTCTGTAGTGACAGGAATAGAATATATGGCATAAAAAGTTACTAAAAATAGACTTGTCTAGTCACTGGCCAAATGCTAGCCGTTGCTTTTGGGAACAGAGGGTGTCGACAGGAGAGGCTGTCAGTGCAGCGAGCATGACCCTTCCTGCAGCTCTGGTGTGCTGTTCTCCTGCCTCCATCGCCCTGCAGGTGGGAAGGAGTGGGTTGGAAGAACGACCACTTTCTGCAGCATTAGGTGCTGTCAGCCTCCTAAGTCATCAGTGAATAACATAATGTTCCTTGTCTGTGTTTTGCCAGTGGGAGGGTGACTTATTACACAACTGTAAAGGGATGAGCAGTATTAATGGGACTAAAGGTAAAATTTTTCTGCAGATAAGAGGTTCACATTTAATTCCTGTGCTCAGTAGATCTACTGTCTATTTTCTGCAGAGAAAAAAAGTGCTTTCCCAAGTAAAAATATATATGGAATTGTATGACGTTCTCAGTTTCATGGTGCTTGTATACTTTTGCATGTAAATAAATTACAGACACATACATTAAAAAAAAATTAAAAAAAAAGAAAAGGGAGTTTAACATTTCAGCATACTAGCTGTTCCAGAGATTATCACATGGCTGTGCATATCAATGCCAAGTCCTGATCCTATCTGGAGCTGGCAGCTTTCGGTAGGTTGTGGCATGGTACAGAGGACAGAACTGAGAAGTATTTTCAAAAGCCTTGCCTATCGTTCAAAATATGCTCTGAAATACTATTCTGGATGTGGTACCATAGTTATTATATTAGTTTACATTGCATTACCTTACCTGAAACCACATATTCAAATCTATAGTTACTTATTTTTATAACAGTACAGGATTATTATATCCTGCATTTCATGCTATACACAGTAATGTAATTACATTTCTCAGACTATCCATAGTATGAAATTTTATCTTGTCATAGATGTGATCTTGCAGCACAGGATAGCTTTGCAAATGATAATCTTAAAAGAATTTTGTGCACATTGTATATGCTGCTCCTCTGCACTACTCTGTATTACAATTTTAAAAATTAAGCTAGGTCTTTTGTTAGCTTACTGTGCCTTTCCCAATGTAGTGAATCTGGGAAAATGTAATAATAAGCTTTTTTTGCTATTTTTATTCCATATATTTTCCATGAAGAAGAAACTTGGTTTAGCAAACAGTCCCTTGACCATACTCATTTCTTACACTGTGAGTGAGAAGTTATGGGAATTTGCATAATCCATATTATGTCTGAATTTTTATTTTTATCTTTATCTTTTTTTGTCTTTTAAGTGATCAGTGTATTTCTCTGTGTCTTTGAACAGCTCCTATCACAGTAGGTTTAGGCTTGCAGACTCTAGGCATTATTATGAAACTAAAAATAAGAGACAGATAAAAATTATTATTGGAGGTTATTTGTTCTTAAATGTAAAACAGAAAATTACAATGGTACCTGAAAAAGTCTGCACAATTCAAAGACTCCCTGAGATACTATTTTATACTTACTACCTATTAAAGAGGCAAGATTAAGAGTTGTAATTGTTTTAATATTGATACACAAATACTTTTGCACTTGACAATGAGCTTCAACATTTTCACTGCTTGGTCTCATGCAAAAGTTAAGATTCTTTTATCCAGGGAAAATTAAAAAAAAAAAAAAAACAAAAACCAAAAAACCAACCAACAAACAAACAATGAGAAGGATAATTTTAGAATGAAGAAAAATTAAACTTGAGCATTGCCAAGCTTCTAAAAAGGTCCCTAGGAATGCTTATTTTTTTAAGCATTGGATATAAATAAGAATAGAGGAAGAAAATATGTTGTACTCTTTTCATTTTCTCTCTCTGATAAACGTAAGCCTTGTCAGTAACCCATGTGCTGCCTTGCTCAGGCCTCATTTATTTGGTACAGAAGTTTATATGAAACATCAGGACTGTGGCAGGACAGAGAGGTACATGTGTGATTCTGTTCAGGGACACAGGTGAAGACACCTTGAGAAACCTTCTGTAGGGCTGTTCTCAGAGGTATAGTTGGTTCATATGCCTGTGTCATTTTCAAAGCTGCATAGTAGCATGTTTTCAGCAGGAGGCATTTCCCATGGAGGCACGTGCTTGGATTTGTAGTCTGTACCATTCAGCCTTCAGTGCTGGGAGCCCACGAGATGCCTTGGCAGCACAAGCACAGCAAAGGCTGAGGCATGAGCAGGGTGTGCTGTGACTCACCAGTGGAAGGAGCTCAGGGGCAACTACTGCAGAAAGGCACCTGTGCTTGTGCTGTGACACTGAGCTCAAGTCATGATGTGTCTTCTGGGTAGCTCAGGCACAAGCAGGGCTGTTCAGAGCCCGTGCTGAGATTCAGCCTCAAGGCTACATCCCACACACCAGAGAAGGCAGGATTTTCATAGAAGGAAAACTGCAGAGCAGTTTAATTAAACATGTACTATAAGGCAGTTGTGTCCAGAGGAAAAAGAGCAGGAAGAAAGCAGCAAGTTCTCCTGTCTAAGCTGTCTGCAGTCTGGCATTATCTGATACTTGAATTTTTCCTTTAGAGTCTGACTAGCATCCAAGGAAGGCTTGTTACCAGCCAAGTGCATCCCCTAGTTTTCCTGGTACACATTTAGGTACCACCTAGCTTCCTATGGATACAGCAGACAATGCTAGCAGATCTACATATCAGGCTGCAACATTTGGGTTGGAATGTTCTGTAGACCTTTGACTACCTTTAAACACATGGACCTGAAATACTGAACAGCAGAGGTAGCTGACTGAACCATTACCTAATTTCTGCTATTAAGACTATAGCCGCTCAGGTGACTAGGGTTTAAAGAACTCTGAAAAGTCAAGTCAAGGAGCTATAGGAATGCTTATTTTTTAAAAAAACCAAACGGGTTCTTATTTAGATGACAGTCATATTTCCAAGAATAAAGTCAGCACAGTGGGATGTTTAATAACAATATTTCTCAGCTATATGTGCAGGCTTGAGCAGTCAGACTGAGTTGTGACACAGCTTTCCCTGCAGGTCCCTGGGAGGGAATTTGAGGTTTACAAGTCAGAAGAGCAGAGGAGAAACTGGTCCCACAGTTTGCTGTAATTGCTGCAGGATGGACCAGGCGTTGGTGGTACTCAGTGCAGCTTAGCTGGCAGCTTTAACAGTGTATGAAATCTTTTCTGTCTTTTCCCATACAAGAAAAATAGTAAAGAAATCTGGTTGCTACTGCCAGTTCCTGCAACAGGACTCCAAAAGAAAGCCTACAGCTCTGTTCTTGTTGAAAACTGGGCATGTGATACCAAAACCATGTGCTAAAGATCCAACCTTACTAGTATTATTTATGACCTACATTTGACCTGCCAAGGTTGGCTTCATGGTATCTTATCAAGAAGGAGTTTGGAACCTTGAGCCTTAGAAATCCTCACAAAAATAAAAAGCTGTTAAGTATTGATTTGAGTTTGAGAGTTATTTTGAAGCAAACTGACCACCAAATGCTCAATATAATTTATACTAAAAAGGCATCTTGCAGGTTAGTTACCAAATTTTCTGATAGAAGAGTGGTTTGCCATAGCATTACCACATTTCATGATTTCATTTTCACGTGATGAAGATGGCTGTCATAACACAACCAGTTGCCTTGTAGAATGTTATCCCTCATATCAGAGCTCGCTCACATTCAGTTTATTTCTACAGGATAGTAATGTTCAAAACCACGATTTTGCAGCCAATGAGTAGTTGACAACTCCATAATACAGTTATAAAAGTAATAATCATTGAAATCTTTGAAGAATAAACATCAGCCCTCATTTAATATTTTGATTATTTCTTATTGACTCAAAAACATTAATCTGTTTTTGCAGCTGTTTTTGCAGAACAGTTCGGTTTTCTAGATTCAAATATGAAAAAAAAGCTCCTGCAGAAAATTTTCTACACTATGCAAGGAATCCTGTTTTATTTTATAAATTGTATTATTAGAGAAGGAATATGACCAGCTTGCAAACTCTCAGGCCATGATCTCACCTTTACCCAGCTCTTACAAAAACTGCCTTCCATGCAAGTTGTTTCAGGGAGCGGCTTGGTTCTGGTTAATCGCATTGCATGGGCGCCTGTGCCGCCTGCCAGCCGCGTCCACTTGTGTACAAAGTGCTTATCTTCTGCTTTTACTGCAGCCTGGCAATCTGACCGACGGACAGCAGGACACGACACAAGGGGGACAAACATCAGTTTTATCTCAGTATGGTCTGAAAAATTAATCAGGAAAAGCTATTTTCCCTCTTTGCCAGAGACTTCCAGATGGTGCCCGAGTGGCAGAAGGAAATTTAGTCCTCCCGTCCTGAGAGCTCAGTGGCACCAGGGGACAGACTTCCCCGTTGAGCAACACATTTGATAACACGTAGATTTATCTCTCCTCACGTTTAGAGCGCCTTTGAAGGTTCCCACCGCCATCACCTCGGAGAATGCCGCCTCAGTCCGTCTGCATCCCCAGAGTCCTGGAAAAAGCGACTGGTTCCAGCTAAATCGACTACGGCACTTCCCTGGTACTGATGTCAGTATCCAAACACAGAGCTTAAAAAAACACTTAACAAAACAAAACACACAATCAAAACCAGAAAAACCCACACAGCTCAACAAATGCAGACTTTCACGGGAAAGAATTTATTTACAACAGAAGGTTGTTACATTTCTCTTCCAGTCACCGCCCCCGGCCTGCCCCGCTCATTACCTCGTGCCGGGGGCCGGCCGGCCCAGTGCCCGCCCCGCCGTCCCTTCCTCCCCGCCCCGCTCTCATTCATTCC
>WEIU01018357.1:98267-108873 GCA_013389925.1 Aegithalos caudatus
GGGAGCTCGGCGGGGCCGGGCGCGCAGGTCGCCATGGCCGGTGACCACCGCCGGTGACCGCCGCCACAGCGCGGGGTGCCAGGTGTGGTCAGCGCCTGTCCTGGCGTCGCACCGAAATACCGAAGGGACTCGGTGCAGTGCGGGAGTTGAAGCCCAAACCCACCAGGATGTCCTTGCAAACACGTTTCAAGGCCACAGCTCGTTTTGGCTTTATTTTTAAAGCAAGTCTGATACTGCGGTTACAGATCTGTAGTCCTGGCGTAATTATATGCTATTATCTTTCCTGCACAGACTTAGGGAAAAATCATCTTGTTGATCAATACTGACTAATTAATCAGTAGGTGCAAAAAATTACTTAGAAAATATAAATCAGGATCTTCTCAAAGTAAATTAGTAGGTTTTTTTGCCTTTGGGTTTTTTTTCACTTAAACGTTTTAGAGCAGAAATTGAGGTGTGGAGAAAGCTGAAGGAATAAAGACTAAATAAGATTAGAGTAGCTTTGCTAGCAGTACCCTTTAAAATATAAGATTACAGTTCTTATCTCAGTAGGTCCAGTGTGTTGGTCCTTTCTTAACAATTTCTGTTAAGTATAGATTCATGACATGCATGTAACTAGAAGGAGTGAGCATCTATCTGTTTTGAATGATATTTAAACTGGGGGAAAGCTAGTCCTTTTGTCTTGATGTGAAAATGTATTTCAGTTAGGGCTGTAGCTGGTGTTGGCTGTTTACTTTGATTTGAACTGGCCAAAGGAATATTGGCTTAAAAAACAGCAGAGGTTGGAAGCTTTGGCTTTTTATTTGGGGTTTATTTGCCATCAAATTTCTAGTATTGCCATTATTCCCTAATTAAAAAACAAACAAACAAACAAAAACCAAAACAAAAACAAACAAACAAAAAAAAAAACCCACCAAAACTATATATACACACCTTAGTTTACATTCTGGTGTTTGATGTTTTTATTCTTAGTGATCCTCATCCTATAACCATTATTGTTGCATACATTTCACTCTGGGTTTTGGTGGTGGTTTTGTTTGGTTGGCTTTTTTTTTTTAAGTATAAATTTAAAAAGTAATGAAAATGCATTAGATTAGTGACTCTTGTTTGACCGCAGGGTAAAACTCACGACCTGGAAATGAGCTGGATCCTAAATCCTAATTTTAGTTGGTAGCCATGTCCTCCTGTGCCTTCAGTGGGCATATGTTACTTGAGATAGCTGGTTGGGCACCTGCACTGAGATGTGGTGCTTGAGATAAGTGGCTTCCCCCAAAAATAAGGAGGAACCAACACAGAGCTTTCTTGAATGTCGAATATCTCTTGTTTGATCAGTCCATGAGCAACATACTAGGTAGCACTTCAGAACTGCTCTGCAAAACTCTCAGAAGGATAGCTGGGGAACAGAATTCTGCAGGGCTGTGACATAGGCCCAGTAGCTCTACTTCCCTTGCTGTGCCGGCTTTCCTTAGTGAAAGGATCTGTGCAAGCTAAACCGCCTTTCCAGCTGACTGACAGTCTTTATCTCTCTCCTTAGCACAAGGCTAGACTTAGAGGGAAGAAGCATTCCTGTGGAAAAATGTGGTTTTTTTCCAAAGCAAACTCCTTCTGCAGAGCTTCCTTGATTAACATCACCTGAGTAGCGTGGAGTGGCAGAGGAAGGAGGAAGAAGCCCTTTGTGTCAAAGCTACCACCTGAATGGACATTCATCTTTTTATCCCAGTAACTATCCACTGTCCCCAATAAATTGTCCTAAACTTTAAATTAGAGAGACCATGGTTTGAAGGTAGCCTTCTATGCCCTTGTTGAGCTGCAGCTGAGACCCAGCTGACCCTTCCCTGTGTAAATGGGTGGATGGTTGAATCCTGGTAATGCCTCCGTGTGTGTTCTTAATGATGGAAGCCAGCAAGAAAAAATCTTTTCAGTGTGGATGCAGATCACAGTATTTAAGGAACTTTTCATAACACTGACAAAGGGTGAAACTATCAGTTCTGTTCCCTGTAGTAGGATGGTTAGTCAGTGCTTGTTTGTTTCTTTTAGGTTTCTTGGACTTTTTCCAGGCTTTCTTAGTTCTTAACAACCTATCTCTGGCATCTATCACTTTTTCCCTCACCCACCCTCTCCCAGGTCATGATAAATAATGATTTATATAATGATAAAGAGTGTTTTTTTAAATGAAATAAAACTCATTTTTGCTTGACCCGGGTAGGCTGCAAGTGGTTCTCTGTGGTTTCCACCCTTCAGCTACCGAGGGAGGAAAGTGCATAAGCACTCGTTGCCAATGGGATATCTTCCATTGCATTGCTGTTCTATAGGGTGAGGAGGGAGTCAGATGTACTGCATGGTAGGGCACTTTGCTAATCTTGCTGAACCAATTACTGTTTTGGGATTTTGGGGACGGGGGAGTGGGTTTGTTTGTTTGTTTGTTNAGCATTCCTTCTGAAAAAAACAAAGTAATTTTTAAAGGTGAAGTTAATCCTCTTTTGGACCAAAGTAAATAACTACCTCTATCTTTATGAAAGTTATAACTATCTACAGTTATGCTGATTACAATCTGTAATTATCTTTGGGGAAGTTAAGGTTAGGATTAAGAGAAAAGCTACAAAACTGGGTCAAACAGTCAAATTTTTGAAAGAAAAATTGATAATATAGCTGTAAACTGGTAGTCAGCAGTAGGGAATTCAGTATTTCATTAAATGTCTCCTAGTGTGTATGTGAAGCTTGCCTACTGCCCAGTCACATCCAGCATAACAGACTGACAGACCTTTATGAACTGTTTCTAGACATTATAGTTAGCCTGAAATTAAAGCTGTCAAAAAAAAACCAAAAAAAACAAGTCATACCAAAGTATGCTAATATGCTTTGAAACCTTTTTATTAAGGGGTAATGAACAGCCAACTCTGGGACAATGTCTTTATTTTCCTTTTCACCATCCCCCACCTCTTTACCCTCCCCCAATATACTTTTCTTTATGTTTAATTTTGGTGCCTTATCCCTGTTTGGTGTTTGGAGCTCTTCAAAACACATATTTTCTTTGAGCATGAAGGTTGCAGTGCCAAGACACCTCATGCTTTCTGCTCCATAGGAAATGTTATTTGCTGCAGCACAGCTCTGAAAAGCAGCCATTATTCTCTTGCTATCTGATATTTGCTGAGCCAGCAGGACAGGAACAGCAAGGCTGCTTACCTGGAAGCCAAGCAGCTCCAGTGTGAGGCTGGAGAAGTGGCTGGCACTGTGTGTAGGGGCTCACACACCTCAGTTAACCAGCTTCCAAACTTGTAAGAGTTATCACTTCAAAATAGGGTAAAGAAAATTATAAATGTCTAGAAGGTGTTGTCAATTTTTAAAGTATTCCAGGGTCATAGAAAGCTGAAATGTTGGTTGCTGCGTGTCCCTTCACTTTCTGGTACCCTCAAAGATATTGCTTGACTTAATACAACCACCCTGTTCCCAGCTCACAGAATTGAGCTGTCACACTTTAAGTGGAGAGGGCAAAGTCAAAAACTTTTGTACAACAATTGTTACTTTTCAGAAAAGCAACCTTAAAGCTGGGAGTGAACTGTAGGAGGTGTCTTGACATAGAGTTTGGTATTTAGTCTTTGGAACATGCCTTTTGTTTTCTGGCTGCCTGTTCCCCTAGCCAGAAAGTGTCAGCTGCTCACTGCAGGAGCAGTTAAGCAGCCTGCTGACTGCCAAAACCCCCTTGCAGCAGCCTTGACTTTGCCACAGTGGTTAAGACACTGCTGTCCCCATCATCTAAATCTCTAACCTGATTTCTGGAGTGCTCCAGTAGGCTTGAGCTTGTTTCTACTTGCCAAAGTGTGTGGGTTGGGGTTTTGTCTTGTCTGTGTTTGTTTTTCAATGTCTTATAATGAATGTCTCATGTTCTGCATGTGGCAGCCTTACTTAAAATAGGGTATCACGGTACTGCAAAATACTGATATTTAATATTTTTGCTGCATTTTTTCAGAATGTATTTCTTCAGAAACAGAAGAAATAACAGTACTGTTATCTGATATTTCTTAAGGATGTTGTTTTCTGTAACCAGTGTATTAGAGCTGAAGGTTTGAAGTGCACTTCCTCAAGAGAGCATCAGTTAGTGTCATGAATTCAGAATTGTATTGCTGCATATAAGTTAATTTTTTTTCTCATCTGAAATAATTCAAGTATATTGGATGTGATTTTGAGACTTGTAAGATATCTTTTTCCTGCTGCTTCTGTAAGTTAAAATCCAGCACAGGTCTGGATCATATATAGACCAAGTAGCAAAGAGAGATAGCAGCATGGCTGTTCAGCCTGCACTTCAAAGGTGTGTGATGACTTTTGGATCTGAAGGGCAGACAGGGTTTCTTATATCCCTCCAGCTTATGACATTCACTTCAAGACAGAGTGCAGGAGTGATGAGTGCTTTCTTACAGGCTTAAATGTAATACTCGGGCTTGTCAGCTTTGATAGCAGCCTGTGATTTCTGTCACCACCCTCCAGCAGATACTGCTCTGTTCAATGCTGTTGGTAAATGGGAAGTAGGCTGATCTCTCATTGCTTCTCTGAAGATTTTGTTAGCTGCTTGGATGCAATTTTTGAAAAACTTATTGAAGCCCAGGGCTACAGAGCATTTCAAACTACTAGTATTTAAAAAAGCTAGATATGAACTGCTGAATGTGCCTGTTGTGTATTTGCTTACCTGAAGAGCCCTGAACTTCTTGGTGAAATAAAAGTCAGTGCTATTATATGCCAAAGAATTGTGGTGATAAGCTTGTAAGAGATCGCTGTGTTGAATTATTTTCATTCCATGGATTCTTAAGCCTCAGAGAATCTTCAGTATCTCCTCCCTGTTTTGTTGTGGGCTCAAGACTGACAAAGCTGCAGTCTGAAGTCTGCTCTTCCCTGGAGGCCTGAGGCCATTAAATCCTTCCTTGTGTTAGCCTCTCCAAAGTGACTGAAGACCTTCTTGTCCATTGGTACTTTGGCTCCTGGACAAGAAAAATATCTGGAACCCTTAAAAGCAGATATTCTGAGACCTCAGGATTTCTTCTTCAAGACAACACAAATTTCTTGTTCAAGAAAGAAGCATTTCATGCCACTTCCTATCCAAGACCTGTTTCCATAACAGGACTTTTTTGTGTTTTTACCTGTAGTAGCTTCTGCTATATGATAAACAATTGTCTGTATTTCAGTCTTTTTAGATATTTGTGAATGCTGTTTATGACTCTGCCTGCCTGTGTCTTGTTTTATTTTCTGGGGTCTTCTCAAGCCAATCTCTACTGGTCTGTAGTAGGCTTGGGGCTTTTTAGTGTTTTTTTTTTCTCCATTCATTTTCTAAGGAGTGCAAAAAGCTAGTTTGAAATAAAGTTACATTGCTGAGTTTTCTTGGATCCAGATTTCTGGGGTGATTTAGTGTGTGTTTGTGTTGCTGGTTTGCTTTACCTACAACTGTGGATGGTGTTTGTGTACACAGAAGTTGTGGTAAAAGGGGAAGCAAACTTAGTTTTGTTCTATGTTTATTCTAAACACTGACTTTGAGATTTGGGGGGCGGGGGGAGCCTGTGACTGCTAGTAACTATACTTGTTGGAAGCATTTTAGGACCCTGTGGTTTCTCAGCTGAGATTTCCTTGTGCCTTGCAGCAGAGCTTCCCCCTCCATACACTGCCATTGCAAGTCCAGATGCCAGCGGTGTTCCTGTGATAAACTGCCGTGTGTGCCAGTCCCTCATCAATTTGGATGGCAAGCTGCACCAACATGTGGTTAAATGCACAGTCTGCAACGAAGCTACGGTAAAATGGGTTTTTAGCGCTTTTCTTTTTGTGGGGGGCGCTGGGGGTAGAATCCATGTCCTTGCCTGGACAGGGTGGGTCCCTTCCTGCCAGTGTGGCTGGCGTGCAAGCTCCAGGCCTGCTGGCAGAGGAGGTCATAAGCAGTTAGAATAAATCTTCATGTGCTCCAGCTGGCTTTGCAGGATGTCTCCTTCTGAGGAGGACGAAAGGCAAAGATGTCATTTAAGTAATTACTCTGCTGTAAAGAAGGATAAAATTGGTTTTGATGGGATGAAGAGCAATGTAGAATTGAGTTACTCTAAGAGTGGGAGAAACAAAGTAACAAACCCAAACCTCTCCCTGGATGAATGTCTTTCTCCTGAAATACTCTTCAATCACTTGGTTAGTTGTAACAGACTACAATAAAACAACTTTGAAATGTTTGACTCCTAGGTTCTTTTCCAGTCATCACAGACCTATTTGTTTCTTTTAATTCAAGTCTTCACTATTTGGCCTCCTGCTTTTATTTTTTTCCTCCTGCCAGTTTTAGTTTTGGCATGTGATACTGCAGTGCTCCACAGCTACTGCAAGCATTTGTATGAAAAACACTGGATTAGATTTATTATATATTTGTTATATGAAAATAACTTCAAATTATGTCCTGGAAACAGGAAGCCTGAAAACTGCAGGAATTGTTTTTTCCACTTAAAAGAGAGTAGAGAACCTGCCACTGAAACTGATAGTTGCTTTCCTGTCCAATATATAATGTTTCAAGCCAAACAAAGTATTGTGCACCATTTGATTTGCTGCATGAAAGGGACATTGAAATTTGACTCCCAGGTTGGAGAAAGATAATTCCACTACAGGTTAAAATAAGATTGCAGTTTGGTGATGCTTTCATATTCTCTTAGTGACCAGGAAACAGACTGTGATCCTTTCACTGTTGAATAAAGCCATTGTACTAGGCAAGAAGGGTTGTTTGATGTTTGACTGGTTTTGGGTGGTTGTTTTTTCTTGGTTTATTTTTTGAAATATATCTCTATTTAAGCTCACTTAAAAAGAAACAACCCTAGACTGAAGCCTTGAATTGTCATTGCAAAAATATGAATTTTTTTCCATGAGTCTGCTGAATTTGTTCTAATAAGGAAATTTTCACTTCTTAAGAAAAAAATCTAATTTTGTGTTGACTCTGAAGTTTCCTCTGCAAGAGGAAGTGTATTTCTCTGTTAGCAAGAACTTTTCACTGAAGTTGTTCTGCTTTTTCATCCTGTTTTGTGGAAAAAAAAATGAATTGCTATGACTTCTGATGTGTGTTCTCTGGCAATTGTGGTTCTTTGTTGTTTTTATTTTTGTTTAGCCAATCAAAAACCCTCCTTCAGGGAAGAAGTATGTTAGATGTCAATGTAACTGTCTCCTTATCTGTAAGGATACATCTCGGAAAATAGGCTGTCCAAGACCAAACTGGTAAGAATAAAATACTCTCAGTGCCTTGAGGTAGTTTTCTTTAAAGTAACTGTTGTCTTTGTGTTGAGTATTTAAAACTAAAAGTGGTTCAAGGCTCGGTCTGTTTACATGGACACTTAGAGAATATTACTGAATTACTGCAGACACAGGTAGTGCTAGTGTCCATTTTGAATATATTTTTTAAGATTAAAGAGGAAAATAAGTTTCTTCTTTTTCTTGTGGTCTCAGATGTGTATGTCCCATTATATAACTACTTTATAAGTAAAAAATAACATAAAGAACAATAGAAGAAAATCCACTTCTCATTTCTGGGATTTAACATTCATAATTTCTTGGAGACTTAGTTACTGTAACCACACAGAATACACACTTTGCTAAGTTCAGAGTAGGGATTCAGAGTGAAATGGGAGATGGAGTAGTAGCTTGGCTTCAGCCTCCTTCTTAGTTATGCTGAGTTTTCATTCTCCTCTCAGCTCTCAACTTCAATGTATGCACTTGTTATAAAAGAAGCAATTGTGATTGCCACAGTGATAGTTCTTACTGTTGGGCTTAAGATGTTAAAGATTCTACTGAGGTAGGAGGAGTTTGATGGTAAGTGGTGCAGCTTTAACAGGAGAAACAGAGAGGAAGGCTGAGTCTGCAAATAGGTGAAGGAGAGTTCTTCCCCACCAAGTGCCCTAGTCACCAGTCTACTGGCTGTTCTGGTTTTGAAACATCATTTGAGACTTGTGGGAATTACTCTTTTACTAATGCTCTGCTGGGTAGGACTTCAAAACATTCCAAATATTTTCTCAGAATGCAAAAATGTTCATGGGATAATTCAGTTATAATATGTCACATGGTTGGTAACTAAAGTAAATCAGGAGTGCCTTAATTTTATTAAAAATAATCTCAGAAGCATGCATCCAAGCAGTTTCCCTAAGATAGTCTGTGTATTTGTTTTGCTAGAAACTGAGCGAAATTGGTGTCATGTACTTTGAAGGAGGGAGTTTGGGAGTATGCTCTAAATGGGAGACTCCAGATTGAAGGAAAGCCATTCAGAATAAAATTTTGGTTGTAGATGGAAGAGATGCAATGCAAATTAAATATTGCTTTAATTTTCCCCATCACATTTTTGTTCTAAGAAGTATCATCCTCATTGTGAGTTCGTTAATTTGGGTACTGTCATTTTGGACTGACAAATTTTGTAATTAAACTGGAAAGACATTGAACATAGTAGCGAATAGTTACTTTAAAGTAAATTGATTTCATTTAGTCAACCTAGGGTGGTTTTCCTTATTATTTTACTCAACTTGAATGGAATTTTTACTGTACAAGTATGGATATGCTTCTTATATTGACATGGTTGTCAGTAGTGTGGGAAGGAGAACTAGGTTATGGAAGATCCTTACTCTTTCCACATGGTTCACATGGGTATGTATATTTCAGTTCTCAGGCTTGCTCAGCCTGGGTATTAAGGTTTCATTTTTCTGAGGCACATGTCTGTCATATGCTTGAAAGTCTTTGATCTCTGTAGGGTTTAGGCTTGTATGGCTGATCTTATAGGGAAAGAGAATATTTTTAAAGCTGAAAACACTTTGGAGAGTGACCAAAACTGGGTGCATCAGCTGTTTAACAAGTAGGTTATAGTTTAAAAGCATAAAAATATTTGGTAGTGACTGAGCTAATTGTTTGAATGCATCGTCCTTCTCTTTTGCTAGCTAAATTACATGTGTATCTAATGTTCTTAACACAGTAGACGCATCATTACTCTTGGTCCAGTAATGCTGATTCCAGAAGAGCAGCCAGCTCAACCTGCCTTGCCAGTTCAACCAGATGGAACTAGAGTGGTGTGTGGGCACTGTGGAAATACATTCCTTGTAAGTAAAGCACCAGATTCTCCTTCTCACCGTGCCATCCCTCAAGCTGTTTGTTGTAAGCAGTTTTTTAAGAGTGTATTGCCTCACTCTCTGGCACCATTGAGGAACTAAAACTTCTGTACTCATTATTATGAATGTATGGTGTGTATTTGGTTACCTTTGTATGTGCTTCAATAAAACTTTTAACAGTCTGTATGTGGATAGATAAAGCCCAAAGTCTGTCTTACTGTTTTGTGATGTGAGAGTGGACAGTGCTGGAAGAGGAAGTCTGTTTAGGCTTGCAGTGGTGGCTGTGTTCTGCAGTGACCAAGAGAGAAGTTCTGTCATTGCTGTATGAGCCCTGGAAAGGTGTGGGTATGGCACTTGCCATTGGCATATCTGTATGTTGTTGGAGAGCTGGAGCTTTTGGTTTATATGTGAGAGTGACAGTTGATCCCATTTTTGAAGTGAAAGGATGCAAAATGCTCTTCTGCTGTTGAACTTTCTTTAGCCTTCTAAATAGACAAGGTGCTGCCATTTGAATTTTGATTGCAGTACACAAGTAAGCTAGCTTTGGCTTCATGATCCAGCAGTGATTGCATCTCTTTCAGGTTTGTAAGTTGTAGGAAATTACTAGATAAGGGGTACATTTAAAGGAAACAGTCACAAGAGAGGTGGCATATTCCTGAAACAAAGGATTATAAGGTACATAAAGATCAGAAAATACTCAAGTGACTGTTGTGCAAGGAAAAAGGAAGCTTGGGGGATGCCACTCCACGTTGGCTTGTACCAGCAGAGAGAGGAGGGTTGGCTTGTGATAGGCTCTGTAATGGAATAGGCTTGTGTTTTTAAGTCTTTACTTCAGGTTTGTGGATCAGTGAGGTGCTTTCATGGCTTAACCTCAGCCAGCAACTAAAGGACCCTGCAGCTGCTTGCTCACTGCAAACACCACCCAGCCCACCTGCCCCGCTGGGGAGGAGAACTGGCAAAAAGATAAAACTTGTGGGTTGAGATAAAAACAATTTAATGATTGAAACAACAACAAAAAAATACTGCTAATAACAATAATAATAGTAATGAAAAGAGAGAGAGAGGAATAAGTGGTGCTGAACACAATTGCTCACCACCTGCTGACCCAGCCGGTGCCCCGGCAATGAACAGCATCTCCCAGCCAGCTCCCCCCAGTTTGTGTACCAAACATGATGTTCCATGGTATGGAATATCCCTTTGGCTAGCTTAGCTCTCTTTGGCAGTGCTCTCTCTCAGCTTCTTGTGCACCTCTGCTGGCAGAGCATGGGTAACTGAAAAGTCCTTGACTAAGGGTAAAAACTACTTAGCAACAACTAAAACCTTAGCTTGTTACCAACATTGTTGCTGAATCCAAAAGAGAGCACTGTACCAGCTATTAAGAAGAAAATTAATGCTCCCAGCTGAATTCAGGACAGGTGTGCTGTAATGTCTTAACTATTACAGTAGGTGATGAGTCCAGGGGGGAGGAAATGGCCCTTAAGCTTGCCCTCTTTTTTTTTTTTTTTTTTTTTTTTTTTTTTTTTTTT
>WEIU01018358.1:2612-13654 GCA_013389925.1 Aegithalos caudatus
ACAAAACAAAAACAAAACTTTAGAAATAGGGAAAAAGACCCAAATATTAATGAGCTTTATAAATTATTTACTTTGGATCTGAAGACCATTATTGGAACGATCTTTACTTACAAAATATTGAATTTATTATAATGTTCTGGATGATGTTTAGTTGCCTGTCATTTATGTGATTCTACCACCTTTAGATTCAGGGTTTTTAAAAACCCAACATGAAAAGTATTTATATACATTCAGTTTGCATCTGAGAGCTGTGATTTAATCTGCATATGTCTGTATGTATTTGTAGATGAGGCTATTCCATGCTTTGGTAGCTGATCTGCTGCACTGGAAGTACAATGGTTTATTAAGAAAAAAAAATATGCTGTATTTCTGGGAAGTTACAATGTACCATAAATTGTATTGGGTACCTGGACAGTAAAAAAGATGGATGCCTACATTAGAAGCTAACATACCACTGGACTAAATAACTTGAAATTCACTGCTTAACTCCCGTCTCTCTATCCTTCCCCAAGGAATAAATCAGTATTATTTCAGCACATATCATGCTATTACTAAAGAGGAAGAATATATGATGATGCAGAGTTATACATGTTTTACATTTCACAGTACATGGATGGATATAGAGAAAAATTACTTCCACAAAAATGTGTAATTTATCATGACAATTAAAAAAAATATGTCATAAACTGATAATAGAGAAAAAGTGGAGGTAACTGGTGATGAAATTAAAAATATTAAAAGGATAGTAATATCATGTAGAATAATATGCTAGAAAGAAAGACAAATAACTGTGGAAGTCTTAAATATTACCAATGAGTTCTGTGAGCACTTTCTCAAAGCAAATGGATGCAGAGCTTTAAACGGAAGAAATTGTAAAATCTGATTCACTATTTTTCCAATGCCTGTAAATCTATATTCACTTTGTTAAAATACAGTTGCTGTCAGTCTTCTTATGAACTTGTGTTCTCACAGATGCATGAAAAACTTAAATATCTGAGTCTACTTAACTTACTAAAAGAAATGATAGGAAGCAATTCAATTTCAAAGAATTTTAGTATCTTCAAGGGGAAATTATTTTTGATAATAAAAGGCTCTTTAATCTAAAAGACAGAAGGCTAATTAAATTCAGTGGCTGGAAGTGGTCTAGAAACAAAGTCAAACTGAATTTTAGGTACATGTTTAAACCATCTTGGATTATCAGCTATTGTAGCAAATCAATGAAAAGGTGGAGGATTTGCATTAAATCCAAACCAGAAATCTTTATCACAGTTCCATTCTCAATGAATCAAAGTTTCAAGAACTGATGCAAGAATCAGAACCACCAATATTAGATTACCTGGGAGCAGATGTTACATCCAGATGGAGCAAATAAAAGTGTAGTCTTTATGTCTTCTTCAGACTGTGCTGCAGCACACATGCAGTTTTGTGTTGGTTAGATGGTTATAAATGATTTCTACATTTTTTCCCTTCAGTTTCAGAGATCAGTTAACAATTCATGCAAAAACTTGTCAAATCACTAGGGGTATCATTTGCATTTGAGCAATTCCTAGGCACCTGCTCAGTTCTACCTTTCTTGTAATCTGAAATAATAACTTTTGTTCTTTAATAGTCTGATATCACTGTAATTGTTTCAAAAGCCGCAACTATATCAGAATCTCTTTTGCCTTTTAGATAAATGGCCCAAGAATATTAAGCTTATCAGTTCATCTGTTAAGATTTACATAAAACCCTTATTTTGTTTAGAAAACTATTACACATCAAGTAACTCTGTAGCTTCCTCTGCCACAATCATCTTGGATTTTTAAGTGCTTTTCTGTAGTCTTCTGTAAACTGTAAGGATCCTGACTTGCCCACAAAATGTCACTTGGCTTCTGTTCACCTTATGTTACCTTCAGAAAGGAGATTTATATCTAAGCTTCTCACCTCCTCAAGAGTATAATGAACCTCTTTTTAAAAAAGTTAATGATATAAACATGTCTGCTGACATGCTGTTACTATACACAAGTACAAAATAGAACACTGGGAAATCAACTCTATATAGAGACATATTTTCACAGGGTATGTCGACTGTTGTTTAACAGTCATCTCCAGGCTTCCTCCCTTTTTTCTGTTTCACACTGCACTCAATTCTCTGACCATTTTCTGTTCTTCAGCTACTGCAGACACAAACAAGTAACATCTTATTTTTCTCCCTCCCAATTAGTCAGCTGGAGGTTTTTGAAACATTGCATAAGGTTCATCATTGACCTAGGGATAGCATATACAGCACCAGCCTGCATCCCATAATGGTCTTAGAGATAGTCATAACATACCAAGAACCATGGGCAAGGGGACATGTCCCACTCCTCTCACTGTCTCTGTGTGACACCTCAAAGTCCAGTTTGCAGTTCATGAGCCCATTGGCCATTTCTCCAGGTTCACATGGTGCTTTCAGGCTTTTGGGGCTTTTTTCTTATCTATCGCATGCACACATTCCTCTGAGACAGAAAATTCACACGGATTTGTAATTCTTGCAGACTGTTACCCATGCCTTGCAACATCACAGAGAGCCCTAAGTCTGCCCCATTAATACTGCATGACAACCTTGTAGGGCTGCACCCAGACACTGGGGCCTCTCACTCCAACTCACAGGATCTGTCTCTTCCTAGCATATAACAATGCTTGTAACAGGGGCCCCATTTTACAAGGTGCCAAAGGAATTAGACAGCCATCCAGAGGATAGTCTAAAAATACATGGCATGAGAGCGTTAAAAATGGCCATCAGGCAATCACAAAGCAAAATGAAAGCATATGGGGATTGATGCTCTCATAAGTGATAGCCTCCCTGGACATAGTGAGAGGACCCTTCCTTTTCTGTTATGCTTTTGGGTAAGGATGGCTCAGCAATAACTGAGCATTATGAAAAACACACAGGACTAGACATGGTCAAAAAAGGCCCTGTCATAAAATGGTGTCTGAAATCTTGAATAAAAGTTTTCCTTATATTATTACCAAGGATAAGCTCAAGGAAAGTACACTGTTGCCGTGCACAGCTCTGTCTCTGGGGCAGCCCTGCCTGGCTGTGTACCCAGCAGCCCTGGCTGCGCTACAACAGTACCTTTGTGTGGGTCTTCTGCAGCACTTGATCTCCTCTGCTGTATGGCCGTGATCAAAAGGAGAGGCTTTTTCACTCTCGAGGCTTTGGGAGCAGGTCTTTATTTGGGGTACACAGGGGAGTTCCCTGGACCCAGGTTCGGAGTTTCCCCAGAGAGCAAGAAAAAGCCCCGACCCTGAGTCCTGGGGGGGGGTTTTACCATTTCAGTTCCAAAGGGGTGGATACAAGTTAAAAACCAATAAAACAAAGACATGTAGTACATTCCAACATCATTACTAAAACAAGAACAAATCAAGCTAAATTGGGGTGGGGGCATTGGTGTGTCCACCAACCACCATCCATGCACTAGACCTTGGGGATGATTTATGGATACAGATTACAAAGGATGGGAAGGGGATGATCTCAGGGCGGGGGGGACCAATCGGGGCGAAATTCTGGGTTGTCTTGGAAACCCTTATCAACTTCTGATAAGGACAGGGGGCCCAACTTACAAACCTATCTAACCAGCTAAGCTAAAATTACAGTTTACAATAAATGCTATCCTAACACTTATAAAATAAATCCACACAACACTACAGTACACTATGTCCTATTACATAGTTTGTTATTTCTTGTTATGACGAGCACGTTCTTGTCCCCATGCTATATGTGTATAGTTCCTTAAGTACAGTAATATCAGTGTTACAAACTTTGCCTTTTATTGGTGAGGATCAGCCCTGAAAGAGACTTACAGCATATAAAAGTGGACTGTATGGAAATATCTAATGCCACTCCATTTGATAAGGAATGCATGAAACAGAAGAACTCTAAATAATAAAGAACAATCAGTACAGAATTTTCTATTAATAACTGCAGTGTTCATTACTCCTTTTCACATAACTGAGGTTGCATGTATGTTCTGGAAAGCCCCTCACCTGCAATACTTGGAGGAAAATTAAAGACCTGAAAGTCTTTCTATAGTGAGCTTATTCCACAGGTGTTAGGAAATACTTGTTCTTTTCATGACCTTTTCTTTTTAAAAGGGGTTTGTTTAGTTGCTGCTTTTTTCCGTCTCTTTTTTTTTGTGGGTTTTTTTTGGGTTTTTTTTAATTTTTTTTTTCCTTACATGGTATTCCAGCAATGGAAAAAGTATTTTTATGCTGAGTTGGAGGCTGTTATAAATACTTTGCTGTCCTTATGACCATCACAGCCAAAGAACTGGCAAGATGTTTGCATTTTCTACAAGTCTTTCCTGAAAACAGGGCAGTACACCACTGGTACTAAAAACCCCGAGTGCGTCAATGAGCTGAGTAGTTTGTCATTCTCATGAGTCACTGACAACACCAGTCATTATCAGGGCCTCTTTGGCTGGTAGCTATGGAGGCAGAAGTGGAAGCTTCCACAGAGCCATGGGCATTAGAGACTGCTGCCCTGTGAAATTTATTCACTTGGCCGGTACTCAGCAAGTCAAATTTATGGCCTTTTGATTTCAGAAAAATGTAAAGTTGGGAAGGGCAGGGCTGACAAGGAGAGATATTCACCTCAGTGGGGTGGATACTTCAACTGTTTGGAGCCTGTTGAAGCTGTTTGGAGCTGGTTCATCCATTGTGCTGCTCATGGGGAGCTGCCAGTGGCTGCTAACCGGCTAGAAGTGACAAACCCAGAGTAGAACAAACAATCTTTTGTGTCATGGGGCAAGGAGGCACCTTGTGATTCTCATTGGGGACACCAGAAGGAACCTCCAGTACAAGAGACAAATAGATCCAGATGGGTCCTGAGCCTAAGGAGGCTGCATCCACCATAAGAATTCCACTCTTCCTGGCAAGGAGTGGAAAGCATCAACCCTTCACTGTGGCAGTCACCACCCTATGCTGACATGGCAGAGCTCAGGAACACAGGTAGATAGGGGTAACACCAGGGAAGAGGTGTTGGTGTTAGCCACTTTTCTTGGGTAACTTTTTCAAGGGTATTATCATTGTACTAATTTAAATATTTAATTAGGCAAAAGTAAATGTATGGATCCACAGCTTCAGTTGGTTCCCTTTGCCCATAATAAGATTTTGACTGTAAAAGCCCATGAGCTGGGAGAGATCCAAAGTGTGAAAAATTCAATGGTAAGCTAATTATGTAAAATTCCTGATCACCTCAGGCTGTTCAAATAGGAAAATATCTATTTGCTCCTTTTGAAATATTAGCTCATAAATATACACCTCTTTATGCTTGACTCTGCTCTCTGCTCCAGTTGACTGCATAAGCTTTCAATACAAGCTCTAATCTATATGACAAGTATATTTGAACCCTTAACTAAACTAGTGGTAATTGGGTTCAGGCTCCAAAGGAGATAAAGACCTGGTCCATGGGCAGGTCAAGAACTCCTCCAGTTCCAATGTGTTCTCTGAAAACCCACAAAGGAGCAGAGTGACACAGTAAGCATTGATGCACATGAGCTTGGAACACTGAATAACTTATGAATAATGGGCAGGTCTTCTAAAACTCAGTTTTCAACGCACAAAAAAGGGTTCATGGAGTCTCATCCTTGCCTTTCCCATTTAACTATAAGCCAACCACTTTATTCTATGACTTCCTCACTGAGCTCTCTTTGAGCTCTCTTGCAGACTGCATTCATGACAGTAATCTCCTGAGCAGGGATGCCTCTCAAGGTTACTGCTCAAGGCAGAGAGATCTTTTACTGACAGTAGATTTTTGGTAAGAGACAAATATCATGCATAACCTTGTAGTGAGGTAGCTTTGACTTGTGCCTTGGTAATGGATTTTTTTCTTTGTAACTTTGATTTGTCTTGTTAGTTTTCATACATTGTTCAAATTATTGTTTCTGTAAAATAACAGTGTGAACCATGACATAAAACTTTATTGAGTTGGGCTTTTACATCATATTAAAAGACTTTTGCTAATACCTTTTCAGCAATGAAAATCAGTCATTCATAATAGTCTGTTGATAGGACCAAAGCTCTACAATGGCTGTGTGTAACCCTTCATGATACTGGATGGCCTTATTTGCCTTGCTCTATCCATGACTATTTATGTGTTGAATTTTCTCTCCCGACACGTGTGCTTGCCATGGCAAAGACTTAATTTTTTGGACGTACACACAAAATTATTAGTTCCATACTTGTTAGAAAGAAAATGTTCTCTTTTTAACTGTTATTCCAAGAACACAGTCATTAGCTCCTTTTGCTTGCACAAGATTGTTTTTGCTGTTCTTTTTCACCAGTCATCACTGGCTGAAGGACTGAAAAAAGTCTATTCCTAACACAATTCATGCTTGTAAACTTTTTGGAATGGAGCAGAATTACAGACAGTCTTCAATTGCATACTGAGTTACTAATCTTTACCATTACAGGGCATTAAAACCACCTTTTCACCTGATCTCACATCTCTTCACCAATGAGTCCCAAAGCTGCCACTGTATCCTGCGCTGTGAAAACAGTTAGTTTCAGAATTGTAACTTGCAAAGAGCCAGTGGAAAATAGAGAGGTATCTAGAGACAACTGTTCCACTGCACTGAGAAGCAGCTCAATATTATGTGCTCTTAGGTGTGAAGGCAAGGTGGTTTGACATGTGATAAGTCCTCTGGTTGAGAAAATGTGAAAATGCAGTTTAGAGAGAAAAAAGATAATAGAAACCAAGATTTGTTGAGACAGGTCATAGAGACCAAGCCTTATTTTTTAAAGCAGAAATTGAAGAAAATCTCTTTGAGTCAAATCTGATTTTCTTTAAGGCAGATTTTGCTTTGTCGACATCATTGCCATTTGAGTTGAGCCTAATAGAACTGCAAGAACTGGATGGGAGAAGCAGAGATTCAAGGAGGAACAAAAAAGGATATGCATCAGACCCAGCTGCAGTGAGAGGGGATATTCATACAGCCAAGAAGCAATATGCAATAAAAGACTGTGGCCATATAATTTTTTTTTTTTTTTTTAAATTTTTGATTGTTTTCTGTCATAATGATCTGGGTTCTATATGCTGAGTGAGATGAGATTATATGCCATCAACACACAGAGGAAAAAGACACATAGAAGAATATTCTGCTCCTGAACAGAATTCCTGTTCCATTCAAAGGATTACTGCAATGAACTGAGTCTAGGAAGTATCCAGCAATCAAAACACATTCTCTAAATGGAAATGGGTTTTTTTTTTGGTGGGGAAAATGTATGTATGTTCACAAAGGGGAGCAGCAACACCAGGAAAAACTGAAAACTGGGCCAGCAAGATTCAGGTTTGCCAAGAGAAGTCCAAGAGCACCAATTGAATGTAAGATAATGTGAATGAGTATTTGCCTGAGGGCTTACTCCATGGGATAATTTTGCATAATAGCAGAGTAGCTTCATACCTGTTCAGCAGTTCATAACTGGCAAGATATTTTCGTAATCTGGTAATTAACTCTCTGCTGTGGAACCATGGCATTGCTGCATGAAATTCTATGCTCAATGTTGCTGGAGGAGGCAGGACTACAGTGAATTAACAGAGTAGAATTAAAAATGTTGAGTATCCACATAATTCAGAGGACCTCCCCTTTGATGTGAAATCAGTGATGAGCACCCAGCATATGGTTGGCAACGGTTCAACAAAATTTCTCTTGTGCACTGGTACCCGGTTAAGAATCTATCAACTAATCAGAAAAAAAAGCTTTAGGTTACACACTGTAAGTTCTGTCACTGCAAACATGGCTGGTGCCATGGTGTAAAACATGAATCCTGAACTGTTCTCAACCAGTAAGACATGATATATGATGTGTTGATGTGTCAGGGCACAAGGTAACTGTGAATTGCCTGTAGCAGCAAGTACATCCCCCTGTCTCACATTTGTGCTAACAGATCATGTCAAATATGCCCTTGATTTATGCAGCATTACTTATACAGGTATTGGCAACTGCTCTTCCTAGGGCTGATATTCAGTCTTTATAATAACATAAAGTTCCTATACTGTCACACTGCATTATAATGATGTAAGAGAAAAAACAAACAAACAAACAAAAGACTGATAAACTACTGTTCTCCTCTTACCCCCTAACATGGAACTTTGGGAAGCATTTGATAAGACCTACAAACACCCTGAGGAATCACCATTCAACAACTTTAGAGCATTTAGATACAAACTATTAGTTATGAATATATGCATGGGTCATGCATCAGTTATAAGAAGTCTTTAGGCCAGTGTTGAGTAAGAATTTATGACCAGGTAAATGACTAGAGCTTCTTTAAAGTTTGTGTCCACCTCCATAACGATAATGTCACATGAAACACATGATCTATCTTCTCTTCCCTGCCATTCATGCCTTGCATCCTCAAAATACTACTCTTTTGTGTCTATCAAATTATTCTTTTCCCCATTTCTAATTATTTGAAATATGTGGAAAGTGCTACAATCCAGAAATTCAGTTTTGTAGAATGTACTGAGTTGTTGCATTGCATGCCCTGAGTCTGATATGAGGATGTAGTGACATTTGACATTGCAAAAACCCACAAGGTATTTTAAGAGATTATGAGAAAGAAGGACACCAAAGGCTTTTTGGGAGCTTGGCTTGAACTGTATTACAAACACGCCCACTTTTGGGTTGGGTTTTTGCAAAGGAAAGTAGCTTAATCCACTCCAATTATCATCTTTGGAATGAATGAACATTTGTGAGATTTGTGTAATTAAGGGGTTAGAACCTATGAATGAACTGGAAAGATGAGTTATCTGAACCTGTATTCATAGAAAACCAATGTGCTGCTCTTCCACAAACATTTAATTACTGTTATTTTAGCTTCTCAAGAGTGTTTGCCCAAAAAAGAATGCTACTTTCTCATTCAAGAATGAAAAGTCTCATAATATAATCATAACTAGGAAAAAAAACCCTGAAATTAACCATGTAGTCAGAAATAGTAAATATTCTTCTAGTGCAAACATCCATTGGAAAGGAAGGATTTTACATGATCTTCCTTTAAGATAAGCAAAGTTGTTTAAAAATTTTACTACATACAAATTTATATATTAATGAAATTTCACTCCATGGAATGTTTCTCCATTAAAAATAGGGATAAAATTTATCCAGTATTTACCAAAAAGTGGTTTTATCTCCACATAGGTTTAAGGACAATCCTATATTTTAGGATTTCTTCCACTCAGGACTCTACTTTATTTCCCTTTTATGTGCTCATCATTTCTTCTTCATCAGTGCATCAAACCCAGTTTTAGTATGTACATGCTTCTGAGAGATGAAAATTGTCTCTTCTGTTTTCATATGATGTCACAGATTTCAAGGAAATTTAGTGTTTTATTTGTTACTGAAAAAAGTCAAGTTCTGGAAGGTGAAAAATCCTCAGTGTTCAGGCAATAAGGGAGCAGAAAAAGTTCATATTTCTCAGCTTTTGAATTGTAAAATAGATTAGAAGAATTAGTTCAAAGACATAAAACAGATCTTTCTGAAGAAAGGCATAGAAGCGTATTTTGTTTTCTCACGGATTTCTATATTGCTTACAAATTTCTTTCTGTTTTTTGACTTACAACCTCCGTTTCATCTGCTGTTTGAACCAGTAATAAGAGTAAAGGTTTGGAATTTTTAAACAAGAAGTCAGTAGTCAGAGCTCCATATAATATCAAGAGAAATTTGAAAATAGAAACCTGATGGTTATTTAAAGAGTATTTAATTTTTTTTACTTCTGTGTTTTTTATTTGTTAAAATATCCTATGTCTTAATCCTGCCTTACGTATTATTAGAAGAGAGATACTCATACATAAATATAAGCTTGCCATCTTAGAATAACACCCACTGAATTCTCAGCTATTGACAACAGTACATGCTGAATATGTAATTTGGTTTAGGCATGATTGGGAAGGAGAAAAGGAAGAATAAACCCAGTTGCATTATCTACCATTTTGTTCTACATCTCGCATTTTCTCTATTGAAGGCTTCCATTATTAATATGGAAAAAAAAAAAGGAAGCTTTTCCCTTTTCCAGATTGATAAGTATCTATGATCTCATTTAGACATTTCAGTCAGTTTCATAATGGTAGCTGAAATTAATTCAATGCTGGCCCCAGTTACGTACAATTTGTGAAATAAAAATGTAAGAAATACAGAATTAAAAAGAACGCTAATTGCAAAGACTAGAAATAGAGATGACTGAGTTCTTACAAGATGCATTTTTGTACACTGTTCCCAAAAGCCTGTATATAAATCTACATTCCAGTAACTAAATATGGTTTGGCTTTCAGAATGCTGAATCACTCAAGAAAGCTGTTGACATAATTGAAAGCCAGGGAAACTTGCACACTGAAAATAAAGCCACATTTTCTGACATGCATAATTTTACCATATTTATTAAACTATTTCAATCAGAAATTATCTAACTCTTTTCATAAATTTGCCTACTGAAATGTTGTTTTGTAATCTGTTCTCTCCATCATCATTTTACTGACTGTATAGTGGACAACCAGTATCTGAAGAGCAAACTTAAGATGAAAGGGAATCAAACCAAAGATTCAAATCTAGCAATTATTTCCTGAGTGCATAACAAAACTGGAGCAGTTGTTCCTGAAATCTTAAAACTCTAGGGAATTTGGTCTACTATTCTACACAGCTGGCTGAGATCCAGACTCATTCATATTTCACAGAAATTTGAGCAGGAATATTTTTATAAATGTTTACTGCATTACCTCTCAGCTGGATAATCTCCATGTTAAATGAAAGGATTATACTATATGTTAGCTGAACCCTCAGGCTTCTAGAATTCTGTTTTGCAAATTATAACTAAGAAAATATTAACTACATTAGCAAGAAGAAAATAGCAACAGTAATGGCTTAATGGACAGAATAGCTGTTTTGCTGTTGCTAATACTCCACTTGCTATTTAGAGCTCATCAGATCTAAAAAAATACACTTTTTAACTACTAAATGCTCAGTGTTATAACAAATAACCTTGAAATCTAAAGGAAGAATTGTTCTACTTTTTTTTTTTTTTTTTTT
>WEIU01018358.1:21022-70195 GCA_013389925.1 Aegithalos caudatus
TTTTTTTTTTTTTTTTTTTTTTACTGTGTCCTAATTGTATCATATTCTTATTAAAATTCCTTTTTTAAAAATAGTTCCAAGTTTGATAAATTTAGAATTTGCAATTCAGAGATAACAATAAACAACAGTTTAAGATATTAATGCCTGTTTAACAATATGTAACTAAAAAACAAACAAACAAACAAACAAACAAAAAAAAACACTACTGGTAACCCGTTCAGATTTCTTGCTTCTTATGCCAAGGTTTTACCCTTGACCTGGAAGGACCACACCCTCCAGGGTTTAGTGGTACTTACATTTCAGATTTAAACCATCTCCATAGAGCAAAAACTACCAATTAAATCACATTGTGCTGAACTACATAAAAATAATGCCAAATTATGTGCAGATACTTTAAAAGCAAGTTGCTTATAAAAAGGTAAGCGGTAGAGTATATTGTACTGTAAAATAAAGTTAGTGATAAGAGATGTAGTTTCACAGGACATTGTACATAATGATTATCTCCTGCATTGAGGTCTATTTCAAATGGTTTATGGAAGAAAAAAACAGAAGTAAGAGTATTTTTATAGTTCTATGTGAGCATTTTATCATTGGCTTATACGCCCATAGCTGGCAAGGACTTCATAAATGTTGTTTTCTCACAACCTTTCCCTCTAACTGATTTCAAGCTCTAGGTCTGGTGCAACTCACCAAATAAGATTGCAAAATCTCCTGTAGTCAGTTTAATTTTACTTTAATATGTGTTGTCTAGTTAGGACAAATATTGGTGAAAACATGGTTGGCATTTAATAGTCCATAGATTACCTGGAGGCTGGTAAAGCGGGGATCTGTCCTGTTTGAGATATTTTATTTATACCTGGAGGAGATGACTAGAATATGTCCTTGCCAAGTTTGCAGATAACATCAGTTTCATTGCCATTCAGCAATATTCTATCCAGCAAATATTTTCACACACAAGTATAAAATCCACCGTTTGTACTTCTCCAATAAAAATACTAAGCAGTTTCACAAGTAATTGATGAACAACATCTCTCTGAACAGAATGGATGAAGTTGTTCATAACTTTGTGTTTTCAAGCAACTCATACTCATCAGTTTCTCTCTCACAATTTTTGTCTCTCATATGAACAGGTTCAATAAACACATTAATTCTAGTTTATGCTGCTATTTATACCTTTTAAATTTCAAGAACCAAAGTTAGTCTTTATGCTGCGTACTTTTAAATTGAAATATACTTCAGATTTTGTGTCTTTAATTTCTAATCAAAGGTTGCTAAAATAACTTACAGTGGCTTTCCTTGGTTTGGCTACTAAACCTGTTTTTCTAGAGCTGTAGTCTGAACATAACAGGTTTTGTTATTGAAAGGTAACAACCTCTTAACTTTCTGAATGACTGAGACTTTCATGTTCAAAGAAGACATTAGGTTTTATGAAACAAGTTATCTACTATTTGAGCTGTGAACTCAGAAAAGGTGAATATGTGCTGTGTTCATTGGGTACTTAAAAGCATGGTCTTTCATTTAGCTCAACTGACAAATCAGCAAGTTTAATTGGTTCTTTGATCTGCAAAGCAAGAATAGCAGAGCTAAGTGTCTTTGGGCTCCTCCAGGTTCTTGTAGACTATCTCTTTCCAAAATCTGTAGAAATTTGTCCTAGGTTTGCTCACAGAGGAGAAAAGCCTGGAGCAGTATGGACAAGGCTAAAATGCTATTCTTTAACACCGTATGGAGCTTATTGATTCCTCTTAAAAACATGAATGTAGGCAGTGATGGCAAGATAATTTAAGCAAGTAGGGAATGAACTGGCAAAGTATTAGATATAAAAGGAGCTGGGAGGTGATGTTTCACTCACCCTTTTGATTAACCTGATTTAATTAGCAAAGTTACCTTTTAGTCTTAGTTGAAGAACCCATGCCTTCCTGATGAATTAGACACACACTTCTTTCTAATCAGAGGACTAAAAAGCAGGGGAAGAATACAATAATAATAAAATACTGAGAGGTTCCTTTAGGACAAGGGTCTCACACTGAAGATTATATACTGCGAAAGCAAATATGAAAAATGGTATAAAGAGAAAGCCAGAGGAATGTAGCAAAACAGAAGGAAGAAAAACTTCAGAGAGGAAAAGTTAATTTTTCTAGGGTTTTGTTTTATCTCGTTTTTAATCCAGCATGTGTTCAATGCATTATTCTCCTTTCAAAAAAGAGAAAGTTGTCTATTTCAAGTTACCTGTTTCATTTTGTTCTGGACTCAGAAAGATGCCGTCTTACATTTTCGCTCAGATTTCTCTCCTTTGGTCAGGAGTCACTTGGGAGCTGTAAGAATGGTACTCTTAAGTTCAGTAGTTACCTGCTGAGCAGAGCAACTCTACTGTAGCATACAGAGTTACTGGGTTTTTTTATTCCTCATACTCAGACACTTCCATCAGTCTCTGATGTTACTAGGTATTCTTTCTGAAATATTCATTTCTCAGACCAGAGTTGTTTGAGTGGTTGTACTTGGAAAAATAGAAGTACAGTCCTTTCAGCCTCTTGTGCTCTATTTTTTTTTTTTCCTGAAAGGGCAAATGCAAGGATTTTGTTGCAGTAACTGTTCAGTTTTAGGGTACAGGCTTTACTTCATTGTTTGAAAGCATACATTTCAGATGTTTTTCAGTTTTTCACTCTATTTTATGTGGATAGAGAAAGGATAAGAAACACCAATCTTTTGATATTCAGTTATTCTGCCAACCTGCCTGATTTTTACTTTTTCTTTCTACTGAGGGGAGTGGGAGAGGTGTTGCCAAAGTAGCTCACCTCTCACTGCTGTAAGTCAGTGCTACTTTCACAACTTTCTCTTGATATCATCTTCTGAAAGCAAATTATGAAAAAAGACTCTATATATTAAGAAATATTAATCTCAGTGAATATTTCAGAATTTATAACCTTAAATTCACTGTCTGAATTATAAAAGGAGGAGATGTACACACATCTGTTCGCCCAAAGACACAAAATAAAATCTAAGAGTGTAAAGTAATTTTAATGCAGAAATTTTCTGGAACTTCAGTGTGAATTTCAAAGGTGGTTTGTCCCATGCTTCATTTCTTGCTATGCTTGCAACTGAAAGGTGTCGTAGAAACCCATGGAAGATTTCAGATCTGATAACCCACAGGCAATCTGCAGGGGAACAGCTCATGTGACCTTGTTCTCCTTACAGTCTCCACAGCAGTTTTCATTGCAGAGTACTTTGCCAGTACTGGCACGCTGAGATCTCAATTTATTTCATGTGGAGCACAACTATGTATTTCTGATTTTTTGATGCCAAACAGAACTACCAGGACCAGCCTGTGGTCTGCTGTCCACTTCCCCCTGGGCTGGATGGCATGGATATTGGAAAGAGTGTGCCTGAAAGGACACAGCTGGTAAAGTCCCACCAGAAGGGCCTGAGCTCTGTTTCAGGAGCACCCCTCTTTCATGTCACCTGGTAACTCTGGGGCAAGGTCACACACACGACCTGCAACATCCTTTAATAGGTTTTAAGAAACTGGTGAAGTCTGAGAGAGTGCTAAGGGAAAAGAGTTGACAAAGGAGCAAAGTATATCCTGTCATGTACAGTTATGGCATAGAGAATGCTGGAAATGTGGCCAGGAGGAGAGTCTGTGGTTTGTAGCAGCAACATATAGAGAGACATGGAAATACACTGTACCTTTCAGAGCAACCTAAGAGATAGGACTTTTTTGAGTGTTTTTATACTTCTCTTGATATGAAAAGATCTTCAGAAATAAATCTTCACTTTTAATTCAGTCAAATTAAGAATTTTTAAATTGTTGGAGTCCAGGGCACAGGGAAAATCCCTCAGATTGCCCTGGGGGGGGGTACAAGAAAGAAATATATTATTAAAAACAAACTAACAAACAAACTAACAACATTTTTATTATTTATTTTAAATTTCATTGCAAGTTAGTAAAATGTCTGTTTAAATCCAGTAATAAAGAAAGATTCTAAGTATTCACAGTTATTTATGTGGTGGCAATTTGGACTACATATCATGTCTGGTGAAATTTCACTATTCAAGAAGAAAAATAATGTATTATTGACAACAAAGCTTCACTTTGTGGACTCAAGCCTCTTTATTTCCATGCCTGATACTGAGCTGTAAGGCAAGTACCAACCCCATTAAAAATTGCTTTCCAATTATTTGGTAAATATACTGTACAAGGAGCTATCAACAACTTCAAAGATTAATTACTAGGCAAAGTGAAGCTTGCATTTTTCAAGATAAGACAGAAATGCTGAAGGAATTATATTATTACAGTACATGGCATGGTACTTATGTGCTGATGTCTGAAAAAAAACTGAGATGCAGGAAAGTACAATGAAGAAATTGAGCCTATACTTCATTAAATTGAGCTTTTTAAAAAATAGATATAGAGCATATATATCATGCATCATTCTTACCTGCCCTAATTTTATTAAATTTTAAAATAATGGGGGGGAAAAGTCTATTTTTTTTTTTCTTTCTTCCTGCTCTCTCTTGCTTTATATTGATAATATGGTTTTACTTTTGCATTAGAAAATTCTCTGAGCTGGGATTATCACCTCCTGTATATTTTCAGAGTGCTTTGCACAGAGACATCAGCCTGGATGAAGCTTGCTATGCTGTGAATAAAGACACATTGTTAGACTCTCTGGGATGTTTCAGCTGTGTTAAACCACTTTGACAGCAGAAAGCAAATGCAAATGTAAATGTAGTTGTGGTAGCTAGCTAAATCAGATTTATTAAAATTCTCATCCACTAGAGAAATCAAGGTGAATAAGGCATCCAGTAAGCTGCACCCAAATTCTTAATGGTAGACCATTTACTGCGGAAAAAAAAATAAATTAAAATGTATAAATTGGAGAGAGGAGGGGGAATATAGGTTAAAATCAAATTCAATAATGTTTCTTTAAAAAAAAAGGAGCATAACCCTATATACATAATATTTCATTGGATCTGGTCCTAGTCTAATAGTGGAAGTGCAAATATTGCTTTAAACAGTAACCCCAGAAGTCTTCCAGAACACATTTTTTTCGTCATCATTTTGCACTTTTTTTCAGTACTTCCTCTTTGACTGAGTTATACAGTGAAACTGATTGATGTACTAGTTAACCAAATGGTAAGATTAAATCACAGAAATCCTACTTATTTAGTTTTTATCTTAAGCTAAAATGCTACCTGCAAATATTGAATATAATTCTTGATTTAAATGTATCATACTTTATGGAAACTGAAGGAACAATAAGGCCAGGTTGCCAGAAATGTGCAAAACAGCTAACATCACAGCTCACTGAATATGAAAATTATTTTCACTCTTGTATATATGGATTCAAACCCTTGTCTTATTTTATGTAACTATTTCACAACTATCAATTTATTTATTAAAGAAACTGTTCTATAGGGATTCAGTACTGTAATCTTTTTTGTATAGAGAAAAATAGTTTTTAATATTGTCCTAGTTGCTCCCATTTTGTCTTCAAAAGACTTTTCTGACTTAAAATAGTATCATCCTTATTTCTTTCATTTTATCCCCTCATATGTGCTTTGCACTTGACTGAATTTCTTTGTTCTGTATCCTTCCTTTCTTTGCTCATTTCTTTCTTAAGGGTAGTATTCAAAAATTTTCAGCCTTCATCTGTCCTTAGCAAATTAGAATTTTCCATTGCATATTATATATCCAAAGAATTCATGACAGTATAGATGCAATGGTTTTAAGGCATAAGCCTGGGATGGCCACAAGGAAAGAAATCATTAGTGAATTTTGCCTATCATCTTAAATTAGTGCTAGAAAAATGTTTATATATATAATTTTTAAATTGTATTTTAGAAAAGCTTTAAAATATATCTTTCTACATTGTGGAAAAAAAATAATACAAATTCCCTTAGTGATATAGGAAATACACATGGCAGACAAAATAACCAACCAATCAAACACAGAATAAATCATGTTTTAAAGAATCTTGTAGGTAAACTAAACAATTTTCATTTATATGGTATTGCAGTGTATTTGCTTTGTTATATCTTGGGCTTGCTCTGCTATCTTTTGAGCTAGGTTACCAGAATTGTTTATTTCTTCTGTGAAAAAGTTCCTTTTTCCTAGTCCTGATGTGATTGTGTATATGAGGCCTCCTGAGGCTAGCACAAATCAAGAATGACACGTGTCATTTATAGAAAAAAAAAATCTCTTCTTGGATTTAAAACCTAAATAATAATTTTTTAAAGCTTGTGAAAAAAATGTATTTTGCATATAAACCTCTGTTGTATTGTTATGCTCATTCTTCCTCCCCTCTCCAAATTTAACATTTATTAATCACAACTTTTGTTTGATCCTCTCCTAAAAGTTTTGGGAATGGAACTATTACTCTCAAAGGAGATGAATGATAAGAATATAACGTAAGTCAAGCTTTTCTGGAGATGAGCGTAGAACAACTTGTCCTCATACGGATGATCAGAGACATATTTAGAGTGAGTACATAAGCCTGATTCCTGGCTGTGATGCACTCCCATCATTCCTTCTCCAAGTTCATGATTATTGTATTAGGGTACTAGGAATTCTAACATGTCTCTCTTTGCACATTTCCTTCAGTATACATTTATTCTTTACTTGTTCAGTCACCCATGAATTTGAACTTGCTGACACTCGCTGCGTCTATTATTTCTTATGACAGCAAGTTCCAGAATTTCATTACCTGCTGTGTAAAGCAATACTTTCTTTTATTTGTTTTAAACTGCTTTCATTGAGGTTATTCTAGGTTTAATGTTATGGTATTTGATGAATAAAACTTCTGTTCACTTTATCTAACACCCTAATAGTTTTTTAGACCTGACTTTGTCAATGGTTTTGTCTCCAAATCAAACCCTAGACTGAGTTCCAAAAGTCTCAAACAAAATGATGAAATTATGGAACAGCCCTGAGAGGATGACAGTTCATATACTATCTCATATCACTAATCTTTGATATGCCCTTTGAGTGCGATCAGTATTACAGAATAGTTGAAGTTGGGAGGGACCTCTGGACATCACCTGGCCCATCCATCCTGCTCTTGCTGTGAATTATGAGGAAGAACACCTAGTCTATCCCAAACAAATTCCAGCATGAAGGTAATACTTGATCTTTCAGCATATGTGGGATGGTTGTGGCATTGTGCATTGGGCAGTGCAGGTCTGGAGATGCTAAAAAAAGATTTCTGGAATGACATCAAGGAAAAAAATGTTGAGTTTTTGTAAAGGTTTGTCTGGCTTCTCCATTCCATTCACTTAGGCACCAGTCCCCTTTTCCATTTGCCATTAAATCATCTTTTAGTAGAAAACCTGACAGTAGGTTCTGCATGCTACTGTGGCGTCTTTTGCATATAAAGGCAAATAGTGTGTTCACCCATGTATGTGGTGCATTCATAGACATACCAGTGATGTGTTTGTGAATGTATGTGCTTACAACTAAGAACCTAACAACAGACTCTTTTTTCCTGTTTCAGAGTCAGCACCTGAATTCTGATTTGTTTTGGGTTGTCCAGTGGCCTTTGTCTTAATCAAGACTTTCCAACAATCACATTATTTTCCTTAAAAGATGTCAGAAGTCCACAGTTATGTGAGAGTACAGAAGAAATGCCTATAAAGAATATAGTGAGAGCTGCAAGACCATGCAAAATGCTTACTGTGATTCTATTGTTAATGTTTACAAATCTAAATTTCAGAGGACAGTTTCTAGTTAAAAATGCAAAAGATGTAAACACTTGTTCTACAACAACTCTGGCACCTGTCACCATTGGTGAACACCGGATATCACAGGAAGGTTGCATCAGATTAATCATTTACAGTTGACATGACTTATAGAATTTATATCACAGCTGAGGACTGTGGGACATTATATAATAGCATATCATTGGCACAATGACCTCAAAGGTAGATATCAAAGGTGTGCAAAAGTAGGAAAAGATCCAGGAGTTCAAAATGTCAACCTACAAACAAGAAAAGGGCTCTCTCTAGTGGTACAAGCCAGCAAAACAAAATGCTCTACCTGGATGTCAACATCGCACAGCCCTAAAGAGCTGGGGAGAAAGGGAGGTATGAGAAAAGAAAAACAGGGTGAATAAATTGTAACAAAACCTAGCAAAATGTGCAAATTCCATGACTGCTGATGTTTCAGGGGACCTGTTTGAGACCTCTGCACTGGATCATCACAGGCTAAATTAGGAAAGCTTCTTCTTCCAACCATACCACACAAACATGGCTTGCTTTTGCAGTCAAGAGGACCAGAAATGGGGTAGCACTCAGTCCCTTCTCTGGATACATGAGAACATCTGGACAGACAGCCCAAACATGCTGGTGTCACTATGTCGGTTCTTTATTGAGATCTGAGGGCAAAGGCATCTTCCCAACCACTTCCTAGCACATCATAACATCTTCTATGCAAACACATTCCCTGTCCACAGCAGGGTAATGCAGTATGTAGCTCTCTTGCCTGAAAGACAGAACAACTGAAATGGATACTCCACTACTTGGTATCACAATGCAGTTTCTCCTAACAGCTTTTAGTCTCTAATTCTATTTTATTGCTTTCTCCTTGCCATTGGTACAGTGACATTCATTATTATTTAGAATAATTTGGTTTTGGTAAAATATTTTCACAATACCTTCTTTTTCACATAAAAGTGTTGTTTTTTTCACATGGTTTCACTGACACCTTCAAAACAAACAAACAAAACCTAGCCCCCCAGAGAGGTTCCCATAGAAACCAAAAATGTTTGTAATTTCTTGTGAAAATATTACAGTAGCCATGCTTTGAAAGTCCCACACTGTTAAAAGCCACTAAATTAAAGAAAATAGCCTTTCTTTCACCACATTTTCTGCTTTATACAAACAACATAATATCAATGATGTTACCCAGGCTGAGTATTTGGGACAATATTGTTTAATTTCTTTATCAATGATCTGAAGGAGGGAATCAAGTGCACCCTCAGACAATTTGCTGATGACATCAAGTTGGGAAAGAGTGTTGATCTGCTGGAGGGTAGGAAGGCTCAGCAGAGACTTCTGGACAGGCTGGAACAATGGACATGGGCCAGTGGTATCTGTTTTAACAAGGCCAAGTGCCAAATCCTGCCCTTGGGTCACAACAGCCGCAGGCAGTGCCACAGGCTGGGGGAAAAGTGGCTGGAAAATGGCCCAACAGAAATGGACCTGGGGTGCTGGTTGAAAACCACTGAATGTGAGCCATTGTGCACCCAGGTGGCCAAGAAGACAAATGGCATCCTGGCCTGTATCAGGAATAGCATAGCCAGCAGGCCTGGGGAAGTGATCCTTGGCATTGGTAAGGGAACACCTCGAGTGCTGTGTCCAGTTCTGAGCCACTCACCACAGGAAAGACATAGAGATGCTAGAATGGGAACAGAGGAGGGCAACAGAGCTGGTGAAGGATCTAGAGAGCAAGTCCTATGAGAAGTGGCTAAGGAAGCTGAGGTTGTTTCACCTGGAGAAAAGGAAGGCTTGGGGTGACATTATCACTCTCTATAACCACCTGAAAGGAGGTTGTATCTCTGAGGACATCGATCTCTTCTCCCAAGTAACATGTGACTGGAATAAAGAAAATTAATTCAGGTTGCTCCAAGGGAGGTTTAGATTGGGAAGAATTTCTTCATGGTAAGGGTTATCAGGCACTGGAACTCTCTGCCCAGGGAAGTGGTTGAGTCACCATCCCTGGAGGACATTAAAATATGTGTAGACATGGTGCTTAAGGACATGATGAGGCAGTGTTAGGTTAATTGTGGGACTCAACGATTCCAAAAACTACTTCCAACCTAAATTATTTCAATAATTATATAAAAAACAACAATAAAAGGAATACAGGGGGTCTAAGAAACTTTGTGCAGTACTCTCCCTTTCTGCTTTTTTTTTTCTTTTTTGTAATTTTTAACCTGAATCTAAGTACAGTATTGCAGCTAATTTGATTACTTAAAGCCTAGTTAAAGACTGAATGGGAAAATAAGGAAAAACATTAACAGAAATCAGGTCCTTCAATGATAAGTGCAGATAAATAAGAGAAAATAAAACCCCTAGTCTTTAACTGTTCCATAAACAATACCTTTAGTCTTTAAATATGCTGTTTTAATGGTATGAACATAATAGTGAAAATATAGAATTTTATTTTCAGGAAATACCTGATTGATGAAAAGGAGAGCCAGACATCTCAGTGGCACCCAGAGAAAAGAAAAAAGGCCATGCACAGAAATTGAAACACAGTAAATTCCACTGAAATGTAAGGTTTAATTATTTATTTATTTATTCATTTATTCGATGGTAGTGAAACATGTTGTCCATATTATTGTTTCCATCCCTGGAGATATGCAAAACCTGACTGGACAGGGCACTGCACAGCCAGCTTTAAACAGGGCAGATAGAGTAGATGATCTCAAGATCCCTCCTAACCTCACCCCTCCTGTCTCCCTGTTGTTTTAAATTAAAAACTTGATAAATTATCATGGCTATATTAAAGTTTACTTAGATATGTATGTGTGGCTTAGGGATATCCCTACCACTGTTTCCTTTGACAGAACTTGGTACCAGATATAGTGCATGTAACTCAAGATGTGAAAAATTGTTAAAACATTCTAAAACCAATAGAATTCACAAAGGAAAATAGTAAAATGGAGAAAAAAAAAACAAGGAAAAAAGGTAAATCCCTGCAAGCATACCAGCCCAAAGGTGTCTTATACTTGAGTGTCCATTTATCTTATTATACCTGTATGCTGTGACAAGGACCAAAGTTGGAAACAAAAGAGTACACACCCTAAAGATAAATCTCTGTGTTCATAAAAAGAAGAGATATGATTTTATAATGGTGAAAGGCAGTGAAAGAAACATTTGATCAGAAAAGATCCAAATGATCTGACTTTACAAAGAGTTTGGAGTTAAAAAAATAAATCAATTAAACATTGATTTAATTATTTCGCCTTAAGTAAAGATTCAAGTTCAAAATAAAGGAGAGAAAAATAAACATTCATAAACATCATAGAGATACCCTGCCACTGCAACAGAGCTTTACTTACACTGACTATACAAAAAAATTTTCGTTTTTTTTTTTTCCTGTGAACAAATGAACCAGAAACGAAATAATCACCACTGAAAAATGTTTTTGTTTCTTGGGGCTGGGCTGTTTGTTTATTGGGGGAGTTTTTTATCATATTCAGCTTTTGGATAAGGAAGAAAACAGTTTAAAAGAGATTATTGTTTCTGATTTTTTTTCATGCAACCACTAGTTTTATATTTCATATTTTTTCTTTAACATTGTGTAGAAAATAGGAAAGCTGTTTGCTGAAAAATTATTAAAGATCAAAGCCTGTTTTACAACAGGCAGCAAAGCTTTTGAACTCAGGTGTCAATTACTTTATTAATGCGTTCAAGTGCCTGCTGTTAAAAGTTCAAAGGCACTGTTGCCCCCACCAGTTAAAGTTTAGTGTTCTTGAAAAGAAGTGCAGTGGTAGTTAATCTCTACTACTGTGAGATGACATCTTTTTAATTCATATTTTTGCCTCTCTTGCCACAGTATTAGAAGACATTATTTTGTATAACACTTACTCATAGAATCACAGAAAGGTTTGATTTGGAAAGGACCTTATTCATCATCCAGCTACAAGCCTTCTCTCATGGGTAGGGATGTCACCCAGTACATCAGGTTGCTGAGGGACCCATCCAACCTTGCCTTGAACATTCCCAGAATGGGGCATCCACAGCTTCTCCGGTTGTTCCAGTGCCTTACAACCCTTCAAGTAAGAATTTCTTCCTAACCTCTAATCTAAATCTCTGTTTTTTGAGTTTAGTCTTGTCATATTCTCTCTACCCATGGAATAAGTCCCTCTCCAGCTTTCCAGTAGGCCCCCTATAGGAACAGGAAGGTTGCCATGAACCTTTTCTTCACACTGGACAACTCCAGCTCTCTCAACCAGCATTTGTAGGAGACGTACTCTAGCCTTCTGATGGTGATCATAGTACTCCTCTGGAGCCCCCTAGTAGGTACACATCTCTCTTGTGCTGACAACTCCAGACCTGAATGCAGTGATGTTTCATGAGCAGAGGGGTAGAATCACCTTCCTCAACCTGCTGGTCACTTCTTTTTTGATGTAGCCCAGGATGCAGTTGCACTTTCAGGCTGTGAGTGCACAATGTTGGCTCATGTCCAGCTTTTCATTTGTGAGAACCCCCAAGCCCTTCTCTGCAAGGCTGCTCTCAAATGAGTTCTTCTCCCAGGCTGTACCCATGTCTGAGATTCCTCCGGAACAGACACAGCACCCTGTATTTACTAATTTAGTTTCTTTACATCATGACTTTAACCATTATAATTAGGAAAATATTAATTTTTTTAATATTTCTTCTCATCATATGAAAGATTATAAAGTAAACCCAAACAGACTTATAGGATATAAATTATTCTGTTTTAGATGCCTGCATACCTATACTTAACCCATAGTACAAGAAATAGGGTTTTATTAATTTTAGCTGTAAACATACTTGCAATTATTAATTATGGTTCATCAATATACAGTATTTTTACAAGCCCCTTCCACCAAATAAGTTCTTATTCTATTACCTTCCAAAATGAGAATTCAGGTCCATCAGTTTACTAAGAACGGCATTCAAATTTCAGAGGTATTTCTGCATTCATAATCACCCTGCAGAAGCCATATTTGTTTATTTACTGACATAGTAATAAAGTAATTCCTCCTCCCTTTGCCCCTAAGTATATACTCAGTTTTATCAGAATTACCAGTAGAATTAACTGCCATGTCAGAAGAGAAACAATTGCTAATCTGTATCTGATATGTTTATTATTTTACGGGTAAATGTTTCTAAACTAAATCTTTGGTGTGAACTTAATAAGATAATTCTTTAGTTTTGCTTTTCCTTGCCTAACACAATTAAACTCTTTCATACAAAGATAATAATAAATTTTGACTTTCCATGCTTCTGTTAGAGGCTTCTGATTGTTGCTCAGTACTTTACAGTGCATAATAGTCTTTAGTTACAACCTGTAACATGAAATAATTTTCCAGGCAAAAAAATTATATTAAAATTAAACAACAGTATGAATGTGATGGACTAATATGCATTGCATATGCTAATATAATCCAGTAATAGAGAGCTTGTGTTGATCAAAACTAGAAACCTTTGAAAAAGTAAAGTTAATATCTAATCAATAATTAAACACTTGATTTTATGTGACGGGGTGAATTTTCCTTTTCACTGAGATTCCTTGATGTTGGAATTGTAGCCTAAAGATCATAGAAAAGAAACTGAGTCAAGAAACTAGAAAACATTATGGAAGTCATATTTGACTAATATATCACTCCTGGAGTCTTTTTTGGTATTTCTTTTGTAAACAGATTTGACAAATTAAAATAAAACAACGAGTATGTGTAGCAACATTCAAAATGAAGAGGTGTGGGAAGAAGGCTGAAAGAGTTAATTTAAATCTTTCCATGCCGTGTCTGACACAGTGAAGTGAGAGAAAGCCCTAACAATATTTATCAGAGGTCTGTCTCAGCTAAGTAGCTATGGATATTATTCACTTTTAATAACAACATTGGATGATTTAAATGGTTAAATAATTTTTTTCTCCAGAAGTCACGTTGTGATTTATGAATATCATCTTTTCCCTAGGCTGTGTTCCCCAAGTTCTGTTTTCACAGGAAACAATAAATGAAAGCTACTAAACATGCCTTGCAAAATAAGGTATTGCCTTTGCTATCTATTAGTGGCAGCACTAAAACACAAGCATAATCTGTGAACAAGAAGTCCTTCAAGATAAAAATATTTTTTTACACAAAAAAAATTAAGGGGTGAAGTTTAGAGGAAAATAAACCTGCAACACATATTCAAAAGAATGTTGATTCTCAGTTGTTGCTATAACTTTCATAACTTGTTTCATGTCAGTTAAAACAAGGTAAAAATTAGAAAGAAAAAATATTGCAGAAGAAGATGAAAGAATTAGGAATAATTAATGGGTCAAAACTGGATTTATGCACATTCTGTAATTTTATTGGACTACACATGATTAAAAAAGCTGTATTTATAATGGCATAGGCATATCTTTGTCTATGAATAATTTTTAAGGAATTGATGTTACACAAATACAAGAAAAGCTTGAGGTTATGGGGGAGTTATGGAATGAAAAGGAAAATATGTTGATGATTATGGGAGGGTCTACTTGTGACCTGCTTGTTTCTGTAGGTAGCTAAGCTGGTGAAATGTAGGGAGATGTGGGTGGGTTTCTAAGGTTACAGTTAATCAACATTTTACTGCTTTAGTAGCAATGAGTTATGGTATTAATAACATTATGACTGGCTATGTGCTTTTTCAGCTACAGCCAAGTAATTTGTCTATGTTCAGCATTTTCTGTAAGTTCTGATCAGTCTTGTGAGTGTGTTTTTCTGGGAGTTTTACTTCTTTCCTTAAGCAAAAGAAAAACTCAATCAATGAAATAAAATCTGAAGTATTTTAAATAGATTTGTTGCCATAACTATAAAACTTCAGCAAATATCCATATGAAAATAAATGTACACTGAACATGGTAAAGAGAGCATTTGAAAAAGGAAACAGCCAGGGAAGAAAAACAATTTTATTGTCTAGAAATTTGGGGTTCAGACTAATATGTCATAAAGTTATATTTAATTTTTTTCACTGAGGTTCACATAATTTCACCTTATAACTAATATAATTTTCTTTTATCTCTTCCAAAAAAAACACCCCAAACCTGCAAAACCAATGCTTTGGTATGATTTCCCAAATAATCATTGATGTAGAATTCAGACTGGAACCTGAAGGCAAGGTTTATTATTTTATTTTTTTTTTTAATTCTGATTAATATTCAGATTAAAGAAGAGGGTTTGAAATCAACTGTAAGTGCATAGACACTATGAGAAATAGTTGTCTATTGTGCTCCAGGTTTTCAGACTTTTATTTATTTCTCATATATAATTGTTCAGTGGAATGACAATCTTCAAGATCTGCTTTTGCTTATTCATAAAATGCCAGCAAGGCAAGCAGACAAAAATATTTAATGACGTTTTAAGACACTTTTCTTTCTAGAAGCTAAAATGTTGTCTGTAGTTGTTTACTAGTCACTAAAGAATCATAAGTACAAACATTCTTGAAAAGATTTTAAAATCGTTTTTGCTGAGGAATATGTTGAACTATTTAAATAGTTTTTCCTACTACTGAGTAGCTTTAAATGTAGGAAATATACCTCTGCAAGTTTGCTCTCCTATGCAAATGAGATGGTATGACAATCAATAACAAAAGCTCATAAAAAATAAAGACCTATTGAAGTAGACAGTGCATTGAAAGTTGCTTTATTTTTGAATAGCAATTATAATCTTGCAATGAAAAATCATGTTTGCCTCAAAAGAAGGGTTCAAATAATAATTTAGAAATGTATTTTAAAGTATGCATATTCAATAAATTACTTCACAGATGTTAATATTTTATACAAATAGTATAATTCAATAGAGTGTTCTGGCCATTAAAAGTCTCAGTCAACCCTGAACTTGTGGGTTCAATCTGATGTTTCAGCTGGATCCCTCTGAGTCCATTGGCCTTGATGGGATTCATCAAAAATACTCAAAAAGTGTTCAAAAATCATCAAGGACTCTCTCAATGATTTTTTTGATCAGTCTTAGGAGTCTGTAGAGTTCCCAGTAAATTGAAGTTTTCCCAATTTTCAAGAAAGGAGACAAGTATGACCTACAGGCCTGTCAGTCACATTTCAATGACTGATAAAATTATGGAGAAAATTATTCTGGGAGGTACTGAAAAGGACCTGAAGGGCAACAGCCATCAGTCACAGCCAGCATGGTTTCATGAGGAAAAGTCTTGCTCGTCATAATTTCTTTTCACGACAAGGGAACCCACCTAACTGATGAACGGAAGACAGCTGTTGTAATTTTTTTGATTTCAGTAAAGTTTTTGATACTGTCTCTCTCAGTATCCATCTGAAGAAAAGGTCCAGCATACAGCTGGATAAACACATCACAAGATGTGTGAGCATCTGGCTGAATAGTGAATGGGGTAATGTCAAGCTGGTGACCCGTCATTAGAGTGGTTCTTCAGGGCTCTGTCTTAGGCCCTGTACTACTCAGCATCTTCATAAATGACTTGGACATGGGAATCAAAGGTACACCACGTAAGTTTGATGATGATACTAAATTGTAAGAAGCTGCTGACTCCCTTGGAGGCAGAGAGAACCTGCAGAGAGACTGTGAAAAATTGGAGGTCTGGGCAGTCACAAACCATGTGAAGTTTAACAAAGACAAGTCAGTTCCCAGACTTTACTGCAGCATATATTATTTCTGTCCAGATGTAAAGTTTTGCATTTGTTGTGATTGAATAGCATGAAGTTTTTGTCATGCTTTCCTATTACTTGCTGATGATCCTTTGAATAGCAGCTTTTCTTTCCAGAGGAATCCAATTCATATCACCTAGTAATTTGCTGAGGCTATAGTCTGTCCCATTTTCTAGTCATACAATAAACTAGTATTGACCTCAACAGATGCCACAAGAAATAAGCCACCAGCAACTGGCCACCAGCTAGACATTGCAATGCTAATCACAAACCTTTGGGCTCAGTGTCACTGCTACTCTTCCTGTTATATTATAGTCTACCTATGCAGACTATATCTCACCAGTTTTGCAAGAAATATATTAGGTGTCAATAAACTTGTAAAAGTCAAAGTAAACAACAACCATTTGCTTTCCCACCATGCATAAAGCCAGTACTTCACTATGGAATGCAATAACATATGGTCCACATAGTGATACATTCTACATTTGCCTAAGTGTATGGTAGTGCCTTGGAATTTATTTAGGAGCACATATAGGTCAAGAAGATGTGGAACAGTCAGTAGGGGTTAAATAATATCAAATCATATTTGAATAATTTCAGTTGTCTTCTAAGTAAAAATCCTATGTGAATTGTGGAACAGTGGTAGATGCAACAGTATTTTGACTTTTGGAAAGCTTTTGACATAATAACCTGAGCTTAAAGGATAGAAATCAATAGTTTCATGTCTATTTATTACTGGGAATTAGTGAAGTCCTTGGTGTTTGATAGTGAGGCACATGTTGTTCAATAACTTTATCAACCATGGTAATGAGACAAAATGTGACATTTGACCTAGAAATACCATGATGAACTTAAGGACTGGACTAATGGAAAGCTCCTGAAGTTCCTCCAGGAAAAAAGCTATTTTCTGCATCCTGGACAGAAGAACACCAAACAATAATGCATGCCAAACAAGTAGCTGAATACCAGCTCTGTCGAAAAGGACTCGGGAGTAAAAATGAATTAATAAAAATTAACTTCACAAGGCATTCTACAATTCACTGGGAGAAATGTACCTGACCAAGAAAGGGATTTTTTTTTTCCACTCAGTACTAGCAAAGCCAAAACTGGGACAGTGTATCACTCTTGCTTGCCTCTCCCAGTTCCAGAAAGATGGGAAGAAAATTAAGGGGGTCTGAAAAATGGCACATAGCCAATAACATGTGTATGAAGGAGCTGGACATGTTTAGTACAACAAAGAAAGGTTAAGAGGTAATTTAGAACTGCATGCAAGTACTTGAAGGACAGTTACCAAGACAGTTCAGTTCACCTCTTCGTGTTACATTAGGAGATACAAGGGGCAAGAGTCTGTTCAGTTCAAATTATTAGGAAAAGTGTCTTTCACTAGGAGATTGCCAAGGCACGAGAACAGGTTTCTTAAATTGGTTTTAGGATACTCGTATTTTTCATATTTTCTCTTATAAGGAGCAGCTGAAGGAACTGGAGTTGTTTATTCTGGAGAAAAGGAGGCTCTTGGAGTACCTTATAATCTTCTACAGTGACCTGAAAGGAGGTTGTAACCAGGTGAAAGTGGTTCTCTTTTCTCAAGTAACAGACAACAGGATGAGAGGAAACAATTTCAAGCTGTGACAGATACTAGGTAAAATTTCTTGATGAAATGGGTTATCAAACTTTGATACAGGCTGCACAGGGAAGTAGATGAGTCACTCTCCCTGGAGGTATTTTAAAAAACAGGTAGATATGCTGCTTATGAACATAGTTTAGTGGGACTTGGGAGTGTTAGGTTTAGAGTTGGACTTGAATGTAGTTTCCAACCCAAATGAATCCATGATTCTATGTATCTTTTCTTAAATTAGGGAGGGGATGCTTTCCTGACTATGGGAATACCCAGCTGTGGCTTTTGAATCCTTGACTGCTGGATGAAATTTAAAAACAATACACAAATGTGAGAACAGGGCCTACATTCTTCCTCCATGGTAAATAATCTAATTGTACAGTTCTAGTCGTATCTCTTTCATTTACAATCATTTTTACAAATGTATCCCAAAGTATGTTAATCACAGTGAAAAAAAAATATACTATTAAGGCTGATTTCAACTTGCTGGTATTATGGCTAAATAAGAATCTGGTAATCAGAGCACTGTCCCAGGATATTTGAGTTTGAATTCTCTCAAGCTGATGTGGGAACTGAGAAATTCCTGAAAATGTTTTCAGCTGGAAAAAAAAAATAAAAGAGTTCTGTAAAAATATGCATCTGAATAAATTGTCTATTATTCCAAATGCATCAGAAAGTTCTAGTGATACTACTACAGAAAGACCAAGCCTTTCAGCATCATTAAAGCCCTGAAAATATCAGGTACTATGGTGGTTTACACAAAAGTACTGATAATTCACTTAGGTATATATAACACTGTGTTTGGCATTGTCAAAAGAATGGCAAATGTGTAGCAATAAATGTTCCATCCTGAAAAATACTACAGTGCTCATTTGGCTGAGATGTCCCTCAGATTAGCAGCTGCTGAGGTGTTCCCAGACTTGCAGCCTGGAATTTGAATTCCTAAATTCAATTTCAGTCCCATATTAGGCAAATAAAACACACATAGGTTTAGTTATATTTCCTCCAGGGAATATAGGCCATTAGTGTTTCCACTAAAAATTAAGGGAATGCAGCAAAATTGAAAGTGATAAATATATTCATACCATATGTTTTAGCAATCTAATTTTACATGCCTGTGTCAGAAGCCTAAACTCTGTTCAGTTGCTTGAAAACACTTTCTGGAGGAGTCTTTATGTAGGCTGTTTCTCATGATTATATATGCTCTAAATTCAGTACTTATATGCACAATCCTTTTTTGCTATATACAGGAGATAAATGGCACAGACAGAAATAAATCAAGGTTTTCATGCTGACCCTTTCTAGTTCCCTACTCACTAGGATCTATTGTCACTTGGGGTTTTTTTAATCTACCTCAAGACCATGCTTTTTTCCTTGAATGTCTGTAAGAACAAGACAACCTTTTTTTTTGTACAAAACAGTTCTGTAAATGTTGGCATCTATTTACTGAAAACAAAACACATAATACCTGTGTTTCTTGTGTTTCATGTCCTCCTTCTCACCCATCCTGACCCAATGAAGTGTTCAGCAATGAACATGGTCTTGAAAGGACAGGGGTAGGAATAGGAACAGGAGTAGGGGAAGAGCAGATCTCTGCCAGCATCTGTAGATTGGAGCAGGTTCTTCCCCACTCCCCAGTCCACTCTCAAAGGAGCTTTCACTCTCCTGGCAGGAGCTGTTGCTTTCTTGAGGGCAATGGCCTGAAAAACCCCAGGGCTGGAAGGACACAACAGCCCTCTGAAGGAAAGATCCATTCATCATGGGTGCTCCCATGCTCCCCTGCTCCCAGCAGCCTTGGGAGTCAGAGTGACACAGGTTAAGTGCTAAACCAAGGAGATGAGACAGGGACTAGGAAATTTTAAAAGAAGCCAATTTTATTAATAAGGAAGTTTTTCTGCCCTAAATAGGTAATTCTGACTTGAAGAAATTCTCAACTCTATAAACACAGTGCAGCCCTTTTTAGTCAAAACAAAAGGATTTTGATTGCCACACTTGCTCCTGTTGTGGATGGGATTCCAGTATCCACCATCTGAGCCATGGACTCAGGTCAAGGCAGCTAAATTTATGTGCCTGTCTACAGGCTGGGAGTCTAAACTCCCATTATGAGCAAAGCAAAGGGACATAAGTAAATTTCCTAAACAAGGAGAATCCAAGGAATTTGAGATATCCAGATGCACTTGGCAGATAAAACATAGGACTACCCATGTCTTTTCAAAATGGCAATTAAAATCATGTGAGATGTCACAGGGATGTTAAATGGCTTAAGATGTCAATGGAAAACACTGCCTTCCCCAAGGAAAAGTCTTACTGTGATCCAGAGAATCAGTGGAATTTGGAGATGGATCTACTCACATTAAATGATACATTTATATGGGTTAATTCCCATTCTCTATGTAGAGCAACACAGATTATGCTAACTATACATGTATATTTCTTACATTTTACTAGGGTTTAAGTAGATTTTTATATGAAAATGAGGGATTTTTTTATTTATACTGCATGACAGTTGGCAATGAAGAAAATATTGTCTAACATTTGCAAGCATGATAAATTTTATAAGTAAAATAAAGAAAACAAAAACAAAACAAAACCAAAAAAAAAACACAAAAAAAAAAAAAAAAAAAAAAAAAAAAAAAAAAAAAAAAAAAAAAAAAAAAAAAAAAAAAAAAAGGAAATTCATTGATGTTGGAAAAAATGGATGTTAAAAGCCAACACTATAATAGCATATGAGAAAACCAAAACCAGACACACAAAAAAAGAGATTTAAGTAGTATATACCAAGTTATTAGGGACCTAACAACTACATATTATGAAACAGAGTGAAAGATCCATACATATGTACCACAAATCTGTCTGGCCAAAGACTGTAAGATCCACAACACAGCTAATAAACGTCTTGTGTCTTTATAGATTCAAATTCTTAAATTACGTTTCTCTTCATCAAAGGTATTATCCCTAAACAGGATTAGAAACGTACAACACCTTTCTGAAAATTACCCAATGTTTAGGAGACTTATGTCCTTTTCTTCATGGAATTCTGGGGGCCCTTAAGGATAGTTTTGCATTGCAGCATCTTGTAGCTGTGGTAGCTAAATCAACTGATTTCTACTGAATTGCATATTTCCATGAAGCTGTAAGAATACGAACAGATTAAAGACTTGCACTAGTGAATCTGATTTGACTGAAATCAGCTGAAACATTACTGAAGATACATGACACAGAGAACAGAAAAACTATTAGACATTACGTTAGTTTGGTGTCATCAGTTTGCATCTTTTTGCTGTCAAATACAGGCACACACCTTTAAAAATTTTTGTGAAGGAAGTCTAAGTAAAAATTGTTTAAAAAATCAGTGTTGTCTTCTATGTGGTCAAGGACTTGAAGAGATGAGAAGACTAAAAAATTATTTCTTAATAATTTTAGGGTTGTTTTTTGTTTTAAGATTCTTTCTTGATTAGAACTAAAACTAGAGGGATAAAATTGCTCTTGACCTTATCCTTAAAAACTATTAATAATTACTAATTTCAAAGCCAAATCCACCATAAATATGCCTCAAATACTGTACGTTGAATTGGAGAGCATGCTTTAAAGATATTCAGGGATATGAGATATCTAATTGAAAAAAAAAAAATAGACAATTTCTTAACTGTTTTTAATACCTTCTTTCTTCCAGAATTTTTCTTTTCTAGCACTGTCAGGATTTAATCATTGTGAAAGTAGCTGCATCTGCACCCAGTTGCACTGAAAAAGTCTTGCATGCTCACACTGATAATAGTAGCAGTACAATTCTTATGATATCATGCCAGTGACTAAAAATATGGGGATAAAATTAATTCTATATAAAAAGAATAAAAAGAGAGGCTGTGTTTGTACCATTTGAGGGTTTGTTCATCAGGTTCTTTCACACTAATTACAATTACGCTTTTTAGTTCAAAAATATTTTTCTATGGAAGTGCTGATTGTTATCTCTAAAGATAAATGGACAAGCAGAAATAGAACTACTACAGATAGAGATGAAAATAGCTTTTTTATTGCTTTACATGAAATTATAAGTATATTGATGAAGCTGCATATTAGAAATTTTGAAAAATTAAATATTCTACTGAGTTTTGGCACTGTATAGGTAGCTGTGATTAGAAATTAGAAATAGACTCAGTTATCTAAATCCAGTCTAATTTATTTAGCTCTGTTAATTCAGCTGTGTTTATTCACTGCACCAGAGGAACATCTAAAACTGTACTGACCTTCATGGCCACTCAGCAATCTTGGGCTACAGGGGATTTTTGCAGGATTGAGACAAAACAATGAAAGAGACAATGAAAGCAGGGTGGTTGCTCTCCTTTCCACTTCTGTTTGAGTGCAGTATCTGTGAGGCATTGAGGACACTATCTGGTTGTCATGCAAAAAGATATGTGTTAAATTTAATATCAGGAAATACTCCCTTGCCTACAAGTGTCTATACCCCTCAGCACCTCCAGCCTGTCATCCACCTGTCTCCTGGGATGTGATGGGTTTCCTGTGGGTCCTATAAAATATCTGCTAGTGCCATACAAATGTTCCAGATACCATAAGGGTCAGAAATAGCTGTAGGAGATTTAGTCAGTTTATGATGGCAAGAAAGATTAAGCAACATTATATTATTACATTTAGGCTTTTGAGTCTGTCTGCTCCTAACACCACAATGAGATTCATCTGCCTGAGCAGCAGGACCTAGAGTTTTCCTGGGCTATCCCACCTGTCTTCCAACAGGGTCTCCAAAATAACACAAGCTTGCCATCATTCTGAACCATATCTGCCAGACTGTCCAGATGTTTGGATATCCAAAAACATAGCAGATGGCATTAAATGTCTGCATGTAGGCAAACAAACTGAATCTCTGTTCAGTTAAATCAGTGGATGGGGCCTCAGTGTCATCTGAGACATCTCCATTACCTTCAAGTGACTGGTAAATCACAGACAGGACTTGGAAGAGACTCACATCTTCAAATCAACATGTGAATGTCAGCCAGGAATACCCTAAGAGCTCCTGGAATGTATTAAATACCTGTGTTTAGGTGACTGAATTAGTCATCGAGTGTAGGGAGCTATTCAGCTAAATGAGATACATACATGTAATCCTCTGCAAGTTCTGTAGACTTCACTGACTGCATTGAGGAGAAACTCAGTATAGTTGTCCATATGCAGTATATGAGCAAGGTTAGGTAGGGGTGGCTGCAGGGATGGTCTGTATAAAGCCAGAGGCTGCCTGAATCCAGCTAATTTCAGCTGTTTGCAGCAGAGCAACACACCTGAGCCCATCAACCAAGCTGATGTGGCCTTGAGGAAGATTTATCATCAGACAAAGCAAAACACTGTACAGGCATTGAGGAATGAAATTTGGAAGAAAGTCTGAGAAGCAACCCAGTGAAGACCTAAGTCAGAGTGGGAGAGGAAGGAAGTGCTCCCAACTCCAGAGCAGAGATTTTTCTTCATATCTTGGAGATGTCCACACCAAAGCAGATATCCACACTGCAGCTTGTAGAGGAGCAGTTAGACCTTTTCTGAAGGAACTGCCACCTTTTGAGAGCTCATGCTGAAGCAGATTGTCCTGACAGACAGCAGCCTGTGGAGATAAGCAAATATTTCACTGCAGCCACTGGAGACTACCACATCAGAGTAGATATATCTAGACTGTGGCCAATGGAGAACACATGCCGAAACAAATTTATTCTGAAGTAATGTACGACATGTAGGTGACCCACAGTGGAGTCAGAAAAATGTGGGGAGGAGGAAGGAGCTGCAGAGAGGAACATTTAGGTGCAGACCTGTTTCCCACCTTTCCAGTCCCACTTGTGGCAAGGATGCAGGGAATAAAGGATTGAAGTTGAGCCTGGAAAAAATGAATGGCTTGTGGAGGAAGGTGTTTTAGTTTGTCTTAGTTTCTCAACTTGCAAATGTATTTTAATTGGCAACACATTAATTTTCCCCAATTTGAGTCTATTTTGCCTGCAACAATAATTTCTAAGTGATCTCCCTGTCTGCGTCGCAAACAATCATTTTTTTTTCCTCTTGTTTTCTCCTCTTGTCATGTTGAGGACAGGGAATGAGAGAGAGCAGATTGGGGGGGTGTGGTGGTTTAATCCCAGCTGGCAGCCTAAATAACATTCAACTTCTCACTCACACACCCACAATCTCCTCCTGCTCCTCTACCTCCCTGGGTAGGAAGGAGAATTGGTGAACCTCATGGTTTCAGATAAGATCATCATCATCTCATATTTTTTTTATTATTCATTGTAATAAACACTATACATGTAAAACTATAAAATAACATAAATGGGATGAATAATTAATATATAATACATAAATATATTGTATAATAATAACATTGAGTGATTTTTGTTTAACAACCATTGATACTTAAATTTAAAATACCTGTTTATACTTATAATTATCATACATTTAAATTTTATTATTATGATTAATAAAAAATCTATTATCATAAAATAATTGATGATTATGATAATGATGATGAGTATTAGGAGAGAAAGTAACAAAACCCTAGAGAAGTATGTAATGTATCCAATTCTCACCACCTCCTAATCAATGTCCAGCCTGTCCCTGAGCAGTGATTCACCCTTCCTGGCCCACTCCCTCCAGTTTATATACTGGGCATGATGTTCTGTAGTATGGCACACCCCTCTGGCCAGTTCGGGTCAGCTGTCCTGCCTGTGCTCCCTCGCATGCATTCGTGCACCTCAGCACTGGCAGAGCATAGGACACTGAAAAGTCTTTGATGAGGGTAAACACTACTTAGCAACAGCCAAAACATCAGGGTGTCATCAACATTGTTCTCATACTAAATCCAAAAAGCACAGAACTGTACCAGCTACTAAGAAGAGAATTAACTACCTCCCAGATGAAAACAGGAAAGTAGGGGTCTGACAGTCAGCCAAGATCAACCTTCTAATCTTGAAATTTTTATCCAGCTATCTTGGGTATTAGATTATCTCACATTCCAAGACGATGGATATTACACTTTAAAGATATCAAATAATATCTTTAGAAATTAAATACCTGTTTTGCTACACATCATGAAGTGATTAGAATCCTCAAATAAGTCTTGCTGTATAAAATGCTGCTAAAGAATTCTAGTTAGATCAAAAGATAAAATGCAAATGTGAACACCATGATTACATGATCAGAGGAAATTCATTTTAAACTGTGCAAGAAAATAAAAAGGGTAAGTTTTTGTCCTCAATCCATTTGCTTAGAAGAGAAAGAAAGTACTGGCAATATTAAACCACTTTCTTTCCTAGGATATAGTGCAGAGGTAATCGTACTGTAATATACTGACGCCCTGGTCTGTCACGGAAAAGAAGTGTTATTTTAGGTCATTGTCTCTGCTTCTGACTTGCAGAGCAGGTTCAAAAAGCAAAATGTCTGTCTGCTTATAAGATCTTAGGAAGACTTTGATTAAATTCCCTCTTATAGTTAAATTTTTGCATATCATTACATAAAACCAGAATACTTATTGGCTGTTTTCTCAGTTTGTCTCCCACCTCTCACCAGTACCAGCTGTATAAAAATCCCAGATAGACAATTACTAAGTAATTTACTCATAGGGACATTTTCTTTGTAACCCCACAAACTAGAAAGTGATTTATGCTTTTTCTATCAATTTCAGTTACACATGTGAAAAGCAGCTGTGATTTCTGTTGCATAAGCTTATTTTTCTAAGGTACTTGAAGATGTGAATAGTTGAAAAGTGTAATTTATGTCTCACATTGTCTGAAAAAAATCTATATGCATTTATGAAGAGTGGATAATCATCCTGGAAAATAAATAATCCAGTCAGACTTTGTCTGACTAGGATGTTGAATTGTTCTTCAAAAGATGAGTATCAACCTACCATGAGTTTCCTGGAGCAAAATTATCAGATATGTCATTTTCCCATTAAAGAGAGTGAAATGGTATACAGAATTGATTAAGGCATTATTTCAGTACTGTATGTCCATATTTTAAGAAAGATATAAAAAATTAAGCAGGGTTGAGAGGGCCTAAAAATAGGAGCATTATATCTACTTAATAAAATGAAATTTGAAAATATATATAATGTGCACTAAATATAGATAGAGGAACTATTTATACTAGATAGGATAGACCTTTGTACAGGGAGGTTCCTGTTGAAGGTGGAATGATCTTTTTAATTAGCAGGTAAAGGATTATAAAATCAAATAGCCTCCAGCTGAAATAAGCAGAATTTTTATTAGAAATAAAATGTAAACCTTTAATAGTTAAGCAATTATTTCATGAGAATTTTCCCACAATTTACAGTTTTTAAAATAGTAATGGATCTTTTTTTTAATGTGCTTTAGTTTAACAAAAAATTACTAAATGGGTTTAGAAAGGTATCAAATTAGTATAACCTCTTGCTTGAAAATCATCCACTTTCGCTCCTCCTGAATATGTTTAATACCTACTGAAATCACTGCCAATGAGTACAGACTCACCTGTCTTGTCTCCAGTCCAAGTATTCTTTTTACATTTTACAATGCAATTATAAAGCATTTGTGCAAGAATAGTCCTATGGAAAGGTTCAAAAAGTTTTTTTCAGGATCCAACAATTCTCAAAAATTATTGCTTGTTTAGTCTATTTGTTCTTTGTCCTCTGGTTTTTCTCTAATAATATTCCGAACAGGTGCATGTTATCTGAGAATTCTTTCTGGTTCATTCCACTGATTGGAATGTTGTTTTTAGTGGGGTTTTTTGTTTTGTTTTGTTTTGTTTTGTTTTGTTCTGAAAAAAAAAATAACTTAGTACTTCAGAAGTTAGAATAAACTTCTTTCTCAACACACTCTTTGCTGACTTAACTATGCTGACTTTGAAGTGCATCCCTTGGTCCTTTGGATGTGACGCAGTGAAGTAGAGATGGATGTGGCACACTGCAGCATAGGTCAGTAATGGAGAATCTGCTTCAGGTCCAGACCTGCTTCAGGTTGTAGAAGCAGGAAAAACAGCTACTGTGAGAGTAATTGCGAGTCTTATGCTCAGTAGTGACAATAGACGTCTTAAGCCTAGCATTTTTACCCACAGTTAGAAGGTAATATCACCTGTACAACATGCACTAAATTTACATGTTCTTCCTTAAGTTTAGGAAGTCACAGAAATAATACCTTGCTAAAAGATATGAAGCAGTTAGTAGTTTGAAGACTAGATCTCTGAAAATATAATGAAATATTTTACGTCTCACATTTTCATACTTTTTACTGCCATCACCAAAGCAAGAAACAGATTTACTTAAAATATGAGATTATAATAAATTCAAGGCCTTGGCTTCCCAAACTGGCAGCATTAGTCCTACATATAACACTACAACTCCTATAAATTAATCTTGCTGAGAGAGATAATTGCACTATTGGCACTCAAAAAAAAAAAAAAAATAAATCTGGATTTATTGAAAGTCTCCAGCACATTTTTAGATCAGTGACCATTCTGCCTCTTCTAGTACTTTTCCAAAATAATACAATTAAAATATGTCTGAAACAATAGACCAAAAACCAGTTCCAGGCTCCTCATGATGGGATGTATCCCAAATCCATGCTAGAGCAAGATCAATACACATTAGCTTCAAGATATGCTAACACACAACATGGAAAGAGAAGGGACATTCTGATGACACAAGAAGGACTGCTGTAATATAAACCAGGAATACATTGCAAAAAATTTTGTTCCATTTGGATACAGCTTTTAGCAGCAATATCATACAATCTCTTGGCAGGGCTGATGTAGTATCAACAAAATCTTTAATACTGAATTTACTAGAACCTAATTTGAATTCAGAAGTTGTGAATAAATCTCTCAGTGGAAAAAAGAAGCTTCAAGGTCAAGCAGTATAGCCTGTTGGCATCCATAGTGCATAAGATTTATGTTGGAATGTTCAAGCTGGAGAGGTCCAATTAAACCAAGTGGGCAGTCAAGCTCCAGAGCTCTTTGTTATTCTTTTGTGCAGTAGTATAGATGTAGCAATAGTAGCTGTTGTCCAGTTTGAGCTATCCTGAAAATTCAAAATACAGATAAGGTGGAAAAACAGACTTTCTATCAGGAAAGAAAGACAGCAGTGTAGTGCAGTAAAAACTGGATCAGTGTTACTTCTGCTACTGAGTGTATATCCTGAGGCAAAGTAATTAACTTCTCTAGGTATTAGTATATCTTTCATAATGAGGGTTAGAAGTTACTTTACAGAGATTTCTAGGAATTTTTTTTAGATTAACACTAGGACACTGCTGTATGAATGAGAAGCCCTGATAGTTTCTACTACAACAAAAGTCATTCCTTTTCACTATTCTGTTAGAATGAGTAAATATATTCTTTATTTTTTTACAACTTAACAGCATCAGAAACTCTGTCTTAAATAAATTTTACTTCAAAATTCATCTAAAGAAAAACATGAGCATGATGCAAGATCATTCATGAAGGAGTAGGCTTTTAGGACAGCTTTAACTTGTCTTCTGTGAATATCTGCATTCAGCCATAACACATCCAGGTTAACTGTGTACTTCAGTTACGTTAAACTGCAGAGTAGTTGTACTCCTAATCATTGCAAACAAATTTTTTTGGAGACCATGGCTTGCTATGTCAAACTAAATTGTCCTTTCTGGAAAGAATATCCAAAAATATTGAAAGTTTGTAAGAAATTAATAGGAAAAATTGAAGAAACGTTTTAATATTTAATAGAATTAATCCTACCTTCACTAAAACATACAGGGCAACAGATGGAGCCCAAAGTATTGAACTAAGGTACTGAAACTACTTTGAAATTTTTGTCTTGGTTTCAAAGAGGAGGAGGAAGTTTAGTGTTATGTGGGTTGTGACCAGGTTGTCATCCTATACAACTCAGATCATCGCTGGGGGTGTGGTTTTGTGCTCTCAGTAAATTGTCATTTCAACCCATAGTTGCTGCTTTTGGTCCCTCCCTTACTGTAAGGGGTGGAGGAAGAAGTATGGCTTATTTGGAGTTCAATTTCCTGCTGAAGTTAAAACCAGTACAATTTAGGTTCCCTTTTCCCCCACTGAAGAAGTTTCAGATATGATCAAAGGGTAGAGAGCAGTTGTCTTTGAAAATTTTCTGGGGAAGACGCATTTTAGCAAAGTCTAAGCAAATAGCTGTAGTCCTACTGTGTTATTTTCTCCTAGTGTTGCAGTTGTTTTGTTTTGTTTTGTTTTGTTTTTCTTTTTGTTTTGTTTTTTGTTTTGTTTGGTTGGTTGGTTGGTTGGTTGGTTGGTTGGTTGGTTTTTTTGTGTGTTGTTTGTTTTTAAAGCATTGATTTCCAATGAAATAGCGCTACATTGGGGTACCAATAAAAATGCTAGTGGCTTGCTGCTATCCTATCACTTACACAGAAACCTATGACATCACAAAAAGCTGAAGAGGACTGTTTCCTGCTCCTGGCCTAAGAATTACTCAGCTGACATCACAGAAACCTGCATGTCAGTTATTCATAGCTAATCAGCTACTTTGTCACCAGTTGCATCACAATCTGTTAAACAAGACACAAAATTAATAACAGTAGATCTAAAAAAACCAAAAAACACCTTGTGTTGGTATTAAAAATTGAATAAAAATAGACAAGTTCTTAGAAAAGTAGAAAAATACATGAAAACACAGTAATTTTGAAGTCAACCTGATATCTGCCAAGAAAATGACATTTTGTGATTTTACTAAAATCTAGAGTGAGTATAGAGTAAATATGTTTAGAAAAAATAAACGTCTTTCAGGAAAATAAGTTGAAAACAAAAAATGTCAGAACATTAAGTGCACTAGAGAACACTTACAAAAATGCAGTAAGAAAATTTCCTTTAAATCTATTTTGTTATGGAATCAAAGAGGAGTATCTCCAAAGCACATTCACTCTGGATAATAGTTAAAAAGGAGCAGAAGCCCTGGAATGGAGTCCATATAAACAGAAAACAATCTCATTACCAATTACAGGAATCATTTTGGGAAAATGACTTGTCATGTATATTTCTACAATTTATAAGAATCTAGAGACTTACTAGAGCAGTAAAGCAGACTCTACATTTCCTCACTTTTTCAACTATTCTTTCATGGAAAGATTTGTTTCCACCCTGCTGCACTGTGTATAATATTGTCTGGTTCACACTGTTATCTATGCTGCTGAACTCTAAATAAATATTTTGCCGGGGAGGAGAAAAGATTTAGAGAACTGTTAGAGTAAATACAAGTAAACAAGAATGTAATTTCTTTTCAGAGAAAGATAAATTGGGAAAACTTCAAAAAAATGAAATGAACAGGTAGGAAAACTCAGGTAGCCAGAACTCAAGGCTTGTTTTCTGCTACATCAAAATAAAAAACTTCCTCAGCTGCTGCTCCTGAATTTCTGTGGAAATTCGGTGAGCAAGTCAGGATGTGAACACATGCAAATGATACATTATATCTTCAGATCTGGTATTTATACCTCATTGACTTAAAAACAATTTTATATGCTTTGCATCAGCTCACGTTATGTTAAGTTAGTACTTAAGTACTACATTAAAAAAGATCTGTCAGTCTCTTTCCCTGGATGATCACCACTTTGTGCTAACAAGTCATCACTTTTTTGGTGTTCATCTTTGTTCACTAAAAGGTGTCTGATATAATTTAAATCAGTGAAAGAGACTGTTTTCAGACATTTTTTCTTCTTAACTTTATGTTAACATTTCTATTTTCTGAAACATAAATGCAGCACAATGTATTATAGTCAGCAGTCTCAACTATCTACAGGAAGAAGCCCTGTCTTCATCTGCTGTATATTAATTTTTTATATTGCTAAAGGTCTTTTGAATGTCAGCTTCTAAATATGGCACTGCTGTTTTAAATCAGTGCGTGTCTTTCACTAATTAAATGTATTGCCAATGTTATGGTGGAAATGCAGCCTCCAAATTCTGCTAGGTCCATTTTTTGTCTTTTTCAGATCACTGACGTTTACAGGTATGATCACGCAAAGTTAAACTCTTCATTACTAGTTCTTTGCCTATGAAATGCATATGAAGTGCATTATAAACCAACACTCAACCAAGATTGTCTCTAGTGTTCTCTATTTACATACAGATTTTTAAGTTGCACATATATAGCTTACTCACACTGCTCATCTTATTAAAACAGGCTCAAACATGGTAAAACGTATTTTAATCTGACTCCTTTACAATCTGATTTTAGTATTGTTTTGTTAACCATGCTTAGTCAATCTATAAGAATATTTTTCTGTCTCTTTTTTGTTTTTGATTTCTCATTTCTGTTTTCCCCTCATAACATAAAGTTTCTTTCCTATGTCCTGTGTGGAATTAAGGAATTGCAGTTTCGTCTTCCAGATGTCATTCAGAATGTATTAAATAAATGTATTAGAGTCAGTTTGTGGAAGCCATTTTGCAACACATGAATGAGAATCAGGTGATTTGAAATAGCCAGATTTACTATCATGCACAGCATGCTGATTGCCTTTGTGATGAAGTGACTTGATCTTTGCATTAGGAAGAACAGCAGAATTTTTCTACCTTAAATTTTTGAAGGCTTTTGTCATGGGCTCCCACAGCATCCTTGCATCCAGTTTGCATCATACAGATGAGTAAAAACTTTCCATAACATCAAGTTTAAAGGATAGAGGTTACTGGGGCTGGTTTTAAATGGAGTTCCTTAGTAATCTATAGCAGCACCTATCCCCTTTAGTTTCTGCTTATGAAGAGGCTGGAGAAGACAGGAAGCAGCATCATCAGATTTGTGATTGATGACAGTTGGGAAGTGTAGCTGATAGAGGGCTGCCATCCAGAGGGAACCAGACAAAGAAAAGGGCACTGGTAACACTGTGAAAATCACCAAGAATAAAGGCACATGGACAACATTTTTGCAATTTTCAGACTGGGAGCTTGATGTATGGGACCTGTCTCTGCATTAAAGTACTTGAGGGCTCCTGGGGACAATAGGCTCAAAGAAGGTCAGCAGTGTGTCCTGAAGCAATGAAAGCTAGCAGCATTGGGTGTTGTATTAAGAAGAGCACAGCCAGTTGATCAGTGATAATTCCCTCCTAGTCAGCACTCATTAGACTACATCTGTATCCAGTTCTAGGGTTTACAGCACATGAAAGACTCTGACTGGGCAGCTCCAGAGGAGGCCACTAGGATGGTCAGGACTGGAGCACTTTGTGAGGAAAGAATGAGAGGGGTTTGTTCTGCCAGGGAAAGAAATAGCTTTGAGGCCAGCCAAAATCCACATTGAACATATGGATACATTTTGCATAAATGGACCTTCATCTTGAGGAGCCAGAAAGGGAAATAGGATAAGGCTGTTGGGCCTGTTTGTGTTTGTGTGTCAGCCTGTGGATAGTGAGGACTTTAGAGAAGTTTCAGTCTGCATGTGAGCTGCACTATGCTGATATGATGGAAGCCCAGTAAAGGAAATTGGTTTTGCCCATTCTTGGAGTTAAACATTAGAGACATTTCAAAAAAGCCACTTCTGTAAAACAACTTCCAGAGAAAGTTCATCTGATATGGATTAAAGCTGCATCAAGTCAAATTGTCCATGTACTACCATTTTCTTAACAGCTTTTTGTAGTATCTCTGTTTGCAAGCACCAATCCCAGACAAATGCCAAACAAAAGACGTCAAGGCCTCTCCATCACTCTGTTCTGCAGCTGCACAGTGAGACTCCAGATAGGGTCTCACCAGAGCTGCGTAAAGGGGCAGAATCACTTCCCTCACCCTTCTGGCCACGCTGTTTTTGATGCAGCCCAGGACACAATTGGTTTGCTGGCTCATGTCCAGTCTCTCATNTGGCTGTTCTTGATCTGTTCATTCTCCAGCCTGTTTTGATCTTGGGTATTGCCCGACCCAGGTGCAGCCCCTTGCACTTGGTTTTGTTAATCCTCATAATATTCCCACATGCCCACTTCTTGAGCTTGTCCAGGTCCCTCTGAGTGGCATCCTGTCCATCAGGTGTTCTTGTGTAGATATGAAATTCAGAACATCCATAATAATAATAATTTTTTAAAAATAGTTCAAAGGACTTATGTGATGTTTCTCACATTTATCCAGCATTGTGACTGAGTAAACATATTGTGAGTAATTCCGGTGACATAACTTATTGAATCACAACTTGTAAAATAATGGAAATATTTTGGAGGAGACTGGCAAAGACCCAAATAAAATCTAGAACACAATTCTACAATACTTTAGCTCAAGCTGGTTCTTGTGTTTGGTTAGTTAGGGACATAAGTTCTCGTTGAGAACTTACTGTTGAAATATGTAAACTTCTACCCTTATTTTTGTTTAGGCCTTCCTAGCATAGCAATACTTGATAATTCCGAGATATATATGATGATATGTCCACTTAAAATGTCAAAACTAAGGTGCAATATATTTATGTCTAATACTGAATTATTTTAAAATATTATATTACATTAAAAATGCAATAAACAGCAGCTCTGCAGAAAAAGGACTGTGATTTTAAGATGCCAGAACTACTTTTCTTTCTAACATTTGATTTTACTTACAAATTTTTGTACTTTCTTTATATAACACTAATAATAAAAAATCACTTATCTATGCAGATATCACATCAATACATGCACTATAATCAGCCCTTCATGTATTTTTCTGTTTAAATTCAGCTCAATAGTTATAGAACTCAAAGCATGAAAAGAGGTACAATTTTACTTCTGTCTTCCTGATAAAGCAAGAATGTTCTCTAGAATATATTTTTAGAACTTTTTTAATACTAAGCATTACATTAAATTTATTTTTTTAAGGTAGAAATCTTTAAGCTTCTTTGAAAGCCTAATCACTGCTTAATTTGTCACCGTCACCCAGACTTTTAATCTGAGTTCTTGTGAAACTGATTTAATCTTTGATTATGCCTTGTGTAGAGTAACCCTACAGCCCATACAGAAGTCAAACACAGCTCCTGTGGTGAAGCTGTGTCATGTTCCTGCCAGAGGGATTGTAATGACTCCTGCCCTTGAAGTCTACAGAAAGAAAGCACTTAAGCAATCTAAACTGCCAAACGAATCACACCTTTTATTTGCCCTTAGCTGAGCACAAAATAATTTAAAATTACTATGTAGGTTGCTCATGTTTAATTTCCCAGACTCCCCAGTGCAAGAAAAGCACACACACACACACACACACACAAACACATAGACATGCACAAACACACACACGCACACACATGCACATCCTGTATCGTCACCACCACTATCTCCAAAAGATCCCAAACAAAAAAAAAAGGGGCAGTTGAGCCTGTCTTACATAGCTCTGGAGTCCACTTACACAACCATACTGTGATGGAAGAGTAGCAGCTCTAGGGGTTTGGTTTTATGTTTGTTTTCTGGAATGTTCTCAGGAGGTACTCATCCCTTGATGATTTAAGGAATGTGACATCTGCCTTCTGACTCTTTATCACACAAAAATGTAGCATTCAAAACATTTATGATGTTTTCTCTTCTGCTATCATGTCATCCCTTTATTTAACTCACTCTTTTAATTTTTGTCCTTGAAATTGTTTTCAAAGGCTAAATTAACTTGCTGAAACTCAGATGTTTGGTGCTTTTTAAGATGTCTTTGAATATATTGTTTGTTTTGCAGGTGATAGTTCATAGGCACAGAAACTCTGAGGTTTATCTACCAGCTTGAGTATCCAGTCTCAGGGACCCAAGATCATCTTAAATACTCTTAAAGACATACGCTTATGAAATTTAATCTAGTCACTGTAGAAATCTTAATCAGAATGAATCAGTTAAAAATATCTTCTTTTAATTTAGTTGGTAGAAAGAAGAGGTTGTTTTGAAATGTGGTTAGTCTCATCCTACTGTAGGTAACGGAAATCAAATCAGTTGTGCCCTTTAAAAGTCACTTTCCTTCCACTGGTCATAAAGGAGGTGGAATAACTATAATATTGACATTGTGTTTTTCTTAAACTTGTAGAGGAGATTCTCACACCAAATGTTTTATTGAATGTGGCTTTTAACTTTTGCATACTTCCATCATTTTCCAAAAGTACGTCCAGTATTAATTAATGACCAGCAATATGCCTCCCTGTTTAAAAATATAGGTGAAAATTTAGTTTAAAATATTTAAATACCCATTTAGATGAATAGCATTGCAGTTGATCTGATTCCTGATTTCCTGTGCAGAAGCTGACTCTGCAGCTTCTGGAAGCCAAATATATATGTCTTTTTGTGATCTGTCAGCACTCTACTAGAGTAACTTAACACAGACTGGTGGTCAAATTAGACCATGTGAAAAATCCAAATTAGATCCATGAATTAGAAAGTTTGTATTTCATTAAGTGTTTCTAAGTTAGACTGATCAACAAGGTAATTAAAATTAAGTGGAAGGAATCCACTGACAATTTGTTTCAAAATTCTATTAAAAAAATTGATTTCTATAGTTAAAAGGAAACAGGCCCTGAAAATATGTGCTTTATTTTAATATAAAGTTTGGCTTGGGATTTTCTTTGCTTTTTGTGCCAATCCTCAGTTTTATCCCATCACTTACTGAACTCTCCTAAACATGATGCATCAGATACACCACCAAAACTACAAATATGTAGAGACTGTTTCAGATACACAGTTTGCTTTTCCCATATATCAGCAATATATACAGAAGATTCTTTTACCATATTAATCTACCATCAAAATTGCAGAATGTTTATGACAATTAATAAGACATTAAAGTTACTGCTCAGAGTATTCTGCTAAAATTTCATTCATGTCCATAGATCTCAACCTTTAGAATCATCTTTCTCTTTTTTTTTTTTCCTTAAAATTCCAAATCATGTTACATTTAGAATGCTTTATCTTCAAATATAATTTATTTAATAATTTTTGTGAAGAAATGGCATAGGTCCAAATATGAATCCCTCTAGCATGATGCCAAAAATTCTCATGGCTCAGAAAGATGGAATGAGATTTAGCCTTTTCAATCCATTTAGATACTCTCATAGGTATGCTTAATTATTTGTAAAGGAAAATCATCCTGTTTTCTGATGTAATTAATTCTGCTGAAAACAAATACGATTTTGTAACATTGATTGCTGTTCTTATAAATACAAAGATTGTTTACCTATATGACTTTCATATTATTTCCTTCCTGTTTGCATAAAATTAAGTGCATATCTCAAATTAAATAAAATTACTCAGCATTATTATTTGCATTTTTATAAGAAACTGATAAACAGTATCTTTTATGATCCATCCCAAGTGTATCCATGGATGATGTTTTAAATGTCTCTTCCATCTCTTTTTTCAAGTGAGTCAATTAATGTGTAAAGAATGCTACTTTTTAAAAATTTTATTTTAAAATTTTACCTAGAAATGCTGTCTGACTTTGATCAATGTAAGTCCTTTGCCAAAAGCCTCTATTATTATGAAAATAATGTACAATGTACTACTGGTTATGTGGGTGTCACAGTCCTTAAAAGAGTATTTTGTTCTTTGCAGGACTATTGAATAAAGGATGTTTGTATAGCCATATAGCAGAGAACTTAGCTAGGTAATTTTCTCCTATGAAAAATACTTTCCCCCTTTTCAATCAACATAGAAGAAACAGTAATTTAGATCTTTTCAAAAATCTCTTTTAATGCATCTCTTTAAAACACAGAAATTACTAACTCCATTATTCACTTCTCCATCAGGGAATGAACATTTGGAGGGAACCAAAAATTACCTCTGGTTTGTGTAATTGGTGGAAAGTGGTTAAGAGTTGTAGTTGAAGTCATTTAGATTCCAATCAAATAGTTAGCTACTGGATTGAATAATACACATTTAACCCCTTTGTAAAATCCCTTAGTGTGATATTTAATATACAGGAAAACACATGAGTAATAATTCAGAGAGATTAAGTGATTTTGTATGTTAAATAAGTAATTTTGCTTCAATATTTGATTAAACTAAATTAAAAACATTAAAAGAAAATGCTTTCCTCAGAATTTGGATAACTCATGCAGTGAATCAGTTGAAAGCAAACAAACAAAAAATGGTCTAAATGAACAGCATATCCTGACTACCATGAGCCTCTTAGCTGATGAAATATAGCTGTAGTTGACATTAAGCTGGTATCTAGCTTTCTCCAAGTTTTGTAGTGCTGTTTGTTATGCAGTGATGAAGAATAATGACTTGAAGTGATACTTTAAAACCTTATTATACCCTTTTAATTCTTTGATATGTAACTATGTAGCATTTTGATCAGGGTCATGTTTTGGAGTTGGCAAGTAGAAGATGTTTTAATGAAAATAAAAGGAAAAGGTTGCATTAAAATAAAAATCTAGCAGTACTGTAAATAGCTTGCCGTTGTTAAGTTATTAAAGGATATAGCAATTTTTTCCAATGCTAAGCAAGAGAATTCAGCAGCTGCAGATGTGGCCTTTGTGAGACGACACCAGTAGTTGTTCCCACATCATACAAAGACAGAGACACTTTCAGATGATTCCAAGATGGACCCTTCACTGGACAAAGCTGAGCTCATCAGTGTCATTTGTGGCACTTCTGTGATAATGTATTTAAGAAAGGGTAAAACTTGCTGTGGAACAGAAGCCGGAAGAGTGGAATGAGGAAATAGAAAAGAAACAGCCTTGCAGGAACCCAGGCCAGAGAAAAAAAACCAAAACAGAGGAGGTGCCCCAAGGGGAGAGCCAAGACTGAGCTGTAATCCTTGGAAATTGCCATGGTGAGACAGATTTCCACACTGCAGCTTGTGGGGACCCCATGCCAGAATATGTTTGTGTGCCCTGAAAGAAGCTGCAGCCCATAGAGAGCCCAAGCAAGAGAAGAATGTTACTAATTTACAATAAAAATAATTTCCCTAAGTCAAGTTGGTTTTGTGTATGATGATAATTGATGAATAATCTCCCTGTTGTTATCTTCACCCATGGGATTTCTATTGTATTTTCTCATATTCAACTGAGGAGGTGAGTGATAGGGGTAGCTTTGTTGGCACCTTGCCTTCAGACAGGCTCAACCCACCCCATTTCTTTGTAAAGGACCCATTTAATATTTGCCTCTCACTCCTGACTATTACTAACTCTAAACCAAACACTACTAACTTTAATTGGATGACTTTCTGGTGATTGAAATTAGGTGAGTTTAAAAAAAGCTTTAATGTATTATCTGAAAATTTGCATTAACACTATAATGGTGATCTTCTATGTAGAAACACTTCTATCTAATAATCTAAAACTTAACTCCAAAACCACACAGGAAGTCTTGTTCATAGACAAGAAAAAAAAACAGTCTGCTGACATTTTAGAGAAGTCACTACAGAAAAAGTATAAGCATTTCACAGGCATCTTAAAGAAGATGGTGGAAATGTGCAAATACTTCACAGTAATACTGACAAACTTGCTAAGGGACGCTTGTTTGAGACTTCTGTGGAAGAGAGCAAGGCAGTTAATTGTGCATTATGTAAGCTTTTGATTAGAATAATTATTTATTTTTATTTCATGTTTTTGATTATATTGTTAACCACTCATTCCTCTACATTAATAGTAAATGCTCTATATTGTTCAGAAAAAAAAATCAGTATGAGAAGCAAAGATTTGTAAAAAAATGGTTTCTTGGGAAAAGACTGATCAAAATGAGATACAGAATTAGATCATAATTCTATTGACTGCAGAGTTCAAAGGGATGCTTTTAGATCAGTTTGCAAAATGAAAGTTTGCACATGTAAACAATATGTCACTCTGTTTTTTGCTATTCAGATTTATTACAGTTCATAAGCCTAAAATTAAATTAAACCAAATATAGTCTACTGCAAACTCAGGACAACTTTATGTGACTTTTCTTTTCTGGAAAAGGCCATAACTCTACATTTTCTGTAGCTCTCACTTCTTTTGTGATGGAAAATCAAGCAGTACTTTGTTGTAGGATTTTGGTTAATTCTTGATTTCAAAACTGTTTCAACATTGATTTTGACCTGTCAGTATAACAGATTCACCAGATTCTTTTGTTGATAAAATTTTAAGGATTTTTTTTTTCTGCAATCTAAAGTGGAGAAAGAGAGATAAACCAATACAAGACTATGATATAATATAATAGTTACTTCTAGATGTATGAGATGCTTTTTAAACACTTTTGAAGTCATCATATATAATAATGACACCACCAAAACAACGGTATGCATTTTTTTTCACTTTGTTCTAGAATAACACAGGATAGAAAAATAGCTAATTTTGTTTCACAGTGGTCATAAAATAGAAAAGAATGTCTCACTTGTTGTTCTGTGTTACATATTGCATCCTGTGATTCCCAATGGGCTGCCTTGGAGCAAGTAAATTGCAAATAAATAGAGAACAGCTGAGGCAGCAAGAACTACTTTATTTACAAAAATGACTGAGGGCACCTCAAGCAGTGTGTTCCCAACATATTACCAGGCCAGTGTCTGATTCAGCAAGACACATCACAGACACATTTGTAAGCATGCCTTTGATTGTTTAACCGAGTCAAGGTCATGTACTTAAGGGCTAAGACCTTCAGATGGATAATATTTAATTGAGATGCACTGAACTATACAGTCTTTCTTGCTTAAAGCAGACTGGTAGGTTGACAAAACAAGATCAAGTGAGAGCAATGTTTTAGTATTATTATAATTATGTATTATTACAGTACATGGTTTGGCAAAAAACAGAAGGGTCCAGTCAATACTGAAACTGTATTAAACTCTCTCTCCTGGAAAGAAGGAGCTTTTACTCTGCAATGAATATTAAGGTGACGAAGGTCTGTTAGGGTGCTTTCTTCTCTGGGATAATTGAAACTTCCAGGAACTTTATTCTCTTGAGTGACATTGGACTGCCCAAAAAACGGATGACCAATAGATTTTTTTTAAGAATTAGTCATTAAAAGATGATTAACAGAACACAGGATTAATATTCTCTTAAATTCCTCAAGCTGCCTTTTTTGTAGGCTATCACTCATATTGTACTTTACCCATACTCCAGTCTGATGTTTTGCGTCCATGTACATACCTCCCTTACACTAGCATGGAAGAAAGCACTAAATAAATCATCAGACAGGCCAAGCAAGAATTTAAAATCAGTTCCCATAGCTCTTGGGAATACATGGGACAGTGGAAAACATTAATTTTTAACTCTTCCACTGTATATCAACAACAGAATTTTTACTGAATTCTTTCCTACTTCTTCTGTGTTCTAGTCATTTACAAGATGAAATGTATGCTTTTTCTCAGTAGTTATTACATTTGGAAATCATTGTGTTTACCTTAAAATACCTAAGGCTATGTATTTTTTTTCCTTATTCTCTTATCTCCCTCTGTAACAGAGACGAAAGATAGCTGAGTCTTCCCATGCTTCCTTGCTCCCCACAAACACCCTCTCCCTTGGGATTGTATCTGATGGGATTAGCCCTAAAATAAGAACATGAGGTGGAAATTTCAGGAGCAACTGTCTGGATGCTCACATCATGAATGCATTCCAAAGACAGGTGAGCTGTGATGATGTCAATTGACTTTGGTATGCATTGGCCTGCAAAAAGGTAAAAAATTCTGCTGGAGACTGGGCCAAGCAGGCAAGTTGGTCTCCAGAGGCGGCAGGCAGATCCCATCTCAGCAGATTGACCCCTGCCTTGACAGACATGCTTGTAGGGTACATCCAGCCCAGAGATGGGGAATACTCACTTTTGGATATGTGAGTAAAAGCACTAAGATTTGGTCCCATACAGAGATAAAATCCTCAAGTAGTGAGGTAGGTGCTTTGCTGCTTTGTAACTGTGAATTCTATAAAGCCAAAGACTGCAAACCTGTCTTTTTCTAGTGAAACTTGCTTGTATTATATACTCTATTACAGTATTTAGATGTTTTATTTGCAAAAGATTTAATCATAATCATCCACATAAACAGCGCCATATTTCTCATGCCTGACTGAGAGTTTTATCTCCACTACTCTGCTACACTCCACCAGGTATGAAAAAGACATTTGGTGGAACTATTTTCTTTCTACACTATCTGTGAAAGGAGACTGGCCTAAGGTAAGAACTTTTGCTTTTATATGGTTAATGTCACGTTAAAAGAGCATGTTCCTGTGAACCCATAGGTGCTACATACTTTAATTTTTGTGATTTCTTAGTGGCATTTTCTGTGATCTTAGAACATCAGTATTAGCTCATTGTGTTAAATTGTATATGAAAGCCTTAATTCCATATCTGGATGTATGCCAGTTTTCTTTCTGGTCATACTATGCAACTTGGCTATATTTATGACATCATAAAGAAGACAAATTGTAAGGGTTGAAGATTTTGAAAATCCAAATGACCAACATATGATCCATAGCAATCTACTTGGAACATTACTTCAATGTCTAATATATATATTAAGAAGATCAATTGAGAAATGTACCTCAGATACATAATTTTGAAAACTTCAATAAAGTACATAAATATTTTATAGATAAAATATTTTCTTTTTATATGTGCAAGTTTCTGTTTTTATTATCTTTTATAAAAGGTTAGAAATTTTTAATAAAAATGAATGAAGATATTAAGTGTCATTAAATCATGACCTTATCTTAGTGTGGCTAAGGTAACAAGGTGAAATAAAATTATCTAAATAAAAAGATATATACACAGCTTCTGACAATTTTAATGAGCTTTAACATCTGGAGAGAAAATATCTGCATCTTCATTGGAGGGTGGTCTATTGATAAACTTTACCCTGATCAAAACTAAAAATCTAAATAGAAAACACTGTGACTGAGTTTGCCAAGCTGACTCAGAAATACTTCATAGGAGAATTATCTATTAATCCATTAGTTATATTGTTGTGTTTATTTATTTAAGTCTTTCTGCTAAATTACAGTAGTTCCTTCCTAGACTTTTGCTCCTGAGGCTGTTAACTAAAGCGTTAATGTGTATTCATCACATAAGTACAAGCAAAAGAAAGCATCAGATAGCATTTCCAACCTATCTATCAATGCTCTAATATAATCTTTATTTAAAACTTACAAAAAGCACATCTGAGGCAATTAGGTAAAGCAGTACTTCTCAAAGGCCCCTTTTCATAGGGTGAAATTAATTCTACACATAGTACCAAGGTCTTAATTCCTGAAACGAGACCTAAATTGGACAGTTGCATAAATTAGGATTGGATGTGATTAACTAAAGATTAGTGAGTTATCTCATTGTTAGCTTTAAGATATGCTTTCTTTCCCCTTTGGGCTTCCATTTGTAAGTGTAAAAGCATAAATAATGGATATAGGGGTTCAGTTTGTTTATTTGTTTTACAGAAGAAAGCCCAAGAAATAGCAATAATATTACACCATCACCTAAATTAAATTTAGGCATCACAGCTCCTAAAACCTGTGGTGGTTGGTGATGCTAGTAAGGTGCACTCATTTAAAGTCCCATATAAATCAAAATTTTATAAATTTTAAAATAGAATTACTGATCCTCTCAGAGTTTTTTATTGTCTTATCTGTCCTCCATCTCATGCTTTATCCTTGAAGTTATCTAGGGCAGGAATTGCTTTATACAGCTGCTAACACAAATGGTGGTGTGATCCGTGCTTTGAGGTGCAAGTGAGATGAAGATGCAGTTCTGCTGTGTTGATAGTTGGGAGACAGTGAGGAAAGAATTTCTTGCATTTTTGCTCATGTTTCTGAATTTATGATAATCTCAAGTATGATTGAACTATAAAGAGGCACATTCCCACTCTACACATCCTATGAATTCAAAGCATCATAGAACCCTTTTTCCCAGAAGCAGAGGATGAAATGGATCTTTAAATCTTTTTTTTTTTTTCATATTTATCCCTCTGTTTTATATTTTTCCCCAAGAAAGGTTGATAAAGATTCTCTTTTTCTCCACAGTGGAATTATTTAAATTAATTCCCAGATGTGTTATATATTATCTTCTAGAGCTATAAATTAAATATTTCTACAGCCTATGCACTCACATTCAAATTGCCTTTGTCTTACTTGCCCAAAATATATAAGCTAGGCATATTTACTTGTTATTATTTTTATTTTACTAGTATATTCTATAGGAGATTTCTGGATAAAATACTTGAATCTACAAATTGATTTTAAAGTATGTTCAATTTTGAGTTTGCAAGTGTTGTTTATATTTCGAGACACAACCTGTGGAAAATCCAGTCCTAAAGACAAAACGGTTTGCTGCCAAAACAGAAAACAACATTTTCCTTTCAGTCTCTTTGATTTTTCTAGATCACAAACTCAAATTTCTTGTTTAAAGTAGTTACCCTTTAGTTTCTGTTTGATACGTAATTATTATTATCTAATAGGGAAAATCTCATGGATTAAAAACAAACAAACAAAACAAAACAAAACAAAAAACAAAACAAAACAAAACAAAACAAAAAAGCAAAACAACAACAACAAAAAAAACCCACAGGAAAATAATAACTATTTTACTATACTAACAGAATAACATTTGAGTATAATATATCAAAGACCTTCAAAAGCCTTTGCACACCCATTTTTCTCTCTTGGAATGGATACATCATATATTTTCTGTGAATATCTGGTTCTTCTTCCATAAGAGTTTAATTTTCTTTGGAAGCTTGTTTGGCTTACTTCACAATTTTTAGCTAGTTTAGTAATCTCATATGTCACTTGTCTCCTGTTAGAAAAGCCTAAAAATATTGGTGTTTTTCAGACTGGAGTAGTCCTAGTGTTGTATTTCATCATTAACTACAGCACATACGCCTAATATAGGTTTTTCTAAAGCCTGTTGTAGTGACCTGGGTTTTTTTAGGGTGGAAACACATTTTAGGTTCGTGTTGATACAAATGTAGGTATTTCAGTAGACCTCTACATAGTGCTCCCCATTTTGGTTTTGGTTTGTTACATAAGGTCTTATCAGAGAGGGAGAAAAACAATTCTTTGTACTCTACCAAATAGATTCTTTCTTATTAATGGACATTCTTATTTTCTACCTAATTCTACCTATCACTGCTATTAAATTCCAGGATTTAGTTTTAGTATCGTACTTTTAAGCCAAATGACACTAAGAATAAAGAAAAAAAATACCTCCATTGTTATCTTGGGCATTAGATGTTTACCCATTTCTTCATCTCTTTATACGAAAATAAAATCATGATTTCAGGAATATTAAACTAAGTTAATTTAAAATTATAAAGACTTAAAACAGTGAGAGAAGGAAATTCAAGAGCCTGCTTGTCAGCATGATGATTTAAGTAAACTCAAACAAGATGTTAGGAAAGGAAGACCAGTTAAGCATATTACAGCATTAAACAATAAGATCATTAATGTGTGCTTGAAACACATAGCAGTGGCAGAACTTTGTGAACCAGAAATGATTTCTTTGAATTTAAGTTACATTTAATGAAATTTTGGAAATTAAGAGAAGAATTAAATGAATATAAAAACCGAGATAAATTATTTTAAGATCTATATGGCAATTAGAAGCTGTTTCTTGACATTAGACTCTGGACATTAGTAAGAATTTCATGAAACATTGAAACAGACTTCCTAGAAAGGTGGTTGATGCCCCAAGCCTGTCAGTGTTTAAAAGACATTTGGACAATGTCCTTAACAGCATATTTTATACTGATAGGCCAGAAATTGGTCAGGCAGTTGGACTTCAGAGTGAGTTTTGTTTCCTTTCAACCAAAACAGTTCCATTCTATTATGTTCTATTCTGAACTGGGGGGAGGGGGGTGGAAAGTTCTTAAATCCCACAAGACTTCCTTTCAGAACATATAAACTGACTATTTTAAATAATTTCAATGTAAATCAGCAACTTTCTGCAGATATATCCCCCCATTATAGGTATTTGTTTCTGGGTTAAGGACATTGTGGCCCTCTTTTGAGAAAATATTTAAAGCTGAACTGAGTTGAGGGCTTCTTTTCAGATTGTTGAAGCACTAGGTTTTACCAGAAAATAGGTGTTTTAGGGAACAATGTGAGGAACATGGGTTTTAGAAGGGTTTTAGTAATAGAAATTACTAGAAGTATTAGAAATCTATTAGAATAATAGAAGTGATTCTAATAATAGAAATTGCTATTGGTTCATCATTTCCCTGTGACATGATGAACCAAGAGATACAGTCTAATTCTTCTCTCCTAGAGAACTGTTTCAGTGCTTCACAGTAGCTATTCCTGATTTATACAGCTATCAATAAATTATGAATCAAGTCATGACATGAAGTAATGCATGAAATAGTTGGGAAAAGATAATTTGAAACACTCTATTCTTACAAATAAAAGGCAGTATTCACTAGAAAAACTAAATACATACAGTAACTTTGAAAGTTTGGTCAGAAAAGAAGGATGCTAACGTTTAAAATTTTGCTCCTGCTTTAGCAGCCTTATGGCAGCAGGACTATTGTTTCTGATTGTTATCACACACATGTCAGACAGAAGTAGCATGATAGTTATGGATGTATTCTCTTGTTCACATGATGATATTAGGAATTGCAGGAAAGAAAAAAAAAAGAAAAATATAATGCATCATTCTTCTCCTTGACTAGAATTAAAAGTCTGTGAAAGAGTCCGAGCGCATGGTGACACATGGTGTTAAGAAACTCTTCTTTTTCTTTCTTTTTGTAAGTATTCAACCACTATCCAAATACTGTTTCCAAAACTTTCAAAGTGTCATAGGTTCTAATTTCAGTGGAAAGTTTCACTCAAGTATTTTCTAATCTTATATCAAGGAGGGATATCAAACTCATAATGGAAACTGATGACATTTGACATAAGCTGGTATTCAACATGAGTTAAACTTCCATTATTTAAATAAAATTTGAAGAATATTCACATACTTTTGTATCTGTCCTTTTTGTGTGAAAATGCACTCTTCTTGAAAAGTTAGTCTCAAAAAGACCCTTTTTGCAATATCCATACTTCTCAAGAGAAAGGTTCTTTCTTGACATAAGTACTTCTTGCATTAAAAAGCCCTTTTCCTGGTAACTACACTTGTAAGTAAAGAGAAGGCTAAAAAATTCAGCAAAACAGAAGTACCTGCAGAACACCTGACACAAGTTACATTCATGTCCCATTTTTAGATGGATAATTCCATATTTTAAAAATTTCACACATTGCTGAGGCAAATACATATCGATTCAACCAGCATCTCGACTGTGCATTCATCCTCAAAGAGCTAGATTGGAAAATGATTGAGATTAATTCCCTGGAAGATTACAGAATCTAGCAACTCTCTACTTTCTAGCTCCCAAGGAATAAGCTTTACATTTCGACAGTTATACAAGTTGCTTGAAGTCAGTCTGTGTGACTAAACTATGTGTGAGTAATAAAAATGTTTAAAAAACTAAAAGCCCAAAACAAAACAAAAATGAAAGACAAACTAAAAACACCAAAGCAAAACAAGAAAAAAGACCTCCCCAAAACTTTTGACTACTCTTCAGATGGAAATAATATGTAAGAATGATACAGATGGGAGGATTCTGAGATAACTGGAAGAAACAGAATTCAGCCTAAAGTGCAATGCTTTAATACCAGTAAATATTATATATAAATTATGGAGTCTAAAATAATGAATCCTACAGTCTTCAGCAGGCATATTTCCATTTCACTGAAAAAGATTACATAAGAAATAATAATAAAATCATAAGAACTAGAGGTTAATAAGATAGAACTAATTAATCTTTCCCAGTCACTGTAAAATAATTCTATATTATTCTCAAGAAAAATCTTCCCAATGTTTCCTACTCTCTTTAGAAAATAATGACATGTTCCTTATTCTGATAATCACACTTCCACTATCAAGCTCAAAAATATTAGAATACATGCAACATTCACATCAGGTTGTTAGAACCCTCTACATTCCTCCTAATGTACACACACTAATAAAAATGTGTCCTATTACTACTGGTTATACTAGAATTTCAGACTAGTTTTAATTGGAGTATTTTTTCTTAATGAGAAGTTGTTTCCTCTTTTCTGCTAAAAATCAGTGCAGTAACTTTAGAGATATTTCTACTGCCATAATAATTTAAAGTTCAAGACTTCCTGACATACTGTCTTGCTGCTTCCACTTCTTTGAGTCTGTTATATTTACCTCTTTTTCTTTTTGTAAATGAAGAATACCAGGGCAGCCACTTATTTTTGCTGTTCAATTTACCAATGCTTTTAGCATAATTAAATTCTTAAATTACTATTTGATTTATGTGTGCTTTGAACACTAGACAATTAAGTGCTCTGGAAAGTAAAGTGATACCACTGATTAAAGGGTGGGAATGTGTTCAGGTAAAACCATCAATAGTACTGGAAATGGCTCAGCAAGTTGCACAGGAGAACATCTTAAATGTCAGCATTCTGAAATTAGCTCTAAGAAACTATCTGAAATAGTCATGCCATATCAAAGTTAATGTTTCACAGTGTTCCTTTATCGCCCAGAAGCTTCTCAAAAAAGACCATAAATATCTTAAGGCATCTTTTTGGATGAGGTAGCTTAAAGGTACGTCAGGTGATGGTATTGTGACAGCAGCACCAAGGCACATTGTTACAGAGTTTATCAACAGAACTATCAACAGAAAAATCAAAAGTCGATTCAAAGTTTTTCTGATTTTTATACACACTTCAAAATAGCTCCTTATTTAGTTGAAATAGACATGCTACCATTCATGAAAGATGTACTACAAATACAGTTAAAAATATTCTGACTTTTTTTCTCTAATAATTTCTTAGTTTTAGCAGTCTTTCCACATGACAGTGTCCAGAGTTTCAGAAATAAATAATAATTAAAAAAAAAAAAAAGCTGGATTGCAGTTTTTTTTGGCAGAAATAGCACACCATTTACTTGTTTTGTTTTGGGAATATGGGTATGTTTGTGCACGCATGTGTGTGCAAGTGTGGGAGAAAGGTGGGAGAAAGATGTGACAAGTTGTATCACCAGGGGGCTTTTTCTTCTCCAATCTCCATAGTGACTGACAGCTAGTTATTTCAACAGATTCAAAGGAGCACTGGTCTTCACAAGTTTAATATATCTCACACATCAGGGAAGGCATTTTACTGTGCGTATGGCAGTTCTGACAACTCCTTGAGATACTATTCTGTTGAGAACAGACCACTTTTAATGCATGCAATGCCAGACAAGAATAGCTCTGTAGCCCAGTTTTTAATATACTTGATTCTTAGACAGCAAAAATAATCCCCAATATACTGGCTACTATATGAAAAACAGATTGTGATTTCCACAAGTGTTTTGTTGGTTTAAAATCAAAAACTTAGAAAGTAAAATCACTTCCTATTTATTAACTGAAGCTTTGTTACTGAAAAAAACCCACCTTGAACCAAGTTATTCAGAGCTGTTACAGTCCTGAAGTCTCCAAGAATGGTACCTTTATTAATATTCACATTTATGTGCTATTCCGTGAATTGAATAAAAGCAATAGAATTTAAAAATGAAACTAACCATTCTTTTCCTGAAAGAAATTTAAGATCCCTTCATGCCTTTAGTTTAAAGTTGAATGTTTAGGTTCAATTAAAAAATAATTTTATTGGCAAAATGAATATACTGAGAACAGTCTATTCTATTTAATATGATTTTATGTACTGAACTATTCTACTTTTAAAGCAAGAAGGAAATGAGCTCATGCATTAGGTTTAAACCATCTCTACATGAAGTGAATTACCTCATAAAGGCTCAAATAGTCATTCTGGATCATGACTCTGAGCAGATCACACAGATCTGAACAAAGAATTTACACTGTGATTAGTATAAAGCACACTTCTCATTTACGATTAAATATAGTGGATAAAAATCTGTAATCACAAAAACCCATATAGGTCATGGTACACAGATATAAAAGTTTCAGAATATAGTAAGAATTCACAAATCTCTTTTACTTCAGGACAGTTTAATTTCTAACTATACATTGCCTGCAGTACCATTACTTACTGTGAAAGCCTGACTCACTATAGGTCTGCAATTTTAATAAGATCAGGGTTTTTTTTTTCATTTTGCAATGGCTGACTTGCAAAGGGACTGTGAATAAGAATGTTTTAGGACAGCCAGGCAAAAAAGCAAACTGCTATATTCATCTAAGAGAGAAAGAACATATTTGCTGGTACTTTTTTAGAAGCTCTTTTCAAAACAATTCTGCATTCATTAATCCATGCAATGCAACAGGCCCACCTGACACAGAAGAACAGAAAGCTCAAACTATATGCGATATGGCAATCAACTAACTAATTAGTTAGTCAAATATATAAGGAAAGCAGGTTTTATAAAGGAAATAA
>WEIU01018361.1:2694-18657 GCA_013389925.1 Aegithalos caudatus
TCTTCCCAAAAGGTAGTAACACCAGGTCCATCATGTTAGAATGGTTCTTCTTAGAACCCTTAGAATGGTTCTTCTTCTAAAAATTGTAGTAGCAGATTGGTAACATTTCCCATGCTGGAAAATTCACAGCCCATCCTTGCTTCTGAGAGTATGGCAACCTTTGGAAGGAGGCTAAGCTTACTAAACTTAATGTTAATATTTGTCAGGTTCTAAAGGACTCATGTTTGGCAAGAAGAATATGGTAAAGAAAATATGGCATTAGTTTTGATCATATTTAAAAATNAAAAAATCAAAATCAAAATGGACTCAAAGAAAAGGAAATGGGAATTTTTCTTTCTTCTTGTGCATCTACTTGCTTGCTTAGCATGGGAAATTAAAAAGTCTTTTATTTACAATAACCTCTACTTAACAAAACTAAAAAAATCAGTGTGTTATCAACACTATTCTCATACTAAACTGAAAACTTTGTACCAACTACTAAGAACATTAACTCTATCCTAGCTGAAAATTATCTTTTCTAGGCAGACTCTTAAGGGTTATCCACAGGGGAGTAAGTTGTTTAGCTATTTGAATAGCTTTCAGGTCCACTGAAACAAGACTGTTTGTTTCAAAACAAAAATAGCCTTAAAAACAAAGAGTTGAAGTGGGGAATATAATATTTTTTAAAAAGATGAAGTGTCAAGAAGTGGCTTGCACTGTGAAAATCTAAGACTTTGGAAGTCAAGGCTAGAGTTATGTCAATTCAGACTATTGTGGACAAAGAATAAAAGCACAATAGGACAAAGTTACAACCTTAACTTTGATTTTCTGGCTTCAGCCTAGGGCTCATAAACAGAAGAACTATTAATGTTGTGTAACAGAAAGGAATGGATACATTTTAGTATTCACTTTACAGTTCATATTCACATATAGTTCACCTTGTAGCAAACAACCAAAAAAATATTTGTAAGAAAAATAAAATGCTTTAGTGTCCCTTATTCTGTGAACCCCAAATACAGAGATACAAATTGGACAGATTATCCTTTTGAAGTCCACACAACTGCTATCTAAGTCAATGTTATGTTATGCTTCACTTGGGAGGAACATTCACAGGTGCATCTACATGTTTTCAGAGCAGAAGTTCTCAGTGGATTCCAACTCTTCATTACACCACAGTAAGCATAGTCTCAACATAAATGCACACTAGATCAAAGTTCTCAGTAGTTCAGGTGCACTCACTTCTCTTATTACATGGTCCTTCATAAAATCTTACATCCTCAATATCTATATAGTATATCGTTCTCACCTATGAAACTGCAGATTACTTACCTTCACAGAAAGCTAAAAACAGTTCTCTCCCAGACTTATATTTGATATGGTTTCTGTTGTTATTTGTTAAATATGCTGTCATGAAGGTTTTTGAAAAATATCCCTGACATGACAAAGAAAAGAAAAAATGGAAGACATAGCTATTTGCAAAGCACATTAACTGCAGAAACATGAAAGTCAACATTAGTTAAATATATGTACTTGTTTCGTAAATGTACAAATCACTGACTATGTAGCTCAGTCAAGGATTCGTGGCAAAAGTGCAAACACAAAGGCAGCTCCTGAGGTAATGGTGAGAGTTCTCAGAGAGTGCTCCTTACTGTATAGGCGCAAACTGACAAAATCTACTTTTTTGGTGGCTTGTTTTGCAGTACTTGATGACAATATTTTTCACACACCTCTATAAAAAGAGTAGATATATCCTTCCCCCAGAGTCTGCACTTATAACACTATACTACCTGTTCACTGCAGTACTTCTCTCTACTAAACATGCAGAAGGTTTCAGAAGTACTGAGTGTCTGTGTTGAATAACAAGAAATCTATCTTATTTCAAGTGCCCCAAATAATTAGCACCTCTAACAAAACCATGAATCTAGCAGCTTCCAGTTTTCTGAGTATGCAGGGTGCATCACTCGAAGCTTGGTTGTATGTTATACGCAGGCATTCCACATCACGGCTCCTGTGGCAGTTACCTATCATGTTAAAGACTGCTCTACCCCAATCTTTTTCTCTGCTTCATTTAACCACATCACAAAGCTCCCTGTTCAAGGGCCATCCAGTCTTGTATTCTATTGTTAGCCCCCACAGTCTGCCTCCCACCTGGGATCAAAGTCTATCTGCCACACAGGTGCTACTTTGCCCACTCCACCATCAGCTCCCAGTAGCCTACTTCAGTCCCGCTCCTGGGATATTTAGAGAGGGCTTCTTCCAGAGTCATGACTCTTGTGTTTCTCTACTAGTTATCTCTTCTTTTACTATCCTCGGGGGATTTCAGATACCTTTCAGCTAATAATTGCACTATTCTCTCTCCATAAGAGAATCCAGGGTGGAGCCCAGAAGTCTCCTGTAACTGTGTACAGATGGGAAGAAACAAGATCAAGAAAGGTGATAAACCATGGGACTGGCTCTTCCATTTTATTCAACTATGGATCAAGAATATTTCCACTAAAATTTCTCAAATTATATAAATCATACTTAACTCCTACCATACAGAGTTTTGGGAGTGGTCAATCTCTTGCTTCCTGACTCCTATATAGTGTCTAGAATTGAATGTTCTTGCAGGCTGCATCAGACATTTTTCAATAAGTAGTTTTCTCTCCCTAAAAGCTTTCTGTTGTTACTATTATCAATGATCTTTTTTTGATCCTATGACAAAAATCATACTCTCATGAATGAAATGTATATTAATTTCCCTATGGAAGAAAAGAAAAAGTCAGCTAAGGGATCATTTATCATAGTAGACTAAGGCAAAAGTATCAACTGCTTAGTTTTTTAGACAACTCTTACTCTTTGTATTCTTTTTTTTTCTAGGTTTTTAATCACACAAGTTCTCAGCTAAAATTTGTTCCAGAGTTTTCTAAATGCTTGAAGCACATACAGTGAACTTTTACAACAGGAAAAATAGTGCTATACTATTAATAGCAAATACATTATTTCATTTTTTCCAATAAACTGTTCACTCTATCCTCTACAATCTCATTGATAAAATCTGTTTCTTAAACCTTATGAATTTAGTCATCCCCACAATTTGCGATCCCTCTGATTCCAACAATATTTCTCCTTTAAATTCCTAAATACAGTCAAAATGCAAAGCTTAACACCCCAGCTGTTTGAGAAACTTTATAGGATTTCTTCAAAAAGATGCATTTTATAAGGACATTAATGTTTCAAGAATGAATATGAGGATATAACAAACCTTGTTTCCAGAATAAGCACTACATTGATTGTAGAGCATTAAAAAATGCATGATTTGGAGATGTTTTGCTAGAATGTGACATTGGCTATATGCACTGAATGGCCTTTATTATCAAGTGTGTAGTGCTTTTGTTATGAATTTATTGCACATGAACAAAACATATGTTTTTCCTGGATAAGAACTCATCCAAATAAAAGAGTTTTTTCCAGTAGAATTCAGAAAATATTAATCTATTAGAGCAATTCCCTTTATGAATTTTCTTTTTAAAAATCTTTTTATTAAAAGAAAATTGCATACTAGAAGCACTAGAGTTGATGAAAGAGAACACTGAAAATCTTGGTGTATAAACAAAGTAAAAGAGTACTGTGTTATTCTACTCTTTTGTGCTTGGGTAAAACTGATTTGGTTGAATTCAAGCATTCATTTAAAAACTCTATTTCAAACAGAGAAAAGGGAAGAAAAACAGAGCCTCTGCCTCTATATATATTTAAGAGTAAATTTTTCTGTGATACCTTCATACACAGTTTTCTAGCCCTCATCCAGATAATTAATTTTCCACAAGATGGTCACAAATTTTACCCATAGCTATAGTAGCCATTCATAAGCTTTTTTACACTCACCAATCCCAAAATTGTCCATTACATAAAGGTAAATAATCGAGCTATCTAAGCTACCTGAGCGGATTCTAAGTAAATTAGAAATCAATATGGTACCCAGTAGCACAGATCTGAAGATTTCTGTCTCATATTCCTCATGATCTAGGACTCGCCTGTGTGTGCTCTTGTTAATTTAAAAATGGGGACATTAGGCCTGTAAAGTCTAAGCTACCTGTCCAAGGTCAAAAAAGAAGTTTGCACTAGAAATGGAACCCAGCTCCTGCAAACTGCAGAAAAATATCTTAACTGACAGATCATCCTTATCTATGCTCTGATTAAAGTAGAAAGATCTATATACAAACAGGTTTGTTCTGCTCTTAGACACAAAATGTTTTCAGTAGCCTTTTCTTCACATAAAAATATCTATATGTCTTTTAAATTTTGATTAACCTCAAGGCATGGTATTCTGCATGCAAACTAGCAAGGATACAAGACCAGAGCAAGAGCACTTCTCAGTACTGCTTCGTCCATTTGGATGTCAGTAAGGCAGCCAACTGATACAAGCAGCAATTTGAATGGGACTCCTAGCTGCTTTTCCTGCCCCAGCATCAGTGTAAGCAACAAATTTCAACAAGCTTATAAACTAGGCACATCAAATTAATTCATGGTTATTTTTAAGGAGCTGAAGTCCCAGGCCTTCATTCTCAAGTTGGGGAGACAAAATGAGACATCAAGCCTGACACGTACACTCCAGTATCTAATACAAAATGTCTTTTAGAAGCAGATTACTTACATGTGCAAGTTTTTCATAGTATAAGAAGTGAAGAGCAACGTAGAAATTATAGAATGGTTCACTTCTATGACCAAACCACAAGAACAAATTTACAGGAGAGGCAGTATGACATGCTGTCTCTCAGAAAACCCACACCATCTGTGCTCCTCAGAAAGAATAAGTTAATTTTCCAGCATGCTGAAGAATATATTCCTTCTGTTTTGGGTAACTGTCTCAGACACTGACATACATTTCCAGGGAAAAGGCTGCATCAATTTTTAAAACATCTCAGTTCTGAAAGATTTTGTGTAATTATATATAGAAAAGGAACTTGCATTTCTAAATACAGTGCTTCTGAAAATAACCTTGCTGCAAACCGACCTTGGTATCATTAACTTGGACAGTTTAATTTTTTCAGCTGCATAGATTTTGTGAGATTCTCTGTAGAGGAATAAAAGCACAGAGGGATTTTCAGTCAAAAATTCAGATTGTGCTTCTGTTTGACTTAAGGAATGGTGCTTTTCTTCACAAACAGCTCCCCTAATATAAAAATCTGCCCCAAACTAATACAGTGAAGATAAATTTGGAACCCAACATAATAGAAGGAGGAATGGCAAACATATGGAACAGGTGAAAGACAGAATCTAGACTGCGGCAATAAAATTGGAATCTTCCTTGAATTACAAGCAGTATTCCCTTAAGCTGTTGTCTTGGTTTGGGAAGACAGGTATCTGCCCAGGAGAACTGTAGTTTTCCCGGAGTAGAGAATGTAACCCCTCCCCCTTCCCTCCAAATTATTATAATTCCGCAATTAAGGGCTTTCAGGCAAAATTATGGAAAGGATAACAATCTCTTTACTAATATTATAACAGTGCAAACAAATATTACAGAAAATAATACTAAACAGAAAAAGAAACAAGGCGAGGCCTCAAGGGCTTTGTTCTCACAAAACCCTGGAGCAGTCCGGTCTTGCTGGGAGGCACCAGGCTGGAGACAGTGAAGCAATCCCGGGCCGGTGGGTGCGATCTGCTCTGATGGTAGCTGGAGCGGCGGGGATGTCCCGGCAGGGGGAAAGGGGAAACACAGCGTGTCCCGCTTTCAGGGTATGAAGATAGTGAGGTTTTCTCAGGATCGGAACCAGTGAAGAAGATGATTCTTGTCCTGATGCAGCAGCAGTAGCCAGGACACGACCTGCCTCCCTGAAGCCAAAGAGGAAAAAGCCACCCTCCTCCCCAAAAAACTTCTCTCCCCCCCTCCCCACCCTTTCCTGCCAAGCACCCATAAGCACCCACCAATTAGTTTCCTAGCAACTTAATGGGACAAAATTCCCACAATAAAGAGAAACAAATTCAACCCTCAACAGCTGTCATTTAGTTAAAGCTTACTTACAGGTAGTATAAGCATCAGTAATACACTGGTATTTTTCAGGAGAGGGCATTTCCTAACATTGCTAGCAGAGAGTTTTAAGAATAGTTTTAATGATATTCCAGAACAGATAACCAAATAGGTATTTTTATCTCCAAATTTGTACATCTATTTTAATGAGAACTATGTCTGGACTTTGTCCCAAAGAGAATCAATCCTGAAACTAAAAACACAGAGTTCATCCTGGGAGTAAAACTATATAAGCACAAGGCAGTAACAAGGGTAATTTCTAAATAGATTTGCATGTATCCTTCAAGGGTCTCAATATTTATCTACTGAGATTGGTAAAGTGATGGAGCATCACATTGGCACAATTTGTAACTGGCATCCTTTTTTAAATGTAATGATGGTAAGAACCAGTCAAAGACTTCATTTACTTGTTCAAATCCACAATCATTGCAGGAAAGCATCAGCTAAAAGGCAAACACAATTGTTTGTGTGTGCACAGAACTATTATTGAAATCAACAAAGAAATGGGAACTCACATTCTCCCTGGAAAACAAAGTCACAGAGGGTTTCTCTGACCTCCATGTCATCTTCTTGGAATATTATAAATACTGTTTCTTTGATTACAGACATTGTAGATCACGCAGTTAGGTAAACCTGGTGTCTATGGTTAACCTTAAGGAATGCATAATCAAATCCATCCAGTAGCATATTCCCTGGCTGAAGGGAAGCTTCACTTGTTGCTGAAACAGTACTCAGAACTGGAGAAAAGGTGCTCTATTGTTGCAAGTCCTCTTCATCTGGCCAAAAAAGCAACACTGGTATGAGCATGTACACTTCAGCTTATTTCAAACAACCATTGGCTTTAGATGGAGATTTTCTGTTTTAGAATTAAATCAAGAGACTAGAAAACCATTCATTAGGAAGTCTGATATTTACTTAGCTCCATAACAGCCTCACCTATCGCAAGAAATCATAAATAAGATCATAGGCACGTGTTCTATTGTCCGGCACAAGATATGCATAAATACACCCATCTAATTCAGAGTGCAACCTGGATGGGATCATACCTAGATGTTGATGCAATCAGGATTGAACAAAAGATGATGTAAATCTGCAGAACAGCAGCAGCACCGCAGCTACTCATCCTTTCCTTTGTTTTCACTGTCTTACTTTGATTTCTGTCCTTTGCAAATTTTCAGTTCTCTGAGTTCCCAAAATGAAAAAAAACCCACATTGAACTTTAGACAAAGTAGGAGGTTTGTTTACATTTTAAAAAAATTTCCTGTTCAAGCTTCTTGCATTGACTCTGAGAACAAAGTAGTCTTGTAACACACAAAACGGAATACTTAGACTTTTATGCCAGTATAGGTAAAGCTTGAAGAAAACAGCAAATACCACAGTTCTTATTCAGATCAATATTATGGATTTAGATAAAAAATTCCAAACAGGTTTCACATATGTTTCTTATATTTAATGTACAGAGCAAAGATGTGGATTGTACTCTGCTGTTGGAAAAATTCAGTTTTCAGAGGTGAATTTTTAAAATTGTTTCTCCCTTCATCTTTCTGATTTCTGTTGCCACATAAATGCTTCCAGCTCTCTATCACTCCTACTTCTGTGTTATGTACAAGAAGCATTGTGAAACTTGTTAGTTAATTAATAAAGAAATCATCTTCTGATGACAGTTCTGAAATGGTACTGAATTATATTTTTGTCATGGGTTAGGAATGGTATTCCCAATTTAAGTAATCCCACTGAAAAGAAAGCCACAAACTACTCCCTACTCCCCTAACTCCTAACCTCCCCTCCTGTGAAAGGGACAAGAGGAAAAGATCAAGAGTTGAGATAAGGAGCAGTTTACTAGAAACAGCAATGATATAAGAAAACAAACAGTAGCAGCAACAATATTAATGAAAGTGTACAAGAGATGGTGATTCACATGCAAAAATACCTGCTACACCTGACCTGACAGTTGCTCAGCAAGGAACAGCAGTAGATGCATTCTCTGCCCCACCACACCTGTTTCACCCAAACCTGCAGCCCTGCTCCCAGAAGAGTCATTCATTCCTGCCCTGGGTGGTAAACAGAACAACCCAGACATGCCTACATGGCTCAAAGCTCCACCCCCCATGGCTACTGCCAAAAAATAACTCTGTCCTGGCTGAAACCAGGACAATTTCCCATCAAAGTCATATTTAGCATCTTCAACTATTATCAAAACAAGTTGAAATCAGAACTTAGTCAAAGTTCTAAAATAACATTTATTCAGGATGTCTTTATCACATTAGTGCTGTCATACCTGTGGAGGATCACAGGTTCATCTATGCAACCCTCAAAAAAAAAGATAGTTTCAAAACAAGTAAGTTCTGGCCAAGCTGAGGTTTTAGGGAATCTTGACAGTTCCCTTTTTTCCATCCATTCATAGTCAATGGAGACTGACTCCAACAGACTAATTGGCTCACATTTTGTAAACTGAAAAGCAAATAGTAGAAAGAAGAGTTAAAAAAAGAGGGTGCTTCCAATTTTTCTTTGTTTTGCATAAAAAGATTGTACACATGAGAAGCAACTTCTAGTTTAGAGAAAAACGAGTCATCTCCATCTAATACCAGATACAGCCTGCACATGTGAGTCTCTTCCACTGCAATCTGTTGACAAAGGGTTTGATATTCTGATAGGAACGTAACATCTATTGTTCTACAATAGAGAAGGAAAAGAAGATATAAAAAGGAAGTTTTTGTCCACCATTTTGCTATCCTATTCCAATTATTTATTATATAAATTTTCTTAATTAATGTATGAAACATAATTCAATATAGAGAAAATATTCTTCATGGCTGTGTGGAACCAGCAACCTGGAATTTTCACATTTCATCCTGCTTAATAACATCTCAGAGCATTCCTTAGTTTTCCTTAGAGGAATATGGTACAGAAGAGAAGAAACAAGCCAAGAACTCTCATAGTGACCAAAGTAGCTCAAATCATCTAGTTGTTTACCTTATTTTACTGTAGTACCTCTAGGTGCAAAACACCAGAACCAGAAAGGCATAGCCAGAATATTAGGGAGGAACAGGAGAAGAGTTTATAAAAAGTATTTGGGCGGAACTATTGAGAACATCTTACAATTCTGGCAAGCTTTCACAGCTTACTTTTTTTCCGACACAAAAATCATGAGCAGATGTGAGAAAATGCTGTGTAAAAGACTGAGCTGCCACCTTAAATGGAAGAAAAAAAAATGCAAAAACAACCTGGGAAGCAGCACCTGCTATACCAATACTGTGAGAACAATTTGGGGAATTGAAAGGTTTGGATAAATTTCAGGGGAACTTCTTAAATTGCAAGTGCTTCTATGAACAAAATGTGGTTTACAAAACTTAAGGTACCCACCTCAAAATGTCCTTTTCTGTGCTAAAAAGCACTGAAATACTTTTTAATAACAATAAATTTAATAAGAGAGGAAAGCTTGCAAAGTTACCACTCTGGAGTTATTCTTAAAATAACTGACTCTGAATTGTTTTACATCCTCTGTCCAAATAAAGCTTATAAATGAATCCAGAATAAATTTTGTACCATCATTACCATTATTCATCTTGTAGACTTAGTGAATCTGCACAAGAAAAAGTGTCCATAATAGGGGGATATTTTCAAGGAAAGAACATTAAGCTGCATTAAAAGTTCAGAGAGCAGTGGAAGGAGAGGAAAACAGACATATTCACAACCATTCAAACAGGAAGACCTAATTCTTGGTCCCCTATGGAGTGGCCAATAGTTTAAAATAAGACCAAGAGAACTTAATTTAATTACTATGTTCAATGGGCCACACTGAGTTTCAAAATGCACTTCTGCTGATATACAGACAAAGTTTTCCTGCTCAGTACTGGATTTTCTCAGGCTGGCAATTTTTTTACAGTATTCCTTTAATTTCTCCGGAGCCAGTTAAATAACATACTTATTTTCAGGACAGAATAGAATATAAACATAGTTGCCTCTCCAAATGAAACCTAAAGAATCAGGGTATCTGGGGAAAATGTGATATGTGTGTATATCTACAGACACGCTGTAAAATTGCTTCATTTTGCAATGTCTGCTACTTTGTTTTTGATTCTCAGATCCAAATTTTCTCAAGAAATGTTGTTTGCAACTTTTAATATCCCAGTCATGCGGCAGCAACATTTCATGAAAAAATACTGAACTGAGAACAAACCTCGGTGCAGATCACCAGTTCCTACTACTTGCAATACCAAACCTCTCATTTTTTTTCAAAGCCTGCAGTTACTAGAATAAAGCATATAAAATGGAATCTCTAACCTTTATAATTGAAGAAAGAAGCTGAAAATATATGACAAGTATACTTCAATTCTGCAAAAACACCAAAACAAATTTTAAAGCCTCACAATACCCTTATCATGTTTTTTGGAGAATTCAGGGGGTGGGGGGTGGTCTATCATTTGGGTTTTCTTACTTTTATGTTGTCAGTACTACAAGTTTCTCATTATCTTCTGCAATTGCAGTGAGGGTTATAAGGAGAAAGCTCAGTAAAAGAAGCAATGACTTCTAAGCTGCTAAGCCCATATCAGGTCAAATACATTTGCACATACCTTCTGAATCAGTCTTGTCTCATGGCTCAGGGGAAGGGCTAGGAATACTTCTTTACAACACAATTTGGCAACATGTCAGAGATGTCAAGTCAGCTCTCAGCGTGCCCTTACAGCCCCCAGGGATGCTAGTTACCTGAATCATGGTGCAGGCTAACACAACACTTACACCAGTGGCTCTGGAGCCCTGCTCTCTTTACCAGGACACAGGCAACCACAACAGTCCCCATGAAAGTGAGGCAGGTCTTGCTCTGGTGGTTCAACAACCATGTTCACAGATGCCACCATAAAATTCCCAGGAGCAGGCCTAACAGAATGCAGTTAAAATAACCTCTGAAGGATGGTTCCAAAAGCTTACCACCAGAACTTTCCCAAATCTAAACATTTCTGTAAACCTCCTTTTCTGATGAAAAATATAAAGAAGAAACATTTTCAGGGAGAACTAAAAGAATAATCAGAAAAATAAACTTTCTTTCACAGCTATTCAAGTGTCTTTGGTTCTTCTTAATGCAATATTTGTCACCACACGCAGTTTCACAAGTCCTGAGATTAATACATTTGGGTATTTGGTTATTCCCTCAGGTCCTTCCCAATTTATAAAATCTATATTATGGGAGTACCTTCTATCCTAGTTTGGTTTCCATAAAGATAACATTTTAAACATCTTAAATGCCTCCATGCTATTGTATCTATTTTGCTGTTAAATAAAAGACGTGTCTCTTTTACACTTACAGAATTATTGAGTCAAAGAAACACAAGCACAGAGGCAAGAGAGAACTATGCAAACAAATCTACTTAAATTTCTTGTTTTCCTTTGTTTGATATGGTCACACAAGGGTTCTAAATGCCTATATAGAACTATATACTAAACCAAAGATGTACTTCTAGTATCCCAAATAGCTAAATGTAAAGCAATTCACTCATTTTTTGCAGCCTTAGAGAAAGAACTCTGGAACCCTTTTTCCCTCAAGTAGGTTAAAAGGAGATTTGTAGGCTAAAGGATCCTTTACCTGATCAGAAAAGAAGAGCTCAACAAAACACAAGAATAAAAAGAATAATAGGGTACAGAAGTGGCTGTCTTCTGAAAAAGAATCAGTGGAAAAGAATAACTGTTGTACACAGACCACAGTCTGCACACACTGAATAGCTTCCAATATAATTTATGCTGCCATGTGATCTGTCCTTACAATCAACAGGGAAGAAATTGGAGTAGGGAGAAAAATGAAAGGTTTTCATGGTGGGGGTTTTTAACAGAAAAAATAATCAAGCAGTCTACTGAAAATTGTAGCTGGTAAGAAGAGAACATTATTTTCCAAACAAGAAAAAAATTTCTGCAAAAAATAAGTAGTGCATAGAGATATTTTTTCCAAATACTTTCACTTCATTATCTTCATAAAACCGCTAAAAAATGTAGAATTATCTTCAGCCATTGAAAGCCTGTTTATTTCCAGATGCAAACGGTATAGAAATGCACAGTGTTAAAAACTTGGAATTTATTAAAAAGTGCTTAACAACAATGTGAATTTCAGCCAATTGAAAAGAAAAAGGGAGACTATTAAGCTAGAAAATATTGCTATTCCAACCACTTTCAGCACCATAATTTCAGTCTATTTACAGAAACCCTAAGGAGATATGAACTGAAAAGAATTGAGCTGTGGTAGTACTGTCAGCTATGCTAATCTGGAGAACAGAATTCTGTTGGGAAATATAAATATCTCATGATTTTCAAGAGAGGCTGAACATTCACCTTCTCCCTAAAGTGTATTTTTTGGAGTGGTTGGTAGAGGGGACGAAGAAGAAGGAGGGAGAAAACAGGAAGTGGGGAACAATGAGAAGTTTACAGATTAAAATCACTTAACCTTTTGTTTAAATATATGGGGTGTGTGTGTTTAAATATACAGTGTGTGTATATACAGGGTACTCACTTTATTAGAGAACAGAAATTATAAATCAGTTTTACAGAGCCAAAACTGGTATAATACAAACTTCCAGTTTGTCAGTCTATTCTTGGAACAGGCTCTACATCAGAAATGTGTGAGTAAAGCTAAAATATTATACCAGATCTGGTTTTCTAAAATGTTCATTATGTTTATTATTGTACCTGTTTCTTCAAAGTTATGGGAACCTTCATTCCCACATAAATCCTCCTTTTTTTACTATTTTCTGAGGTTGTACTCAAAAGCAATATGGTTTCTTAAATTTATCCTAGTCCCTCAATTGCTTAGAATACTATTTTTTTAATTTCAGAGATAAGCCAATGCTGTAATTAATTATATACTATATACAACAACTGTCTTAGATCTGTCTTCAAAAGCCAGGTGGTGTTTAAAACTAAGATCTAAGACTCCCTAAACTGCACCCCTTCCCCAAGACATTCACAAGCGTACATACTTTTTTCTTAGTATGGTTAATATGCTGTGAACTCTAGACTGTGTCATAAATAAAAGTGAGAAAATGTAATTACATAACTTTGGCAACCATAACTTCAGCATTTTTTTGATCATGTGACTCAACTCATTAACGGGGGTTATGGAAGTTTTTGTAACCTATGTACATTCTTGTACATATCAGAAGGCATTCTTCCATTGTAATGTTTTCAATCAATTTTTAGAGAAGAAACTACAAAATATTTCCAGTTGAAATTTCTGTTACATTTGTTATTTCTTTTCCCTTGCTATATCATACCTTTACTTTATGAGGTTATGTTCTTCTTGTATTAGAACTGCTCTATTTCACCTTTTTCTTTCTATCTGGTTTGTTTTAGCTCTCAGCTTAACTTGTCTACAAATTTCTCCCCACCTCTAATTCTTCTAACATCCTTTCTATCCTAATCACTTTAATTTCTGCTTAGAACTAGTGAGGCTGTACTTAGAGTGCTCTTTTCAGTGATGGGCTTCCCAGTATGAGACATGAACACTATGGAGAAAGTCCAGCACAGAGCCAGAAAAATGATCAATGAAGTGGAGCATCTGTCTTTCAAGGAGAGGCTTGATAATTAACTTAATTGCCCTCAGTTTCCGGTAGGTTCCTGTGGCCTTTTTCCACAACTTTGTGTGTGATTGTATTTAAAGTCTGTCCCTCCTGACAGACCTGCATATAGCCCATTGCTAAAAACTGAGGGGTAAGTCCACAGATTTCTGACTCATTTGAATTCAAGAGTATGAGCTCTAAGCTTGAAATGATGAAACTGGTTAAACACAAAATAAAATTGAAACCATCCCAAGCGTANCAGAACCTTTTACATTGGCTGTCTCTTCCACGACATCCAGAGGCTTTCATGTGTTTCATGAGTTTAGATGTCCCTGGTCTTCTGAGTTGTTGGCAGAATTCTGCAAGAACATTCATTTTTCAGTGACCTGATCAGAAAAGGAAGTTCTTGAACACTCACAGGAGAATCCAAATCCTCTTTTACATCCTCATTCTGGGCTAGAAAAAGCCAGATAAATTCAATTAACCTTCTTCCTCAAAAATGAGCTTCTGTGTTCTATTTCATGTGGCTTTATTGTCTAAACAACTTCCTAGAAGAAATGAAGTGCAAGATACTGAAAATTAAAATAATTTCATAGAGCATAATTTATAAATTAAAAAATCTAAGAATTTTCAGTGTTGTAATCCAAGTAGTAAAATACTTAATTTTGCATACATGCAACTTTTAAATGTAAGTGCCTAGCTTCATGTAAAATACAATGAAAATAAGTCTTTTTAGTTTTTACTGTAGAAGTATTATGAAACACAATTTGAATCTAGTTTTAGATAGAATGTGCACTCCAGACATATGTATTGATATTTGAACAACTTTTTTTCATTTCTCCTCAATTTTAAACATAAAACACACAGGAAAAATTGCTTTGTTGTTGGTTTCCAAGTACGAAAAAAAAAAGATTTTGCAGCATCAGAAAATTATGTCTCCTGCTTTGTATCCACAGATTCAGGTATGTTGTCAACAGCCGTAATGTACTATTTGTCACTTGTCCTTGTCAGTGACACTAAGCTGACAGTAGATCATTGCCACACAGCCATGCTGCTCTCCAGGGGACTAGAGACACTAACTGAGTTGGCATTGTTGTGAGATACTAGGGCAATTTTATTAAACAGGTGTCAGTCCACTAAGCAATGGAGTAGAAACAGAAATTATACACTAAGAAACTTTGAAAAATACTATTTCCTGGGCAGATTCCCCTTGTCTAAGGGATGATGGAGAAGTCTACCATACAATAATTGTGTCTCACCCTGCATTGTTACATGCATAGCGGTTTTACAAGGTATAATATTATTAGGGTTGGACTCTGATATGGTAAATTATGAGGAAATCACGGATTAGTCACAGTGAAAATGTCAAAAGCAATAGGAATCATAGTTTAAAAACCCAAATAAAATGTAATATGTGAAACATGATTGAGGTCAAATTACATTTTAGACCACCTTTGGTCAATTCTTATTTATTTATGCAAGATAATTTATGGGACTATATTGATAAATAGAAGACAATACGCTATGCTGGAAATTTGCAATGTCAAAAGCCAATCTTGTCACAAGATTTTGTTCAGCTATAAGAGGCCTAAGAGACAAGAACATTTTTGCCGGATCCCTCCAATACTAACATACTCCAAACTCTTGCAGTCGAGTTCTTGATATTTTCTAAGGGTGCAAAGAGGACAGAAATGTAGCTCAATTGCAACACAGGCAGGAATCAGTCTGACTTTTCTAATCCCATAACAAAAGAGGAGTAGTCAGGCAGTGGTCACCAGTATCTTGGCTAGCCCTAAGGCTCATGTGGGTTGCACAATACCATATCCAGAATGAAGCTGGTGCAAAACTTATGCCACCATCGGCAGGGACTCAGACACAGCACTGAAAACAGAGCTAGAGATGCACAGCTACTTCTTGAAAAATTAGCTACTGTTTGAGGGAGTCCATCAGTCATGCATGTGAACTCCAACCGTGTTTTGCCAGGGGTGTTAATGGATAAACTAATCATTGTAGCTGCAAGGAATCTATCTTCCTTTTTCTAAGTCCTGCCATAGGGTTTTTTTGGTTTTGGTTTTGTTTTTGTGGNGTTTTTGTTTTTTTTTATTTTTTTATTTAGCAAATAAAAAACATATGTAATACATCTTTTGGAGGAGGAAGCAGGAAGAACAGATGAATAGGTGAATCTTGTGTAAGATCTATGTTTCCCAAACCTCTCTACCCTTGCCTTAGACTGATCACTATGAAATCTGTGTGATTGGGAGAGTATGTGCTAAAAGAAGCAAATACTTTGTGAAATACCCATGTCATTGATAACTCGAGAATTATAACTTGAGTGGTAGCATATGGGGATGTCATTGTTATGACAAGACATTCTTGGGGTGGAAATACTAATGAAAAAACTTTTACTGAATCAGTAGCACTAGTAGCAGTGACAGT
>WEIU01018363.1:0-27590 GCA_013389925.1 Aegithalos caudatus
GGGAGGCGCCGTGAGGGGTATAAGGGCAGGCGGCGGCCGCCATCTTTCTCTCGGTACCGCGCAGCCATGGGACACCAGCAGCTCTACTGGAGCCACCCCAGGAAGTTCGGGCAGGGCTCCCGCTCTTGGTCAGTGCTGCCCGAGCGCTCCCCGGCCCGTGGCTGCTGTCTCACCCCCTTCCCTCGCACCCCTTCCCCTCACATTCCCACCATCCTCCCCGGCGCCGTTCCCCGCCCTCACCCGCCTCTCTCTGTTCCCCTCACAGCCGCGTGTGCTCCAACCGCCACGGCCTCATCCGCAAATACGGGCTCAACATGTGCCGGCAGTGCTTCCGCCAGTACGCCAAGGACATCGGGTTCATCAAGGTGAGCCCCGCGGCCGTGGGCAGGGGCTCGGGGGTGCCGGGTGCCGCTCACTGCTCTCGTCTCTCGCTCTCTTGCAGCTGGACTGAGCGCCGGGAGGATGAGGCGACAGCCAGGAGCTCCCGGGGCGTCCCAGGGCCTCCCTGACACATCTACAGCGTCTCGGCTCAGCCTTGCTTAATAAATGATCTCCTAACCCAGCTGATGGTGCGTGTGTCCCTTGTGTGCGGGTGTTAGCGGCTGTGCGGGGCCTGGGACACCTCCAGGGGCAGCCACAGCTGTTCCGAAGGGAGTGAGTTACAGACACACCGAAACGTGCCAGAGGTCTGGAATGAGTTTTCCCAGGTCCTTTAGAGGTGATTACAAATGTCTGGGTGCTCCTGTGCTATTCAGCACCGCTCTGAGGGGACTGACCAGGTGCACGCTCTGCTCACACCTGGGATCCCAAATGCTGATCCCTCCCAGCTGAGAGCTCTGCAGATCCTTTGGGAATGCCCAGGAGCCTTCACTTTGTTCCCTGGGTTATTAAATCAATGACTGAGGTGGTGAGGAGGGAAGGGGAGCAAGCCCAGCTGTGCCCATAGCAAAAGCTTTTCACAGAATTTGGATTTCTCAGAAGGGATTATCACAGAATTTGGATTGGTGTTGGTTGGAAGGGCCCTTAAAGCCCATCCCATTCCAGTCACCTTGCACTGCATGGTGAAGAAGCAGCTCCTTCCACCTTCTCCTCTTAAATCCATCCCCTTTGGGCACAGGGATGAGGATTTGGCATCACCTGGGAGCCCTGGGGAGAGCTTGGCTTTCCTCACCAGGAATTTGTGCCTTTTGAGTGAGAAATGGTTGAATGCTGGTTCTTACCAGAAAACTCTTCAGAGTGAAGGTTCTACACTAAAAAATAAAAATACTCAGTTGCTCTGATTTTGGGCTTTTCTCCCCAGTTTGTGTTGATGCACACAGGGAGGGGAATCCCATGGGATGGGTTTGTTTGCCTTCAGTGTGGCTCTGGAAAAAAAAACCCAAAAAACCAGAAAAGCCTCGTTGCCTTTTTAACCAAAAAGCTGAATTTTTTGGGGGTTTTAACTGAGGTGTAAAATTCCAGAGAAACACAAAATCAGTGAGGATGCAGAATGTGCTGGGAGGGTCCCTGCACTTCCACTGTGTCCAACTTTGCTGCCTCTCAGAGGTGCCTGAGGCACTTCCCAGTGGGAAATCCCTGTTTTTCCCAACGTGTTGGACACAGGAGGCTGCTCCCATGCTGGTACCACTGAGAGCCTTGGAAGTGGCAGCAGGATTGGAATTTTTTTTTGATTCTCAGAGCTGCAAGAGCTTTTCAAACCAGGCAGGGAATTGTGGATGTTTGTCCCTCTTTCCCCAAAGCTCCTTCCTGGTGCTAAAAGGGATTTGGGATCATTTTCCCTGTGCTGCCCTAAGGATCTGGGCCACAAATCTCTGCCAGAACTTTTTTTTTTTTCCTCATAAAACAAAAATAGCTGAGTATGGTGATTGCAAAGCAAATCCCTATTGAAACCTAAGCCTAAAATATGTTTTTAAATTATCTTGAAAACATTCAAATACCTCAGCTGGTGCCTAATTTTGTAAAATTACAAAGTTACAATTTCCTTTATCCCTCTTCTGTTGCTCCCATCTTTTTTAAGCCTGGGGAGAAAGTGGTGTAGGACAAGCTGTGATTCCTTTTTTTTTACCTCATTGCTGCCTTAACCAGGTATTTATTGCCCAAAACACAGCGAGGATGAGCTGCCAAAAACTTGAATTTCCTGAGCTCAGCGTCAAAATTGCATTTTGTTCCTGGTGGCTCCAGTCTCTGGAGGTTCATGGATGAGAAGCTGGAATTTATTTGGATGCAAAGTGATTTATGAGGAGCTGCTGATTCCCCTAAAGAACAGGTGAAATCAAAACCCACTTCAAGGACTTTGCATTAATAATAAACAACTAATAAATGTTTTCCTTCAGGGAAATAAAATGCCTTGCTTGGAGCCAAGGAAAGCACAGTGATGCCTCGGCTTTGGGAGACAGGAGCTTCCAGCTGCTGGAATTGAGTTCAGGAGGGATTTGCACTGCTGAAATCCCACTCAATTGCTTTGGATTATGCACCAGATAAAATCTCTGCTTGTCCCAGGCTCCGGGAGCAATTTCCAAGGCTTTGGGGAAAACTTTGGCTCCTCAGCTCATCCTGAGGCTGGAGAAGGGAGCTGAGAGTGCTGGGATGGGAGAGCAGCCCCATTCCTGCTGGGAATTCCTGTGCCTCTGCTGCCCCTCCTGGGTTCATGGGGCCGGGCTGGGACTGATCTTTGGGCTCTTCTCCTTCTCCCAGGTGCATCCCAATCGCCTGGATCAGGAATTCCCTTCCCCAGCTGGGAGGAGCTGTCAGCTGGATATTCCCAGTGCTGACATTCCCGAATTCCTGCAGGGATCCAGCTCCACCTGGGGTGGTTTGGAGGCTGTAGGTGATGATTTTAGGGCTCTCCAGAGCGTTCCAGAGCCAAGCTGAGGGAAAGGGACAAACCCAAACATGGAAAGGAAGGAAACTTCCAGAGGGTGGGAGCAGCCTGAGAGGATACAGGGAATTTATCCAAGCACACAAGAATTGGGAAGGATAAAAGAGAGAATTAAAAGTGCCCAGGGCCATCAAGGGTGACAGAAATGCTTCTAAAGGACCTCAGAGATAAAAGGAAGAGCAGGGAATATGTGGCTCCAGGCTGGGAGAGCTGGGAATGTTCCCCTGGAGAGGAGAAGGCTCCAGGGAGAGCTCAGAGCCCCTGGCAGGGCCTGAAGGGGCTCCAGGAGAGCTGGAGAGGGACTGGGGACAAGGGATGGAGGGACAGGACACAGGGAATGGCTCCCAGTGTGAGGGAGTGCAGCATTCCCAAGGCCAGGGCAGCATTCCCAAGGCCAGGGCTGCATTCCCGCTGCAGGAGCAGCAGCTAGAGGGCACCGTCAGCCTGCAATTCCTGCTCCTTGCTGTGCCCATGAATCCCAGCTTCCCTCCCTGAGCTGCAGCGTGCAGGAATCTGTCCTGCAGGTTCCCTGTCCTGGCTTTCCTTTGGAAAATCCCAATATTTTGTATCCTTACTGCTGGACAGGAGGATTGGGGGAGAGTCGAGCTCTCCTTGCTCCCAATTGAGTCTGTGTGACACTGGAAGCAAAATTCCAGCCTTTTCCTTTTCCTTTTCCTTTTCCTTTTCCTTTTCCTTTTCCTTTTCCTTTTCCTTTTCCTTTTCCTTTTCCTTTTCCTTTTCCCTTTCCCTTTCCCTTTCCCTTTCCCTTTCCCTTTCCCTTTCCCTTTCCCTTTCCTTTTCCCTTTCCCTTCCCTGATTTTCTCCTGCTTCTTCACCAGCCTGTGCTGAGCTCTCCTCATCCTCACTGGGATCTCAAATATTCCTGATCCAAGGGCTTTTATCCATAAATTCATTTCAGGATAGTCAAGCTCAGTCAGTGACATTTGGGTGTCACTTCCTGGGGCCAGAAGCTGTGCTGAGCTCGAGGGAAGCATCATTCCTGCACCCAGCACCAGAGACCTGGGCAAATCCCATGGATCTGGGTAAATCCCATGGATTTCTCCCTGCTGATTTCCAGCACCAGGCTGGAACTGCAGTGATGCTCACACATCCCAAATTCCTGCTTTATAATTTGATTTATTCCTTTAGCACAGTCCCTTGCTAAACTTTCCCCACCCCGAGCACAGGGTGTGGTGCCTGCTGAGCAGGAGAATTCTTCAGGAAAAATTTCTCCATGGAAAGGGAGCTCAGGCCTTGGAACTGGCTGCCCAGGGAGGTTTGGAATCCCCATCCCTGGATATGTCCCAGGAATTCCTGGATGTGGCACTCAGTGCTCTGAGCTGGGGACAAGGTGGGGATGGGGCACAGCTTGGACTTGATAACCCCAAAGATCTTTCCCAACTTGATGATTCCACGATTCTGCTCCAACATCCAGGAAAATCCAGGCAGATGGGATCAGGCTCCGTGGCTGAGCACAAGTGCTTCTAAATAAAACATTCCCAAGGGCTGGGAAAAAGGCACCCGTGGCTCTAATTCACTCCTCTTGTTGGGAGTGTGTTCCTTGCAGACAATGTTTATTTATGGCATGGAAAAATCTATTTCCATCCAATCATTTCCATAACTGAATATTTATGCCAACAGCCACTGAATGCTCCTTGACTAAACTGAAAAGTATTTATTCAGTTATAAATGTTTATTTGTTTAGTGGCAAAACTCCTTTAAACAAACTTAAAGAAAACAAATTGGTGTCTTTTCCCCTTTTGCAGGATTTCTGTGGATTTTCCAGGCATCAGCAATGGAAAATGTTGGAATTATCATTCCAGCTTGGAGAGCCTCTGTATTTACACCTTTAATCTCAGACAGAGTTGGTTTTGATGGGATATTGGGGAGGAATTCCTTCCTGGGAGGGTGGGGAGAGGCTGGGCTGGAATTCCCAGAGCAGCTGTGGCTGCCCCTGGATCCCTGGCAGTGCCCAGGGCCAGGTTGGACACTGGGGACAGGGGGAGATGTCCCTGCCAGGGATGGGGTGGGAATGGGTGGGATTTGAGGTCCCTTCCATCCCAAACCATTCTGGAATGAACAGAAACCTGAAACACCAAGGAATTACAGCTCCTTTCACCTTTTTGGGCTTTTATTCCCTTTTCTGGCACTCAAGGAACAGATTTGGTGTTTGGATCTCCCAGGCTGGGAGAGGTGATGGGAATCTCCCTCTGGGATATTCCTGCCCTATAAAAGGGTGTCCCCCTCTCCTTTGGGGGATCCCAAAGCCCCACAGAGCACCTGCAGTGTACCCAAAGTGGGATTCCCCCTTTCCCAAACCCCCAGCTCGGGAGATCCAAACCCCAAGTCTGTTCCTTGAGTGCCAGAAAAGGGAATAAAAGACCAAAAATATGAAAGGAACTCAAATTTCCTTGGGGTTTTTCTCCGCCAGGGCTGAGTGGATGGGCTGGGATTGGGATGGGAAGGGCTTTGAGCATCAAGAAGGGATAAAAGGGGCTGGTTTGGGGCTCTGAAATGGGATTTAGGGGCTCTGAAATGGGATTTGGGGGGTCTGAAATGGGATTTGGAGGCTCTGAACTGGGATCTGGGGGCTCTGAAATGGGATTTTGAGGGCCTGAACTTGCTGTTGATTAAAGCTGAGGGAACATTTTCCAGATAAATAGATGAGCACATGTCCAGGTGTGTGTTTTTCCTCCCAGGCACCTTCCAAGGATGGGCAAAAATCCCAGGAAATGAATCCTGAGGTGACTTTGTTTGCTCCCAGCCTGGATAGAGCTGTCCAAAGAGTCCTGCCCTCACCAGGTAACTTAAATTCCTATAAAATAAATCCAAATTCCAGGCTGTTTTTTCTTGCCTTTGATGAGTGGATTTTCCTCTCTGCAGAGGCAGAGCAAACCCAGAAAATGAAAAGTCCGTGGCAGCAGGAGCTGGATGGCTGCAACTGGAAAGGTCTTGGAGCGTCTGGAGGGAAGGGAATGGATTGATTTATGATTTTAACAAGCCTGGCTGGGCAGGGAGCCGTGCCTGGATTGGTTTGAAAGGCAAGAGGAGATATTAATCAAAATTAAAGCTGCTCTAAAGCTGCTCTCCGAGCCACCGGGCCGGGCCCTGCCTAATTGATCCCAGGCCTAAAGCAGGGAGAGGGAAAGGACAGCCCGGGATGAGGGGCTGGGGATCAGCTCTGGATGGGGAAGCAGAGGCTTGGAACAAGGGGAGTAATTTGGAATAACTGGGATCACTTGGAGAGGTTGTGCTCCCCTCCCCTTGGATCAGCCCCTGTGGGAATGATGGATGGGAGCACCAGGAGCTGCGGTGACATTTCCAGAGCTGCAGCTGAAATCACTGCCAAAGGTCAGGGGGGCTTGCACTGGGAACTCCAGAGCTGGAAAATGATGTTTGGGGGGCACAGGTCTGGTTTTCCAGCCTGGATGGAGCTGTGGAGGCTGTGCTGCCTCACCTCCATTCCTGAGGAGGAGGGAAATACAGAGAGAAAAGGAGCTGGTTCCATGAGAAGGGAAATCAGGATTTGAACCCTTCCCGAGACAGGGATGTGGGCTGGGGTCATCCAGGTGTTCCCTGGAACAGCTGGGGAGGGATGAGGCTGTCATAAATGCACATTATGGAGCTGGATTTTGGCAAATATTGAGGTGAATGCTGTGTGTATAATGTGGGAAAGTTGTGCTGAGTTTGCTTTTATTAACAGGGTTTAGAAATGTGATCAATGTGTATTTTCTGACTGTAACACAGTGCTAACAGTAAAGGCTGGGTTTGTTCTTTGTAACATCTGAGCTGGCCAAAGCAGGAGGTGGGGAGAGTCCTCCTGCATTCGTGCCTGGAGATTGCTGAGCAAAGCCATGGAACCTCTGTTCTCAGGGATCTCATCCCAATGGAGATGGAGAAACCTGGAGAGAAGAGTTTCTGGGAGCTGTGATATCAGAGTGGAGCCCCCAGATGGATCCAGCAGATAAAATGATTGGGGGGAGCTGGAACTGAGCACAGAAATGATCCCCAAAAAGAGAGTTTGGATCCTGCCTTAGGGTCTGTGGGATGTGTGACACAGAGATCCTGGAAACAAAGGATCTGAAGGGTGAGGGCTGGGGGCTGCCTTGGGGCCAGGCACCCTCGGCCCAGGAACTGCTTGTGCTGGGAATAAATCCGGATATCTTGGATGGGCTGGCATAAAGAAGATGGAATAAAGGGTGGAGAAAGTGGGGCTTGGGCAGGGATAAAGTCATTTTCCTCCCCAAAGCTGGTGTGGGGATTTCGATTTGTGGGAAAGGGGGAATGAAATCCTTGCTTGGCTTTTCCTTTCCCCATTAAAATCCCTTTACCTCCCACTTTTCCCCTCCGGATTTTCTCCCCCATCCCATGGGATTTTGAGGGGCCGTGTCCGAGATAAAACCCCTGCACCTCTGGATGCCGAATCCCTCGGCTGGGATTTGGGGAGGCAGGGATCAATAGATGGAGCTGTTTGTTAACATTTCCCGGTGATTTACAGCGCAGCGGGACGCGAATTCCCGGCCTTTGGAAAGATCCCGGGCCCTGGGAGTGCTTCACTCCCGCTGCTGTCCTTTTGTAGGGAATTCCATCCTTAATTTAGGGAATTCCCCGCCATTTAGACTGGAAGGGATTTTCTCCCTATTTTTTTTTTTTCTGGATAAAGCTCCATAAGTTTATGGGATGTGATCCCAAGTGGGGCTGCAGAGGATTTTTCCGACTTGAATCGACTTTTCTGGGAGGTGCTGAGCTCTCCCTGGTGCTGGATCCCTCTGGTTTGGAGCTGATTTTCCAGGGATGGAGCTGATTTCCCAGGGTTGGGGTTGATTTTCCAGGGTTGGAGCTGATTTTCCAGGGATGGAGCTGATTTTCCAGGGTTGAAGCTGATTTTCCAGGGATGGAGCTGATTTTCCAGGGATGGAGCTGATTTTCCAGGGTTGAAGCTGATTTTCCAGGGATGGAGCTGATTTTCCAGGGATGGAGCTGATTTTCCAGGGTTGAAGCTGATTTTCNATGGATGGAGCTGATTTTTCAGGGTTGGAGCTGATTTTCCAGGGTTGGAGCTGATTTTCCAGGGTTGGAGCTGATTTTCCAGGGATGGAGCTGATTTTCCAGGCTGCAGCTTCCCATGGAAGCTCCAAGTTCCTCAAAGGAAGTAAAAAGAATAAAATCAGAGGGGGAGAGGAAAGGAGAAAGGAAAGGAGAAAGGAAAGGTTTCCTGTGGAGATTCCAGGTTTTTCCTTGGCTTTTCCTGCTTCAAGCCCAGGGAGGATGTGGAGCTGCTGGAGTGAGTCCAGAGGAAGCAGCAGGATCCGAGGGATGGAGCAGCTCTGCTGGGAGGAAAGGCTGGGAAAGTTGGGAATGTTCACCCAGAGAGAAGCTTTGGAATGTCCTGAAAGAGCTCCAGGAAAGAAGGGGAGAGAGGATTTGCAGGGATGGAGGGACAGGACAAGGAGGAATGGATTCAAACTGACAGAGAGCAGGAATTTAGATGGGATATTGGGAAAGAATTCCTCCCTGGGAATGGAATGGAATTCCCAGAGCAGCTGTGGCTGCCCCTGGATCCCTGGCAGTGCCCAAGGCCAGGTTGGATTTGGAGCAGCCTGGGACAGTGGAACTGGCTGAGCTTTAAGGTCCCTTCCATCCCAACCCAGCCTGGAATTCCATGATTTTCCAAGCTGATTTTTCACTCCTCCTAAGTGCAGCACTGGGAATTCTGGAAAACATAAAAAAATCCATTTCCCACCTCTGTTCCACAAATTTTTCCCAGTTCTCTCCCAAACAACATCACCCCACTGGAGCTGTTTGGGGTTTTGCTCGGGGGCACAGCCACAGATGTTTGCCTGATCCATACTTTAACAGCCCCTGGAAAAGGCTGGATGCTGCTAATTCCACATGATGGGATGGTGATGAACTCCTGTGAATTAATGGTGCTGGGAAAGGTGATCCCACCAAAATCCTTGAGTGTTGACCTGGGAGCTGAGCCATAAAATCCAATCCACATCAAACACCAGGGCTCTGTTCTCCCAGGGGATTCCAAAAGTCACTGTTTGTGTGACAGACAGGGGGCAAAACACTTCCAAAAATCCTACAGGAGCACTTTCCAGGTGTGGGAGATGCTTTTATGGGACAAGGCTTCGGGGTTGGGTGGATTTTGGTGGTGCTGCTCCTTAATTCCAGGCTCTGCACGTGTTTAAGAGGAACTGGAATATTTTGGTTCCCCAGGTTTGGCAGATCCTGCTCCCATTTATTTATTTTAGGCTTGGGATTTTTTTTTTTTCCTCCAGCAAATAATCCAGGGATGATCATTGATCCTCAGGATCAAGCTCCAACCTGGATTTCTGTGATCCTAATTCAATGTCTTGAATATTTTTTTAAGGTTTTTTACAGTTTAAGTTTGTCCCCACATCACTGATGAACAGGAGATGGGAAAATCCTCATCCCCGTGGGAATTCTCCCTGTCCCTGGCCATGGGGTTGGAATCAAGCCCTTTAAAATCCCTCCCAACACAAAGTATTTTTCCATTCCAACATCCTGAAAAACTTGGAATTTCAGCAGGATTGAGCTCCCAGTTCTGCTCAGCCAGGATTTTGCCCAGTGGGAAGATCCCAGGGAGGGGTCTGTGGGATTTTTAGCCACTCCTGAATGTCCCTGTAGCTTTATCTATGGATAATTTATTACCTATGGATACACCATGGAGATCCCTTTTTTGTTTTGCCCAAAATGCCTTCCCCAGGGATAATTTCCTGCTGCTTTCCCTCTTTCTCCCCTTTTGCTACAAAATCCCATAAACTCCAACCCATTCCCTGTTTTTACAATGCCCTGAACCTCCTGAAATTTTAGGGATGGGGCTTTTTTCCCCTCTTGTCATTCCCTGCTTTTTTCCCTCCTCAAATCCCTTTTCTGGGATTGTTTTCCTTGAGCCAGGGATGTGGTGGTGCTCTGCCCACTCCTGGTTAAATTCCTGAGTGACATTTGCATTTGCATCCTTAATTATTGCCCTTTATGCTAATTGGGCTTCTCCTTGCTGTCACTCCTCAAAATGTCTGCTACAGAGATAGATGGGATGCAACCAAAATATTCCAATGAATATTCATCCTTTCCCATTCTGGAACCACTCCTTGCTGGTTCCATTTGCACTTTTGGGGTTGGACAGCTCCAGTTGTGGGCAGGGCTGTCAGGAAAAACAGAACCTTTGGCAGAAGGGGATTTTTGGATTTTTAAAAATTTTTTTTTTTTTTTTTGGAGGGGTTGTTCTCGCAGCCAGGAGAAAAAAAAATTATGGAATTTGCTCCAAGAGGCACCACTGGAGATGGGGATGGGATGCGTGAGTGGGGATGGATGTGCTCCTGGAAATGTTCTTGGAGGAATAAAGGGGTTTTTGCTGCTGCTCTGGGGCTGAGCCTTTCTTGATCCAGATGCTGCCTGAAGGTTGTTCCCATATCCCAGATGTGTTTTTTGGGATAATTGCTTCCTGCCTGGGTACCTGGGGTAGTGGGAGGTGTCCCTGCCCATGGCAGGAGTTGGAATGAGATGGGATTTAAGGTCCCTTCCAACCCAAACCATTCCTCTGGGAATTACTTTGCTTCATTGCTGGACACAGGGATCCCTCAGGGCCTGAGGTCAATTCCTGCAAATATTGCAGGAGCAGCTCCCAAACCTGTCCCTGGTTTTTCTGGGAGGAAACAGCCTCAGGAATACATTCTGGGATGGATTAATGAGCAATTAATCTGTGTTCATGCAGGTATTCCAAACCTGGCTCTGTTCTGGGTCTCCTCCTGAACAGTTACTAAAACCAGAACTGGGAATTTTATAAAAAAACAGTTTAATTATTAAACATTTCCTTCTTTTAATAAGAATTAAAGCTGTTATTAAATCCTGATGCCTTTATTCCCTCACTTCTGACTCCTGGGAATCCCTAACCCAGGGCTGCAGGGCCACCAAGAACCTTTTACCCTCTCCAAATTCCCAGCTCCTCCTCTGCTTTCCCACCTTTTCCATGGCACCACAGGGCAGGAGAATCCCTTGAACAGGGACAAATCCTGGCACCACGGGACTGGCAGAGAGGGAAAGGCTCCTCTTTTGGGCTGGGGATGTGAAGAAGGGAATTTGGGGGGCAGGTGGGAGCTGCTGCTGCCTCTGGACCAGGCTGATCCCGGCTGGAAGTGTGGGATGCAGTTGTGTGCCCACACCTGGATTTTTGGTCACTCCAGGTCTTCCATTTCTCCTTTCCCTTCTTTTTTTTTTTTTTTTTTCCCCTGTCTTGCCTTCAAAGCCGGTGTTTATTTTACCCTCATCAAACAAATCCAAGCCACGGGTGCTATAATTAGCATTAGGATATACTAATTTTTCTTCGGGCATAATTGGAAGGTTTCTCCCGTTTCGGGATAATCCTAAAACTATCCAGTTTTACGGTTCATTTGCCAGAGGATTCCTGGGAAGCTCTCGCAGCTTTATCACCCCTTATCAGCGGGTAAAGAGCGTCAGACCCGGGGGTGGCGGGGGAAATCCCGATTTTCCCAACTCGTGCTGATGGAGCAGCTTTCCCTGAGCGTTTGGTGATAACGAGCAGCTGGAAGGGCTCGGAAAACCCAAAACCTCCCTGCAGGGCTCGGGGTTTGCAGCTCTTCCTGCGGGGTCTGATTTGGGGATGTTTGGGGCATTTTGGGGTGGATGCTGTGGATCGTCGGCTGCTTCCACTGCAATTCCCAGCTCCGGGAGGGGTTGAACCCTTCCAGCAGCTGCACTAATCCCTTTGAATGCCCGTGGTGCCTTCTCCTGATGAGCTCCTGGATGGCCGGGCTCCTTTTCCCTGACCTTCATCGCTCTTCTTCCTCCTCACTGACCTCCAAGGCAGGACAGGAGGGGTGGGTGCAGCCAAAATCCAGAAATGCTGGCCCAGTAAGGATTGGGAAGGGTTTGGAGCACCAGGAGAGGCTGAGAGAGCTAGGAAAGGTCTGGAGAATTCCTGAGGGAGCTGGGAAAGGGCTGGAGAATTCCTGAGGGAGCTGGGAAAGGTCTGGAGAATTCCTGAGGGAGCTGGGAAAGGTCTGGAGAATTCCTGAGGGAGCTGGGAAAGGGCTGGAGAATTCCTGAGGGAGCTGGGAAAGGGCTGGAGAATTCCTGAGGGAGCTGGGAAAGGCTGAGCCTGGAGCAAAGGAGGCTCAGGGGCCCTTGTAGCTCTGCACAAGTCCCTGCCAGGAGGGGACAGCCGGGGGGGATTTGGGATCTGCTCCCAGGGAACAGGGACAGGAGGAGAGGGAACGGCCTCAGAGTGGGTTAGGAAATGTTTGGATTGGATATTGGGAATATTTCTTCATGGAAAAGTTGCCCAGGGCAGTGGTCAGCTTGATGGGAGCTCCCATCCCTGCAGGGATTTCAAAGCTGTGTGGATGTGGCACTTGGGGACACGGGGCAGGGGTGGCTTTGGGGAATGGTTGGACTCGATCCTGGAGGGTTTTTCCAGCCTCAAGGGCTCAGATTCCCTTTGCTGGAATGAAAGGAGCTGCCTGGAGCAGCTCATTCCCATGGGATTGGCTCTGCTTCCCACGGAGCAGAAACTGGGAGCTCACTTTGCTGGGAGAGCTCTTTGGGGTCTGCAGAGGTTTTTTTCCTTGACTTTATCTAAAATGCTTTTTAACCTTTTAAAATTTAATATTTAATATTACTCCATCACCGTGGGCGAGTCCTGCTGTTGCATCCTGGCAATCCATCCCTGGATTTGCATGGAATGCATTTACAGAGGGAGGAATTTGCTCCCGGAGATCCCCGGTGGCTCTGCTGTGCCCCAGGAGGCTCCTGCTGGGAGCCTTTGCTGAAAACACCTCTGAAGGAGATCTGAGTTGTAGAAACTTTTAATCCTTTTTTATTTCTCGATGCTTTCCTGACTTCAGCAGAGATTTAGGAAGTGCTGTGGCCTTGGCAAAGATCAATAGATACCCTGTTAAAGAAAGACTCTAAATTTAGTGTTTGGATGATTTCAGGGGGAAAAGTGGAGCTCAAAATATTTATTTTACTATTGAGCTGAGCTTCATCATAAAGAGGGAGAAACCCCCATCTCAAATGAGAGAGGAACCTTTTGTTTTTTTTTCCTTCAAGCCTGTAATTAAACCCCTGAACAATTACATTTGTCCTGCTTAGTGGGATATTGGAGCAGAGGGTGGGAAGCTCCAGCTCCAGACACCTCTGTCTCTCCTATTCTTCCTTTCAAAGCTCCTCAGATTTTTTTTTTCCTCATTTTCCAGCCTGGCTGTGTTTAGGACCAGCTTATCCTGATCTTTCTCCCTCACTAACATTGTTTTTGAGCATGAAGAGTTATTTTTCATCCCCCTCTTGGCTGCCTTTTGCCAGGCACACGGAGAGGAGCTGCCGGAGCAATCCTCTTTTACCTCTCTGGAAATAACGAAGCCAGAAACATTTTCTCCTTCTCGCTGGTTTAAATTTACAGAAGTGAACAATCATTTTTGCAGCCTCTGAGAGTGAAATGTGGGGGACAAACCGATCTTATCGACTTTTCCAGCTGGAGCAGCGCAGGGAACATTACTTAGAGCTCCACCACGCTCAGCTCTAATCCCATGAGATGTCTTTGTTGATGCATAAGCTGTGACCTAAAATATTGACTTTATAAAGTAATTGAATCCCCGAATCATGTTTCAGATGAAAAGCACTTGACAAACAGCTCCAGGAAGGAGCTGAGCCCAAGGCCTGAGTGTGGCTGGGATGGGATTTACTCCACTTGGCTCCCGTCGGCCTCTCCCGAGCAGAGGCCGGAGCAGGCAGCCCTGCTCCAGGTTTGGGGGGAATTGCAGGGCAAGAAGAGGTTCTCTCAGTTTTTTTCCCCATTTTTTACCTCCTAGGAAGAAGGATAATAAATCCTTCAGGCCTTACAGAAGAGGTGGGAACAGAGCATTTGTGGGAGCACATTTTGGCACAGGGTGACGTGGTGTGGCTTTGTGGGTGCTGAACTTGCTCTCCTGGTTTGCTTTTTGTCCAAGGGGAGATAATCTCCAGTTCCTGCACCAAATTTGAGATTCAGAGGCTCCAAATCCCTGCCTGGCCTTTCTGTACGACCCAGTTAATCCCAAGTCATCCCAGTGCTCCAAGCAGAGCTGCTGCTGGAAGGAAAAGTGGAGTTGGAAATGGGGAAATGATGCAAAGCCCAAGGACCACGGCGAGACTCTGATATGGACTCATCCCTGAGCCATTTCCCTGGATCCTGGGGACAGCTGGGGCTGAGGGGATGAAGATGAGGTGCTGAAATGATGAAGATGAGATGCTGAAATGATGAAGATGAAGGGATGAAGATGAGGTGCTGAGGGGATGAAGATGAGGGAATGAAGGGATGAAGATGAGGAAATGAAGGGATGAAGATGAGGGAATGAAGGGATGAAGATGAGGGAATGAAGGGATGAAGATGAGGGAATGAAGGGATGAAGATGAGGTGCTGGAGGACTCCTGGCAAGAAATGATTTCACCCCAACCCCACGGCCCAGCGACCGCTCCCTCCTTCCTCTGCTCCTCACAACAAATTTTCCCCATTAATTTAAGAGGGTGTAATTATCTCATTATTCCAAATGGCTCCATTTAACCAAACCTTATTTCTGACTATTCCTGACTCCTGAGTTGTTACCTTGCTCATCCCACCACGACTGTTTTCCTTCCCAGCACGTTAACCCCGCCGCTTTCTTTCCTCTTCTCTTTTGCATAATGTTATAACAAGCATTTAAATAACTCCAAAGGTTCCACCAGCTCTTGCTTTCATATCTTGCTGTCTCCATGGCAACTGGCTACACTTCCCTGCCTACTTTGCCTTTTTTTTTTGGGGGGGGTGTTTGAGTCCCTCAGTCCAGTGGCTGGAAGATGGGGTTGGGTTCTCCACTCGTTTTGGATTCTCCCCTTGTTTGCCCTCGATGTTGAAGCGCTGCTCAAATGTTGATTTTACTCCTGTGCCTTGATTGTTATTTCCCTTCCTGGCCATTTGTGAGGGCAGTTGGAGCTGGGAGATGGAAATTTGTTTTTCCATTTGTACAATGTGCTGCAGGACGGGGAAATACGCGGCGCTAATTACGTGGATTTGGAATTCCGGGCTGAAATTGGGATGGGTTAAATTGAGTTCAGCTAAACTTTTCTTTGCAGAGTGTTCTCATCCCATGCCCCTCATTTGGAGCATGAAATCTCTTGCAGAAAATCTGATGATCTTTTTGTCAAAGCCCTTGTTTAAATTGAACCTTATTATCCCGTATCCCCATGAAAAACATAAACCATAATCCGGCGTCCTGCTGCCGGCCGGTTTATACGGATCCGACAGGCCAAGAGCACCGGGGAAACAAACTGCAAAATCTTCCTACAAATTGCTGGGATGAACCTGGGAAGGCCTAATCCAACAGGACTGCCTGCCACTGGCACGAATTCCAGCCTGTCTGGGGACGGAATCCGTCCTGGCAAAGCGGGAGGGAGCAGAAGGTAGCGGTGGCAGCTGGCGGCTCCTGCCAGCCTGCGTTCCCATCTGCGAGGAGGTGCTCCCGATGAGAGAGAAGGGGAAAAGGAGAGGATTCCAGGCAGGCTGCTCATTTCCCTTCCCCCAAACACCACGTGCTGACCCCGCTGCTCTTTGGGAGCGGCGCAGATGGAGCTCAAAGCCCGAAACAAAAAGGACAACGAAAGCTGCTGGGGTTTTGTTGCTGTTTATTCCCAAGAAATGAAGCGTTGGAGGCTTCTGATCACCCACAGGATCGGGGAATCGTGGAATGGTTTGGGTTGGAAGGAACCTTGAAGGGTTTCCACTATTCCAGGTTGCTCCAAACCCCATCCAACCTGGCCTTGGGCACTTCCAGGGTGCACTATGGGTACCCCACACCGTAGGAACAGACAAACTCTGGGATTTCCTGATTTATTAGACCTCAGCCTGAGGAATATTGGCATTATTGGATCAAGAAAGAGAAACAGTCCCACTGGAGGAAGAAATCACCAATTATAGAAAAGAATGAGGGAATCATTAAAGCAGCTAAAGCTGAGTGAGTCCATTCAGGCCTCTGACCCTTTTCCATCGACTCCAGGGAACTCCTGAGGGTGTTTTCCTTGTCTGATTGAAGCCCCTGGAGCATCCTCCTGGCTCCCGGTGTCAGGGGCTGTTTTTGGACATAGCTGTGCTATTTGGGAAATGTATTTTTATGTTGAAGGAAGATTTCGAAGAACCCTCACAGTCCCAAGTCCTGGCTGACCCCTGGCTGTCACCACCTCGTGGAAAAAGAAGCTGAAGCAAACAAAACTGTGAGGAAAAATCCTTCTCCTCAAGGAACACCGAGGAGGAAAACGCTGGGATCAGCCAGCCTTCATCACTCTGTTTCTCTGCTGGAATCTGATTCATTGATTTGGCTGAACGTGGAACCTGACAAATGCTTCTCAAAGCAAATTTAGGAGGATCTCTGCAGCTGCTTTGCTTCTGAGGAGGAATGGGAATGCTCTGAGTGTGCAGCTGGCAGCTGATCCTGGAGCACTTCTCTGTGGGGTGGTTGTGTCTGGGGAAAGGCTGACCCGGGGCTGAGGGCAGCAGCCCAAAAATTTGTCAGGGATTGAACCCATTTTGACTGCTGGGCGAACAGAGGAGCTGGAGAGGGACTTGGACAAGGCCTGGAGTGTTAGGATACAGGGAATGACTTCCCACTGCCAGAGGGCAGGGACGGGTGGGAGATTGGGAATTGGGAATTCCTGGCTGGGAGGGTGGGGAGGGGCTGGGCTGGAATTCCCTGTGCCCAAGGCCAGGTTGGATGGGCTTGGAGCAGCCTGGGACATTGGGAGGTGTCCCTGCCATGGCAGGGGTGGAACTGGATGGGATTAAGATCCCTTCCAACCCCAAACATTCCAAGGTTCTCTCCCCAGCAGCACAAACATAACAAAAGAGCAATTAAAAAGCACAAAGTTATTCCCTCTCTCTCCTCATCCTGTGGGAAGTTGGAGCCTTAATTCACTGCACTTTGTGCTCTGTGTCCATGTTCATGCAGAGCTGAACACACCTGAAAATCTGCTCCTGCTCCCACCTGAGCTGATCCCTGGGAAAAGCCCCACCAGCCTGTCTGCAGCTGCTCTCCCTTTCTTTCACTCCTCCCTGCCCAGGTGCCACCTCTGGAATGTCAGAGCCTCCTGAGCAGCGAGGGAAGCTCTGCCAGGAGCTTTTCCATGCTCACCATTAACACTTGCCAATCTGCTCCGTGCCTCCTCTCTCAGGGCTCCCAATTCCTGGCAGGAAGGTGGGAATGCAAGCCCAGGCTGGATGAATGGAGATGGACACGGCAGCGCTCTCCATCTGCCATTCCCCCTAGGAATGCTGGCAGCTCCTGGCTCCTTCAGCCAGCCTGACAGAGCAGCTTCCCCAGAACACGCCTCTGGTGCTGCTCCCTGCACAGGGCAGTCATGTTTAATGTGGATAATTGGAATCGCATCATTTATTAAATCAGATGCCTTCCTGCCTTTCCCTGGTGGAAGCAGTGCTGAGCTCGGCTTAAAACGGGAGGCAGGGATGTGCTGGTGGTTTGGGCCAGGCTTAAAGCCTGAGGGTGCTCATGTGGTGATCCTTTTCCCAGGGGAATCTGTTCCTAAAATCCAGCCTAACCCTCCCCTGGCACAGCTCCACCCGCTCCCTGTCATGCCTTAGGATTTTAGCTTTTATATTTTTTATGTATTTGTAACGCTGTGTATATGATATATAATCATGTATTTGTGATCGTGGATCAGTGCTGGTATTTCTGGGAATGCCCCAAATGCAGCTTTTTCTTGGTGTGGGAATGTAACCTTGGCTCTGCAGCAGCAGGTGCAGCTTCTTCTGGAATGATTATGGAAAAAAAAAACCCCAAAAAACAGGAGGAGATGTTTGGGAAAAAAGAAAGAGATCCTGGAATTCAGAGGGAGGCTGAAGGCAGGAGGAGGCTGAGGGAGAAGGGACAGGATTCTCCAGGTGGGAGCTGCCTGGGAGTGATGGTTTGAAGGTGACAGCCCTGGGGGGGTTACAGGTCAGGCACCGCAATTCCTGCCTGGATCCAGGCAGGGATTTCTCCTTCCCTGTGGAGATCATCCAGTAGCTACAAGGAGGATGATGAGAGGAAAATTGTGGGGTTCAGCTGGAGGGAGAAATGTTGGGATGGAGCTGGAGGCTGAGCTGGCCCAGGGGTGGCTGCTGGAACATTCTGGGTCCTGTGGGATCTCCAGGGGCCTGGAGAGCTCCTGGTGGGATCCTGGTTCTGGAATGGGGGGAGCAGCCTCTGTTTGGCCTCAAATGTGGAATTTTCCAAGGAGAACTCTGATGGAGGAGCTTCAGAACCTTCATGCTGAGCACATGAAGTTGTCTTGGGAGATGAACTCCCTTGGCTATTTTTAGCTCACCCTGGCTGAAAAGCGAAGTTTTCCAAGGAAAGCTTTGGATGTGAGAAACATCATTGCCTTGATAAAAACTTCTGACTTTTTTTGGGGAAGGAGGGAATAAAACTGGAGGAAGGAGTGACACAAAAATCATAGTGGAAAAAATATAATCACAGTTTCAAGAAAACATCTTCTCATTTGTTACCATTCTCTTCAGTGTCTGTATTTTAATATTTTTGTTTGTTTTCCTTTTTTTTGGTTTTATTTTCCTGACAGCTGCTGCTAGTGGCACCACTTTTCTCCTCATGGAATCCACCTATTTGGGAAGTTGGAGCTTTCCCTTGTGGAGCTTTTTTATCCTCTTTATCCTATTTTTCTTTTCCTGTGATTCTGTCAGAGCTCTGCCGGGCTCTGGGTCCCCTCACACATTGGAAATGATAAATACATGAGGGGAAAAAAGCTGATATTTCCACCTGAAGTTGTGTGTTTGAAGGAGCTGCCCACTCCAAACATCCAAACTTAGAGACCTGATGGAGGAGAATAAACTTGGGAAGAGGTTTGAGCAAGGAATTGGGAATATAAAGCTGTGGATGAGCTGGGTGAGGCATCTTAGGAAGGAGGAGCTGGATTCTCCTCGGCAGATGGAGCTGAGCTGGGTCTGGGTTTTCCAGCTTCTGGCTGGGTGCAGGTACTCCAGGGATTAATTCTTCCCTAAAAATTGAAATCTTCATCCCACAACTCCCTGCTGGCTGCATTTTCTGCTCCTGAATTCCCTCTCCCATTGCTTCTGCAGGGGGTCAGCTAAAAACACTGATGGGAAAATCATTAATTCTTATTTTTTCTCTAAACAAATTAGAGCTGTGGAGTAATTTAAATAACTCCCAAATCTGCTGATCAGCAAATCAGGCTCGTTAGTGCTGCTGCCTGTACCTACGAGCTGCACACACACACACACACTAACAAGGCTCCTTTGCTGCTCCACAGATCCAACAGAAATTAAAGGGGATGGGATCATTAAAATCAACTTGTCATTCTTCTGCTGGTGCTTTCATTAATAAAATAAACCCTGGGATGGAGAAACGGCGAGCTGGCTTCTCTCTGTAGGTTTGCAAAAGCGGGGAAGATGCAAATAATCAGTCCAAGCAGAGCCTGGCTCCGGGCAGAGCCTTTGCTGGGCAGAATTTTATATCTTGGATCCTTGAAGGGGATAGAAATCCGCTTTTCCCTGGGATTTCAGGATGTTTCCTTTGTGACCTCTGCCTCGTGGTCACGCACCTTCGGAGAGGAGGCTGAGTTGGTTCATTAATCACCGCCAGCATCATTTGGGGTGGAAAAGCTCCGTGCCCGACCCGTGCCAGCCTCTCCCGAATCCCTTTGATATTCAAAGCATCTCCCGCTGTCCTCGGAGCTCAGGGAACCGAGGAAAATCCCGGGGCAGGATCCGCTCCCCGTGCCCAGAGCTGTGGGAAAGGGGTTTTGGGGTGGAAATTTTGGGATAAATTACAAATCCAGGCTCGCAGCTCTGGAGGATCTCTGGGAATTCCCTGGGTTTCAGAACTCCCCATCCAAAGCCACGTTCAGCTCCTTGACTTTGCCTTTCCAGCAGGACAGGATGGAGACCCCGCGTGCCCAGGACTCTATTTTGGGGAGAAAAGTGGTTTTTAATGATTAATCCTCAGGGGATTTCCTTCCAGTCCACTTTGGCTCAAAAGTTGGACTCAGGTAGAGGAAGGATTTTCCCTCTGGTTTTTTCCCGTGTCCGGTGAAAATGCCCCTTTGGCAGTGGCAATCCTCTCTCATTAATATCTTAATTTCTACTGGCATTAGTTTAAATCTCCATGAAATTCAGTCTAGAAATGAACTCTGGAGGTGAAGTCCAGGACAAGGATTCTCTGGGAGAAGTTGGGAAGTTACTGCAGTTCTTAAAAACTGCTTGACTTCTACATCCAGGGGTGAGTTGTTGGATGTTCCTTGGGAGGGGTCAGGGAGTCTCTCCTGGAAATTTGTGCTGAATCCAGCAATTTGATTAACTTATTCTTTCCTTAATCAATTCCATTTGATGTCATCCTGAACCTTTTATTTTGCGCTGGGAGGAAGAAACCTTCCTGTTTTGGATGAAGTTGGGTGTGATTTTCTGTGCTTTGGAGTCAGAAAGTTTCTGGGGAGGTTTAACTTTGTATTTTTTTTTATAGATTCTCAAATAATTTGCTCCATTTGGCCTCAGGAAATGGTTAATTCAGGTTCTTCAGGCAATGCCATCACCCAGCTCCCAGGATTCTGGGCAGTTTATTTCCTGGACAGTCAGCAAAGCTAAGGGATAATTGACTTTTATTATTTTTTTTTTTTTGGTGTAGCAAACAATACCAACCCTTTGCAGTGATGTTGAACTTGGCAGGGAATATTCCAGCAGGGAATTTTGGGGTCGTGCATCTGGGATTGAAATGGTTTGAGTAGAAGGATTCTCCTGTCCCTCAATGATTTTTATTTTTAAGCTTGCAGGAATTACCCCAAGCCCAATCACTGCTGAGGCTCCATGAAACCCCACTAACATTTTTCCCAGGATGAAATGATTCCTCCTGATGTTATCCCTTGGATCCACAGCGATTCCTGGGAATTCAGCCCTCCTTGGGATGTTGGCTGGAGATGTGAAGCCAGAGGTTTTTTGGGATCTCTGTCAGTGCCATTCCAAGCTCACTTCTCCATGGTGGGAGATTCTTGCAGATCCCAGCCCTGTCCCCTGTTCCATGTTGGACCTCATGGAAAACGAGGGGGAAAGGACTTTTGGGAGTGAGTTCTTTCCTAAGGAAGGCTGTTCCCATCCCCACCTCGCTGCATTCCCACAAGTTGCCACTTTTCAAGGTCTCTGATCCTGCTGGCACCAAAATGAACATTTAATTATCTGCAGGCACATCCCTCCCTTTGCTCCCATTCCTGCAGCTGCATTTCCCCCAGACCTTCAGGGATTTAATTGCATCCATCTCTGATTTTTTCTGCTGAGTAGAACATGGCATTTCTTCAGTGCCTCCCTCTGCTAAAAAAGGTCTCCTAAAAAGGAGCAATTTGTCACTTTTTGGCCCAGGTACACTTTTTTTTTTTTTTTTTTTTCCCATCTGAGCATATTTTCCCTCAGCATTTGCTTTTCCTCCTAATTTCCAATGGAACATTGCTCGGCTTTTCCTTGCCTTGCCACTATAAATTCTCCTGAGCACGGGGAGATGAGTGCTGAGGATTATTAAGCACATTGGAAGGAGCACCAGAGCAGGGCCTGACTTGCATTTTCAGCCCCACTCCGAACAGGGAATGTCTTCTGGGATAAAAGTTATGTTTACAGTCAGCTGCTAATTAGTGCTAGCAGAGTAATTATGTAACTGATGAAACAGGACTGCAATTTTGGATTTGAAGGCTTTTTGCATCGTAAGCAGGGAGCTCAAGAAAAAAAACCAACAAACAAAAACCACCCCAGCCAAATGGGGAGTGTTGTTGAATTCCACTTAAGTTCATGGAATCCCAGAATCCCAGCCTGGTTTGGGCTGGAAGGGACCTTAAAGCCAATCTCATTCCACCCCTGCCAAGGGCAGGGACACCTCCCATCATCCCAGCTTGCTCCAAGCCCCATCCAAGCCGTCCCTGGTGGTTTTGGTGGGGTATTTTTTATTTCTAAGAGGGTTTTGGGATGCTGGTGGGGTTGGGAATGGTTGGTGTGGGTCTGAGCAGTTGTGGGGACAGTGGGAGGCACTGGGAGCAGTGGAGCAGCTCCATCTGCCTCTGCAGCAGCCTGGCCCTGCTCCCTTCTCCAGAGGATGGATGTCCCCATGGAATTATCTCTATTCCAAGCCTCCAAGTCCATCCTGAACTCCCCCTTCCTGCAACCACTGTAGGGATTCTCCTGCTAAATCCAAATGAGCTCTGTGGGCACTAGGGATGTCACTGTTCTCCAAGGGTTTGTTCATGGATGCCCTGCAGCCAGGATCTCCTGCACCTGGATCTGAGGAAATCAGGATGCAGAGGAAGGTGCTGGGGTGGCTTTGCTGTGTCTGTGTGAGGGAGAAATTCAGGTTCCTCTTTTAAATTCTGCATCCAGCACATCTTCCTCCAGCTGCTCCTTTCTCCTGGTGCCTGCAGGGAAGCCACCTCAGCTCCCAGCCCTCCTGCCTTGGTGTTTTGATCCATTTTTTTTTTTTTTGTTTGTTTATTCCAGGGCTGTGTGGAGCTCAGGGTGCCACTGAGATGTGGCACAGCTTGGATGGGACCTGGGAACACAGGATGAGGGCACCCTGTGTGTCTGGAATTCCCAATGAATGGAAATCCAGTCTGGCCCAAGTGCTGCTGTTCCTGGTGTGGTTTGTGCTCCATAAATCCAACCCCCTGGTGCAGCTCAGCCAAGAGTCCTCCAGCTGGGACAACCTTTCTCCTTTAGCAGCTTTTTGGCTTTTCCATTTGGAATGGGCACCATTAAATCATTTTCCAGTCAGATCCAGACATTGGTACCTGAGAAACCAGGGTTATTTCCTACCCTAAATCCAGGGAATGTCTCTGGGTACATCTGCTGGTAAATATTTACCAGTATTTACCTCATAAACTTTTCAATGGGGAGGTTAAGACACGTCAGAGCACCATGTCCTGAATGCCTGAATTGTGGAATGTCTGCCCTGGGCTCTGGGGCGATGCAGGGAGGAGCTGGCTGAGACAACAGCTCAGGCTGTGCACACCTGAGGAAAAAATATGTAAATACTCAAATAATAATAATAAAAAATCAGTAACAGGAACTGGGGGTTTATCCCTTTGCAGGAGGTCTTGTAAACCTGACCCTCTTGGGGTGAAAATCAGAAGGGGGATGCTCCAGAGCTCCACTGCTTGGGATAGGGACTGGGATTTCCTCCAGCCTTGGGAGCCTATAAATGTTGGATTCTGGAGGTGAAACTGGTGTAGAAATTGTGGGATGGGTTCACACATGGCAAGAAATGAAGAGCTTTTTTACAGGTTGGGAGTGCCAAAGGCTCAGGGTGCCAGAGAAGCTGTGGCTGCTCCTGGATCCCTGAAAATGTCCAAGGCCAGGCTGGATGGGGTTTGGAACAACCTGGGATAGGGGAAAATTAACCCTGTCTGTGGCAGGGGTGGAATGGGATGGGCTTTAAGGTGTTTCCCAACCCCAAACCAATGTGGGATTCTGTGATGGTGGAGGTGGGAAGGCTGAATGAATCCTTCTTGTGTAGAAATCCTGGGGAGAGCACAAATTCTGCTTCCTGAGGGCATTTTGGGCTCATTTGCCTGGATTTTGAATGCTGGGCCCTGAGGGCTTCTGGAAGGAATTTTGGGATAGTGGTTGGAGTATTCTGCTTTTCCTGAATGTTTTTTTGTGGTGGAAAGGTGAAAATGCCCCAGATCTCTACATCCTCATGTCCAGAAACATTTGTGGCCTCTTTGTCTTTTGTGCAGAAATCCTGAGACTCCTTTCTAAGGCCATTTTGGGCTGATTTTCCTGGATTTTGAATGCTGGGCCCTGAGGGCTTCTGGAAGGAATTTTGGGATAGTGGTTGGAGTATTCTGCTTTTCCTGAATGTTTTTTTGTGGTGGAAAGGTGAAAATCCCCCAAATCTCTACATCCTCATGTCCAGGAACATTTGTGGGCAAAGCCTCTTTGTCTCTTGGTTAGAAATCCTGAAACTTCTTTCTGAGGGCATTTTCCTCAGAGGGATTTGGAGTGCTGGGCCCTGAGGGCTTCTGGAAGGAATTTTGGGATAGTGGTTGGAGTATTCTGCTTTTCCTGAACGCTTTTTTTTTTGTGGTGGAAAGGTGAAAATCCCCCAAATCTCAGCTGTCCAGGAGGAGTTTGTGGGCGAGGCCCTTCTCCAGCCATGTGCCAGCCGCAGCCTGCTCCCAACATTCAACGTTATAAATGGGGCTGATGTAATTCCATTTCCCCAAAGCCTGGGAGGCTGGCAATAATAAACAGAGCTTTTTAGGACCGGGTTATTGATGCAAAAAAAAACCAAAACAGTTTAGCTAAACTGGGTCGCTGAAGTGCGAATGTTTTATTCATGAGCTCCTTTCTCCCCCCACAAATCACCGCTCTCCGTGGCACAGCCGCTCCCCCATTCCCGGTGGCTGCACTCCTTGGGAAAGTGCTTTGGCAGGAGCCAAATTTAGGATTGCAGACTCATCCATCAGGGCAGGCAGTCGGTGATGTTGTTGTCTTCCAAATGGAGTTCATAATGGGCAAAGAGGTTTAATTAATGCTGCGGAGTAATGGCTCTGTTTATAAAGAAATAATGTCCTATAAAATTAGGCACTGCCTGGTGAAATGTGCCTCCTAATGGCCGGGCTGGCATTCAAAGTGAGCAGTAAATCACTTAAATATTAAGACCTTCTTGAGCAAGGATAATAAAGCAAGAGATTTGGAAATGGGAGATACCAGTGCTTCCAATTATCCCTTAAATAAAACATTTTTATAGTGATCATAGAGTTAATCACCTCCCGGAGCAGGCAGGTGAGAGGGGCAGTAGAAGACATGTGCTGTTATCACCTGCAGATAAAGGAATTTCAGTGGAGTTCTTGGAGTCCACAGTCACCAGGGGAGAAAATATCAACTTTTCCTGAGCTCTTTTTATTTTATTTTTATTTTTTTTTTTGATTCTTTTGATGAATAAATGCAAGCAGCTGTTGTTACACAGAAAAGCTCCTGATCAAAAATCCGATAGATCAGGACTATTCCCCAGGCAGTGCTCACGGAGCTGCATGGCAGAACACAGGGATGATCTATGAATATTGTTTTCAAACCCCTGCTCCGAATATTTGAAAATATTCTCAATTGCCTCCATATTTTTTAGCTGCAACTCAGGTGAAAAAAAAAAAAAAAAAAGCAAAAAAAAAAAAAAAAAAAAAAAAAAAAAAAAAAAAAGCTGAATTACTGCTTTACAACTTGCCTAGGATCAGGTTTTGCAGCCTTGCTGCAGTTTTGTTCATGGATGGGAAGGAGGCAGGAGGATCCAAGTCTCCTCCATGAGAAGTTTTGAAAGAAAAATGAGATTTTAATGAACTGAACAAGATCCAAATGATGGGGATGCTTTTCAAGTTAAAAACACAGAAATTATTGGTCTACAGGGAACGCAAAGTGTTTGCAGAAGAACTTGCACAGATTTTTTTTTGTCCCAGGATGGGGAATTAGCAGCAGGGCTTTGTGGGAAGGAGCATTCCCAGGTGGCTGGGGGCTCTTTGGAGGTGAAATCCAAACAGGTGGGATGTGAGATGTGACTTTGAGCATCTCTGTTATCATCACTGAATCTCCCCTTTGTCAGCACAAGTCCATAAAAAGCCCACAACCATCTGCAGTTCATGAAAGAGATTTTTCCATAGGAATGTTAGGATTTTCTTATTTAAAAGCATCAGCAAGCACTTCAAAGTTGGTTTTTTTTTTAATAATTCAGCCCCAGAAAATAAGGAATTATACCCATGTCAGAGATTTTGCATCACCTGCTGAATTTGATGAAGGAAGAATTGCTCTTGGTTAAGGATTCAGGGAAGTGAAAAGGCTCTGAAGGCAAAAAAGAATAGATCTTCCAATGCTTTCATTGCTTATTTCATAATTTCTCTCAAAAAGATGAGCAGAATGTCAAAGCAACTTGGCAGAAAGAGGATGGAGAGGTGATGGGGTGGATCCCATCCCTGGGGGTTGAAATCTGGGCATTTCCAGATTTTCCTCAAGTTTGTCTGTCAGAGATTCAAAAAAAAAAACCCAGCCAACCAAACAAAAACCTCCCCAAACCCCAAACAAACAAACAAACAAACAAGCCAAACAAAACCCAAAACCCCAAAACCCAAACCTCCCCTTCCCCCAAAAAACCCCCCAAAAACAAAACCCCAAAAAAAGAATTAAAAAAAGAGGAAAAATAAAATCATGGTGATGAATTCCAATCAGTCATTTCTCTTCTGGGATATATTCCTTATTTTGTATGGAAATAATTCCTGTTGGGAACAGCACAGGGTGGCATCCTTGGGATGTCCCCTGTAGGGCCAGGAGTGGGATTTGGATGTTCCCTTTGGGTCCCTTCCAGCTCAGGGGATTCCCTGATCCCAGAAATCCAGACAGGGACATTTTAGGAGCAGCTGAGTTTGACTCCAGAGCCTTAATCTGAGCTACATCTATGGGCCAAAAATTAATTTCAAAATAAACTTTCCTCCTTCAGTTCCCACTTGGAAATGCTTCTAAAATGAAGGTAAATGAAACTTCCAAAGTGCTGTTGTAAGGGGTGTTCCTGAGAGTTTAATTTCACAAGAAACAGCTTTTTTTTTTTTCCTAAAAAAGGAGGTTAAAAAAAAAAAAAAAGATTTTGGACTTCTTGGGATTGAGCCTTGCACAGAACCCCTGAATTTTGGGATGGAACCTGGCCCATTTCTCATTTCTCCCCTCAATTCTGTTTATGGAATTAAAATCCAAGGTAAAATAGGAACTGACCCTTAGGAATGCAGAAAAATTCCCCTTGAGATGAGAGGGAAGAATTAATTCTGATGCAGCCAAACTTTTCCCATCTCCTACCCCACAAAGTGAAAGATTTTTGACTTTAACTCCTCCAGGATCTCCCTGAAATCACCAGGAATGAGCTTTTTGTAGGAACAGGGACTCGAGGAAGGTCAATTTTGTCATCTCCTGGGTAATTTGCAGTTGGATTTCCCTTTTGATCTCTCTGCCCTCTTAATTAACAGCAAGGAAATTCCCCTGGGATCATTTTATTCCTGAGAAGCTGCCAGGTGATGTTGGGAACACCTTGGGATGTGTTTCCTCTGCAAGCAAATTCGATTTGGGATGAATATTCCACACCTTTGACCTTTTCTCCTCGACAATCAGAGGACAGGGGAGCTGCAATTCCAGGGAAAATCCCACTGGGATCACATCTTCCCACCATGGATGTGCAAAGGTTGGTGTTTCTTGACACTTTGCAGTGAGGAATATTTAAAAATATTTTAATTAAAAATATATTTTAAATTAAAAAAAATATTTAAAAATTAAAAAAAAATTATATTTTTTTTCTCCTTTCAGGATGGGAACACTGGGATGGAGAAGCTGCTGGAGCTGGGAAAAATCCCCCCAAAATCCCAGCAGCATCCAAAGGGCAAAGATAAAAGGAAATTCCTGGGAGGTCTTAGCAAGGGAAAATAGTATTTGAATCTTTTTTAATGAGATTTTATTCTGCCCTGATAGCAGGAATTTGTCCCTCTTTGCCCTCTCCTGCAGCCAGGAAAGGAATCCTGGGTGAGAATTCCTCATGGGACAGAGCTCAGGTGTGTTAATGGAGTGGAATTTAATTCACACTTGGATGGCAAGCAGATAACTCAATTCCAAGAAGTTTTGCTCCCAACATTTCCTTTC
>WEIU01018363.1:31642-50310 GCA_013389925.1 Aegithalos caudatus
TTTTTTTTTTTTTTCCAACAGGCAGGGAAAGGCTGGGCAGCAAATGGCTCTTGGACAGGCAGCAGGAACAGCTGAAGGTGTCCTTGGATTAATGTGAGTGACTCTGTGTTCTGCTCAGATTTATGGTGCTGGCTCCTGGCGTGCCAAGCCTGGTGTTTCTTCCAGGAGATGGAGAGGGATGTTCTGGAGCTGTTGGACTGAGCCCAGCATCAATCACATCTCACTTTCTGGGGGTGCTTTTGGAATGCAAAGCTGGGGAAGGGGTGATGGTGGTAATGGGGTGCTGCTCCAGAGGGAAGGGGAAGGGAAGGAAAAAGGGAAGACAAATGTGGTTTTTGATCCCTGTAATTGCCCTGGCCTGAGGCTGACACACACTCCTGGAGGATTTACAAGGGCATGGAGTGACAGGACAAGGGGGAATGGCTTCAAAGTGACAGAGGGCTGGTTTAAATGGGGTTTTGGGAAGGATTTCTTCCCTGTGAGGGTGGGGAGGCCCTGGAATAGAATTCCCAGAGAAGCTGTGGCTGCCCCTGGATCCCTGGAAATGTCCAAGGCCAGGCTGGATGGGGTTGGAGCAGCCTGGGACAGTGAAAATTGTCCCTGCCCATGGCAGGGGCTGGATTGGGATGGGATTTAAGTCTCTTCCAACCCAAAGCATTCCAGGATTTTATTCCAAATGCACAGCTCTCCTGTCAACAGCTGCTTAAAGACCTGTGGGACTCACAGAGGTGCCTTTTTCTCCCATATCCAGTGGGATTTTTTGGTGCAGTGTGGAAGGCTGCACTGCTCCTATAAGTCAACCCCCCGCATCCCTCTGAAATCCCTTGGTTTGGTGGTTTCATGGGAAAAGACTCTGGAATGTTCCAGACTTAATCCAGTTCTAGAATTCTGCATAGTGGAACGAGCACAGGAGTTTTTACCTGCTAGGTCCTGTGGTGCTCAGGGACTCCCAGACCCTCAGCACCAACCATCATCCCCCCAAAAAAAGTTATAATTTGAAGGGATAAAGACCAAAAGAAAGGAAGAGCCCCTCAGACTTGCTGAGCCCACAACAGCAACTTTTCCTGAATATTTTGGTATAAACCAAAGAAATCCTTGATTTTCATTTACTGTTTCCACTCTCTGCCCCAAAAGCCAGAAGTGGGGAGTTCAAACCACAGCAAAATCCCCCGAAACAAAGCTGGCAGGCAGTGAAAGAGGCCACAATCCATTTTCCCTCTCCAGCTTTTCAGAGAGTGAAAGGAAAAGTGTATTTATTCTTCCATTTCTCTGGGGGACTTCCTGAAGTTATTAGAATCTGCCTTATTAAATAATTGAGCAGGCTTGTCATAAAGTGACTTCTCCTCCCCATCCATCACGGAGATGTGCAGAAAATGGCCCGACAAGGAACATTTGCTGGGAAAGCTTCAGGGACCATTAACTCTTGTCACCACCAAAGTGATGAAAGGGCCAGAACCTGATACTTTTTCCTACCTGGTTTGTAAATATTCAAGTGACAGATTTTCCCTCCTCCTCCTGGGCTGAGGGTGAAAGGGTGGGGTGTGGAGGGGATAAAGATGATTCTCTTGTCATGTTGGAGTGTATTCCAGGAATTCCCCATGGAGAGGCCACTGTAGGACCCTGCCTCAAGGCACCTGCTCCCTCATGGCCCAGATGTTTTGATCCCAAATTTAAGGAAGAGCCCCATCCTCACCATCCCATCAGGAATATCCTGTGCCAGGGGAGGGTTAGGTTGGATATCAGGGAAAGTTCTTCCTCCAGAGTGTTGGGCACTGGAACAACTTTCCCAGGGAATTGGCAATTTCTAGCAAGGCTACATTATTTTTGTTGGGATTAGAATTTAACTAACTTTGCAAAAGGCTCATCCAGGGGGTAACTGAACTGTCACTGAACTATAAACCAGGTATTAAGTGTTTTTCTCACTAGCTGCTTCAGTCTATTTAAAATTAAACCTGCATTTCTGTCTCATGTCTGTGTGGATTTGTGCATCTTCTTTTTTCTGAGGCTGCCAGGTCAGGATGATCCTGATGGGTCCCTTCCCACTCAGGATATTCCATGATCCTCTGATTCCTTGGTTTCTGTGGGTGTTTAGGTTTCACAGAACCCAATTTTGACCCACCCTGCCCTTACTCCTCATGGAGTGGGAATTTCTCTCTCTCTTCCACAAAAAAATCCTCTGGCACTGATATCCTGCCATCCACCCTGACAGCTCCTGGTCCAGAAGGAATTTCCTGTGCAGAGCCAGAACAAGATCTGCACCTTTTCCACCCTGGTGTTCCACAGGCCCAGGACAGGAGGATGTTGGGACTGAAGCTGCCACTTCCCCAACAAGTTTTAAATCAATTTAAAATCAATTCTTGGAATTCTCCAACAGCAGCCAAATATAAAGATCCAGGGATATTTGAGTCCCACTCCTAAGGAGGCTGCTTAAAAATCTTCCTCTTCCTTCCTTCCTTCCAGGACAACCTTGCAGGGAATTGTCCTTGAGCCAGACAGGATCACATTTTTGTTCCAGCTTCCAAATTCCTGTGCAGATGGATCTCAGCCATGGGTGCTCAGGTGTTTCCTCCAGTGAAATCCATGGAATTGAGACATTCCCTGTGTCCCAAACCACCTCAGCCAGGATGAATCTCTAGAATTCCATCTGGACGGAGCCTGGGCTGGGATTTGTGGCTTCCTCACCTTGAGGTTCTCCCCTGGTGCCAGTGGACTGAAGTCACAGCTTGATGTGCTTTGTTTTGCCTCAGCCACGCCCAGGACTGGTTTATTCCAGGTTATTCCACAGCTGGGAATAAACCAAAGGGAAAACCTGGTTAATACAATAAGCTGGCACAAAATCATGAAGTAATTACACCCTTAATGCCTTCATGGGAGTCTCGTCCCCTGGATTACCCCAGAAAAGTCTGATTTCTCTTTTGTGTTCCCACCAGCTCCAGGTTGAGGCCACAGCCATAGCTTGGAGAGCTCAGTGAATTTGGGATCTGAATAATAATAACAATAATAATAATAATAATAATAATAGTAGTAGTACCTTCCAGGAATGCATCACTGAGGTGGGGATATTCAACATATCTTTATTCAACAGGCTCATCCAAGGGGGAAGCACGTCTGGAGCAGCCTGGTATTTCATCTCCCATCATCCTGGGTGAATATTCCAGGTCAAGGTGAACCCTGAGCTCCTAAATGAGTATTTGGGAATGCAGGCTCAGTGCTCTTCAATCTTCCCCCCGAGTTTCCTCCCAGTGAATTATGAGGCCGGAGATAAGATCTCGGGTGCTTTATATCCAAACCAACGGACAAATCTCTGCCTTTTTGTTTTTTAAAAGCCTCAACCCAGAAACAATTTTAGCCTCTGAAGGGGAAGGTCACTGCCTATCTCTTCCACTTATAAAATATTGCAGTTGGCTGGGGAGAGGAGCTGAATCCCAGGATTTCAGGCCTGCTGGCACAGCTCCGGCTCTCTCCCCAAATGGGCCCCGCTCTCCATAAATCACAGGGCTGTCAGCTCTGCTTCCACCTCTCCCAGTGAGATGCTGACACTTTGTTCCCTCTCTCCAGCCGCTTTTTTTTTTCCACCCCTGCTCAGGGGAAGGTGTCCTTTGGAGGCAATTTCCGTGATGGATTCCGGACCTCTCCCTGGGATGTTCCATCCCGGTCAGGGACGTGGTGGAGGCACTGATGTTGAGCAATTCTGAGCCAGCACCTTGGGCTTTAAGTGATGATCCCCACAGATCTGCTGATGTCCCCCAAAATTCACAGGTTGGAATGGAACTCCCACCAAAAGGTCTGAAGGAATGTCTGTGTTTAGGGAATCTCTCCCTAAATATGTGTTTTTAGGGATGTGATTGATGGGAATGTTTTGCCACCAGCTTTTCCCAGCTTTACAAGACAGGCCAGTAGGGTGAAAATCCTATTCCATCCTTGTCCTGTGGAAAAAGCATTTTTGGGGTTGTCCAGAGGAATGTGAGTCCAAGTCCCCTCTCAGCTCCCCATGGCTGGTACAATCCTTGTTATCCAATTATTTTTAATGTGAAATAATCCCTTCCTTTGCCTTCTGATTTCTGGAGAGTGGAATGAGCCGAGGACAGCCTCGTTACTGTGCAGGCCTTGCCTCTCAGCACTAATTGGCTGGGAAGGGATTTCCCACTCAGCTAATTAGCCTTAATTGTGTCACTTTCCTTATTTTGCCATTTTGCCTCTTGCCACAAATAATCCTGGATGCAGCTGAAGAGAAGAGGCTGAACTGGGCTCCATCCATGGGTGCAGTCAGGAGGCTCCTTTGCCCTTCAGGGCCACAAAGAAAGGACTCACCTGGGCTCTTGGTGACCTCAGGTCAGGTTATCCCATCCAAACCCAGGTAAAAAGGGAATTGTGGTGACCAGGATGTTTTTGCTGGGAGGTAGTTTCAGCCTAGGTTTTTTTTTTTTTATTTTTTTAAGAATTTATTTATTTTTTCTTCTTGCTTGGGCCTCTTTCATCCCCTTCAACCCTGCTTGATTTGCAGTATGATCATTTGGGGAACACAGAAGACAAACTCCAGGCCATTTCTGGAGAGTTTCTGGTGGAATATCAGCTTTTGGAAGGGCAGACATTGGGCTGGGAAGCAGCTGAATGGTGCCTTGTCTCAGGGAGGTGGATTAAGACAAACTTTAGGTCCCTTCCAAGACAAACCATTCCAGGATTCTGTGGAAGAAGGGTGGTGCTGACCCCAAGCTGACCTCCCTGTGAGTTCCCCTTGGAATGATCTGGGTCTGGTCTTCAGGAATGTTTTTTTTTTTTTGGATCCCACCTGCTCATGGGCTCTGATTTGTAGGTGTTTCCTTGTCCAAGTATCTCCATGTCTTCTGCCATCACTGTCCCTTTCTGGCCTTGCCTGTTTTGTGGGAACTGAGGGTCTTCCCTTGCTTCCAAGTTGGGATCTTCTCCCTCTTGGGTGTGTTTGGTGGGAATTGAGGCTTTTCTGGGCTCCAGCTGAAGCTGCTGGAGGGGTTGTGGCTGGCACAGGAGTTGCTGTGACCTCCTCCAGCTGCCTTCCCAACCCAAACCAGCCTCTTTGGGGCTGCTTTTCCAGCACCAGAGCTTGGAATATTTTTGTCTCTGGCTGGACCAGGATTTGTTTGTTCATATCCCGCAGGTGATGGCTTCTCTCCTGCCCCCCCAGGATACTGGTGCACAACAAAAGGAGGAAGAGCAGGAAGGGGTTGTGCAGGTGCTTTTCCATGTGTGAGGATTGCTCTTTTCTAATATTCCACAGCTGTGTGAGAGAGCAGCGAGAGAGATTTAACATGGGAAAGCTCTGGAGAGTTTTATTTATTCCTCTGTCTCCTGGAGTGCATCAGGATCACAAATTCTTGTAACACAACGAGGTTTTAAAGCTCTGAGCAAGCGTCTCTCCTGTGGAAAATCCTCCTGCAGAACACGGGATGATATTTTTGTCCTCGCGGTGCCTCGGGAGCAGCTGGCAGCTGCTGCTTTGTCCTGATCTCCTCTGCACTCTTCTCTTTATTGAGTGGAACGAGACAGAGCTCTGGGGTGGGGAGAGGGCCCTGCTCTGGTTTTATAGGAGTGTTTTCCCAGTTTGTGCTGTGTAATTTGCTGGGAGCACGGAGAAGATGTGGCAACCTCAGGCAGCTCCCGTTCTCGGCGCTCCCTGGTACCTTGGAGAGCTCCGGGTGTGGATTCTGTGGATGGGAGGGATCCTCACACTGAGCTGGTCCAATTTTTATTGAAATCCTTCAAAATCCGTGGGAGACTGTGCTCCAGAGGGGGATTGATCTGCCCCTGCCCTCCAATAAAAAGGGAGGAGGGTTTCACATCTGTGCCAGGATTTATCCATCACACCTTTGGCTTTGCAAAACGTGGAGTGACAGGAAAAGGGGGAATGGTTTCAGACTGAAAGGGAGCAGGGTTAGATGGGATATTGGGAAGGAATTCCTGGCTGGGAAGGTGGTGGGACATTGGAACTGGTTACCCAAAGAAGTTGTGGATGTTCCATCCCTGGAAGCGTCCCAGGCCGGGCTGGCTGGGCTTGGAGCAGCCTGGGATAGTGGAAGTTGTCCCTGACCCGGGGGTGGAGTGAGATGATTTTTCCTTCCAGCTTAAATCCCTCCTCAATTATCACAGTTCCTGATTGTTACAGATTCCTTTCATGAACTTCCACAGGTGGAAATTTCTGCTTTTGGACTGCAAGGCAGATCAAGGGATCAGAGAAGCTCCAGTTCCACATGTGACACACACACAGCTCTTCCATGTGGATGAAAGTAATTTAAAACCCCAGTAAATTACCAATATGCTCAAACAGCTCTTAATTACAGACATTTCCCATCTCACTCTTTCTAACCAGGCAAATTTTTGGCTTGAAAATGTTAAATTCCTCAGCCAGGCTTTGCTTCCTATAAAGGCATCAAGCCTGGTCCAAAGGGCTCAGTCTGGGCCTTTCATCCCAGTTTCCATCCTTTAAATGGACTCAGCTGAAAAAGAGCTTTTCATTTCCAAAGTGTGTGGTTTCACTTAGCCAAGGAGATAATTAGGTTTGTCTTGTAGTGGTTCAGGAGCTCAGGTGTCAACTAAAGCAGGATTTCATCAGGAAATTCCTGCCTGGTGTTGTATTGATTAATGAGAATTTGCTGCAATTATGGAGAGATAGAGAACAATTATCTACCTGCCCTGGAGGAGAAACAGGAGAGCACTAAAAATAAGGAACTCAATAAAAGAGAAGCACAGATGTAGTGGAAGTGAATAAATAACATTTTCTGTTGTGGCACTAAATTAGTTCTCGGTGCTGTGGGACCGTGGCAGGGGGAAAAGAGAGAGGAGGTGGAAATCAGAGTGGGAAAAGTGGAGGGAAAAGTGAGGGAAGGACAAATCCTCACCTTCCCTGGGCTCCTCTTCCTTCCCTTCCTGCTCTCCTGGCTGTGGTCAGGAATTGGGATTGGGAGAGCACATCCAAACCCCTCATTTTTTAGCAAAGAAGTGTCCCCTGTGCTCAGTAGGATGGGGAGTTCCTCATTTCACATCCAGAAGCACCTGAGCACCTTTTCCTTGATTTCTCTAATTTGCATGGCCTGGACACCTGCACAGGACTGCAGCACTTGAGGGATGGAATTCCCAAATCCAATCCTTCAGTTCTGCAGTTTCCCTTGAGGGAAAGAATTCCCAAATGCAATCCTTCAGTTCTGCAGTTTGCCTTGAGGGATGGAATTCCCAAATCCAATCCTTCAGTTCTGCAGTTTCCCTCCTTTTGTGGGCTCAGCTCCAAGCACTCTCAGGTGTGACCTCCCTGTTCCCTGCCAAGGAGGATTTGTGGCTTCTCCCAGAGACAGACAAACAGTTGGTAAACTGCAAATCCAGGGTATTTTCCATCTGTGGGAATCAGGAAGGGGGATAGTGTCATCAGAGTGGAAATTGTGGTTTTGAGGCTTTTGGCTGCAGCACACGGAGAGAGAATGAACATTTTAGGTCCAAAGCCATTTTAAATGAGAACAGATCCTCTTTATGCTGGAAGAAAATGAGACTGGGGAGGGCAGCAGGGCAGATTTTCCTTCTTCATCTTGTTCTGGAGTTGTCAGGAAGGGGGTTGTGATATCCAGACTGAAGCGTGAGGATACTTGGAATTTCCATCGGGTCTTAATTTCACGGAGGTGGAGTAAGAAATGGGGTGGAACTGGTGAGGAAATGAGGTGGTGGAGTAACTCTGGAGTGGCTTGTTTGTTTTGGTGAGGTTCAGCACCAGGAGAGATTGATCTGGGCAATCTCCACAGTTTTTTAAGGAAAGGTTGGATTGGTGTTTCCCAGACTTCTGAGGAAAACATCAAGGAGGGAATTGCTGATCCTCATCCCCTCTCCTCTGTCCCAGCTGGAAGGGTGCAGGGCTGGAAAAAGGGAAAAGCAGGAGCTGGGTGTTTGCAGTGGCTGCTTGTGAGCCCTGCTCTCATTCCTGAGGAATATTCCTGGAAATGGATCCCAGTGCTACATCTAAAGATGAATTTGGACATCTTAACAGCTCAATCCCAAACCAATGGGAAAAAGGCTTTGCACAGGGGAGCTGGTGGAATTTGGCAGGACAGTGTTTTCTCTCTGGCTGTGAGAGAGGATTTAGGGATGAATCAAATAATCTCCTCCTCTCTCCGAGCCTGATGTTTGCCCTTGGACTCAGCTTTTCCCTCAGGCTTTCTCCTTATGGATACATCCTGGAAATCAGTCCATGCCTTGGGGTGGGGGTGGCCTGTGGGGTTTGGGCCTCTTCCAGTTATGAGTTCCAACCTTCTCCCTTGGGATGATCCAACCTTTTACTAACCAATGTTTTGCAGTTATTTGATAATAATAATACTTTAAAATTACTCCTTGGCTTAAACAGCTAAACAGAAAGATTTGGAGGGAAAACATAGTCACAGGAGTTAAATTCCTATCATTCTAGAGAAAGGAATATCCTGAGCTGGACTGAGGAGATTGTTGGACATAAAATACAGGGTGTGGTGCAGAGCACGGGGAAAAGACACAGAAGGAAAAGATCTTTCCTGGCTCATTTTCCTGTCCCAGAAAAGATCATGGATTGACCCTGGTTGATATCCTGCTTCCAGAAAATTTTTCATGATGGAGTTGCCACGATCCTCCTGCAGTCCCTCACTGCTACTCGTGTCTAAGGACAAATATTTAATGTTTTGGGTTTCTTGGTTTGGATCAGCACCATGAACTGCTCCTGCTCCTTCCTAAGGAATTGCTGGGAATTTCGGGTTGCTGCAGTGATGACTCAGTGCAGTGGGACTCCAAATTCTGATAAATTAAATATGTATCAAGTTCCTCATTGAAGTCATCAGTGATGCCCAAATCCCAACTGCGTTGTGGGAATGAGCGGATAAACCTGGACACGCAATTCCCTGCTGACTGCAAGGGGATTTCACAGGCATTTCCCATTTTCCCTGTGGATTTTGTGGATTTTGGTGGCGAGAGCAGGGGCAGAGGAGGTGGGAGAGGAAACAGCCCTGGTGTGACTGAGCCACAGCTCCCTGTGCTGCCGGCTGGAAAACATCCCTGTAAATCTCATCCTTTGGCTCTTCCAGCGGAACGGGGCCATTATGGATGTGTCAGCTTGGGTAAGGGAAGTCCAGGAAGGCTGAGGTGACAGATGGGGCCATCAACACCTTCAGGACAGGGAATTGTTGTCCATTAGCCTTGGGTAATGTTCTATGTCCGAGCACTTCCAGGACTGAGAGCTCATTCCCTGCTCCCCATGACTGATCCCATGCATTTTCTGGGATGGTTCCACGCCTTTCCTGGCTGATGGGCAGGGCTGGAAGATCAGAAACAGGGATGGAAGAATCTTTACCACTTAATTCCACTCTAAATACCACTCTGAGAGCGCTCCCAGGGTATTTTCATACTTTAATACTTTCATATCAGTTTCCTTTGCTCTGTTAGCAGGCAAATTCCAGCATTATTGATTTGCCCCAGGCACTGAATCCATGGATTCTTTATAGAGAGAGTCAGACAGCCGTGGTTTTGAATTAATGGAATAATTTTGCCTTTACAATCCTTTCATGAGCTCTTGGAGCCGTGTTTGGGATGTGACAAACCTCCTGTTACCTATATTGTTCCAGCTAATGGCTCCTCTGTTACAGGATAATTCTGAGGTCCTGGTCTCTAATGCAGCTGGAATGGGATAATTTTTCTCCACTTGGCAGAAGGGAGGGCAGCTGCCTTTTCCCTGCAAATGTGTTGCTTTGGGCACAGAGGGAAAAACTGTGAGGCTTCACATTAATGTGGGGAGGTCAGAAAGTGAGAGGTGAGGAGTTCCCATCCCTGGAGGTGCCTAAGGAATTCCTGGATGTGGCACTAGGTGCTCTGGGCTGGGGACAAGGTGGGGATTTGGACTCGATGATCCCAAAGATCTTTTCCAACCTCAATGATTCTGTGAGGGAGATGTGGGACTCGACCATCGTCAGAATTCCAGCACCCAGAGGCCCCTGATCCAAAGTTCTGGACATGAGTCCTCACCAAAATTGAGGTCCTTGTTCCCCTCAAACTCCAGCTCTGGGTGCAACCACGGCTCTCTCACAGCAGAGATGCCCTGGAAAGGCCTGGAAGCAGCTGCCTCGAGGGAAGGTGTCCCTGTGGAAGAGGATCCATTGACTTGGAGCAGAAGAGCTCTTGGTCCCAAAATTCCTTCAAGGCTGCATCTTCTGGTGCACCAATTAAATTTGGTGACCTGGCTTGGTGACTGAGCCATGTTTCCACATCTGACATCCACACTGGCCTCTCTTGATTCCAGGCTGGAGTTTTTCTCCTGATTTTTGTCCTTCAGGATGCTGTTACTCAAGGAATATCCACCCTGTGTCCTGGAATTTGTGCGTGCAGTGAGCACTGCCTGTTAAACCTTCCAATTTGCCTGTCAGCCGAAAGGAGAACTCAAGGGCTGTGTTTTGGAATGCTTGGGATCACACTTGGGATCAGAGGGAGAAATTTTCCTGCTGTTCAGCCTCTCCAGTCACCTAATCTTCACCTCTCTAATTTACCTCATTGTCCCCTAAAAGTGTGAAAGCAAATAAACACCGTGACAGCAGCTCTGTTAATGACCAGGCACTCAGGTAATGCACATTATTTTTCTTTTAAAACTTATTTAACAGTCCTATTTTTGTCTTTTAACAGTCCCAAATGGTCCAAAAATCCATTTCTGCTTCCCCAGGAGCAGAATGTTGGACCTGTGACTCGTGGTCACCTCTGGAGATGAAACCTTCTAAGAGGTGATGTTCCTTATCCATTCTGGGGAATGCTCAGGGCTGGGTTTCCCAGGGAAAAGATTCCCTGCTGTCATATGAGTGATGGGACTTCCCGTGGTTTATTCCTTAACGAAACTTTTCCTGGATGCTTAGGAGCAAAGCTGAATCTTCAGCTCCAGGGAATCCATTTCCATTCTCTCTTAAAAATTTGTATTATTTTCTAGTATGTTCTTTAAAGATTTCTGTCCAAAAGCATTTCTGGAAAGAGAATTTGGAGTTCTGAGCCTGGTCTAGTGGAAGGGCTCCCTGTCCACAGCAGGGATTTAGGATTGAGAGCTTTAAGGTGCCTTCCAGCCCCAAAAACTCTGGGATTCAATGGGAACAAAGTGCAAATACATCACTCATGAGCTATGTAGTTCTGATCACCTGGGATGTGAAATTATGGGATCAAATCAGGTCAGAACAGGATAATAATTGTTGTAGATTTGCTTTGGAGCCTGCTGGACCTGGAGAAGGCGTCTTTGTGTGGTTATGGGATCCGTGGCTGTGGGATAAATCCTGCTGCTGGAGCCGAGTGCCGGCGGGCCGTGCTGGAAAAAACGCGCGGAACAGCAACGGCAGCGACGAAATGTGTGTGGAGCAGCAGCGACAAAATTCATGGAGCAGCACCAGGCACACGCTGTGAGCAGCTCGAATTTGCCCAAGTAATTAAAGTGTCACTTCAGGCTCTTGGAGAAGCGTGACTTTCCCGCAGCTGCCGGCTTTGGGACGCCGCTGACGGTAATTCCCTCTCGTCAACGCTGCAGCCCCGAGTTGTGGGCGCTTGGTGACCTTGATTAAACAAATGGAGCGGTTCAAGTACATAATTTAAAAGTTCTGTTCAAACACCAGATTCCGAGGGCATCGCCGTTTCCCTGGAAAATGAAGGATTTAACGCTCCCATCTTGGCTAAATGGACTCGGCGGCGCTCGGGCTGAGAGGACGGCACGGCGGATTTGGAGCCGTGGTGGGAAGTGTCATTGGGAACCTGTAATTTTCCTGTCTCTCCCTCTTCCTTCAGTGTTCCATTTCCATGGCGATTTTTGGGAGACAAATGCATTCGTTCAGCCGGGCTGGGAGGGTTTTGATCCTGGTGTCTGCAGGATTTGGGGCTCGGCACGGGAATTTAAGGTGGAAACGTGCAAATGGGAAAATCATTGCTCAACATGATGGGTGCCTTTAAATGTTGGGAATTTACAGCTGGTTCAGCTGAAACAACGTTTTTTATGCTGCTAATTGCATATTAACCTGAAGGGTTGTGGGTTTTGAGGTTTTACTGAGGGTTTTTTGGGGGTTTAACTGACCCTAATCATTCATCTTGGACAGCTCTGGCAGATCCTGCACTGTCCATAAAAAATATCCAACAATCCATTAACCACTCAACCTGAAAGCAGGCTGAGAGAATATTATTGAGTCCTTGCTTTATTACTAAATTTAATGGGATGAACACTCGCCTTACAAAATATGATTGACTTCCTTTTCCCCCTGCTGAACCAAACCATAAGCTCAGGGCTGCCTCGGGGTGGGCACTCACCTGGCATGTTCACGATGAGATTTATCAATTTCCAGCCACTTAAACTCAGATTAAAGCCAGGCTGACTCATGGTGCAGTAATTAAGGTTCCACACAGTGTCCCTTTATAGCCCTAATTATATAATTATGGCTGGGCTCTGATTTGGGGTTTCTATTTTTAGTTGTTAGTGAGGAGCCCCACGGCTCAGCCTCTCTGTGTCCTGAGAGGAACTCTGGCCTCTGGAATGATGTTTTCTTTGGCTTTGTGGTCCTTTATTCCTGAGAGAGGGTTTAAAAAGGGTTGGGAGTGTTGTGAATTAGTAAAGGCTGGGATTTCAGAGAGTCAGAGAATCCCAGAATGGTTTGCTTGGTTGGGACTTTAAATCCCATCCCATTCCACCTCCATGCCATAGGCAGGGACACCTTCCACTGTCACAGGGTGCTCCAAGCCCCATCCAACCCTGGACACTTCCAAGGATGGGGAAACTTGATTTATAGAAGCCCCTCTACCAACAGCACTTGTGGCCTGGCTGCTGAGGGATGGTGAGAAAAGCTTTGGAATAAAAAGCTCTGGGGTTTTTTTTGGAGAGAAGCTTTTAGTCAGGGCTGGGGGGATTTCTGACAGATCCCTTTGAAAATAAACGTGAGTGGATTCGGGATGAAAAGCAGACAAAACTTTCACTTAAGCAAAAAAAGCTGTGAAAAATATTCATGCTGCAAATGAAAATGTGAGAAAAGACCAGAATGATTCCCACCCCTCCAAATCCGTTGCTTTTCTGTCCTCCCCGATGACTCCGCTCCCGAATTTACCAGCAAAGGGAACGTTTTCCCCGGAGAGCCGGCGCTGCTGGGGGTGGGTGCTGTTCCAGCTCCCTCCACACATTCCCCACTGCACTCTGTTGGATTCCCATTAATGAACTGGAAATGTTTCTGCCAGGAGGATGAAGAAGCTGACACTGATAAATGGCGCTGGCGGTGGGAACCGCTCGCGATTGCCAAGCAGCCGCCGCGCGTCCTCTGCGGATCCTGCGCCTCCAAGGAGGAGCTGGGAACTTTGGGAAGCTGCTAATGTGGCTTAGATACAATTTCTTCCTGGATACATTTAATTTTATGTGGATTTTCCAAGGATAAGATCAAGCAGTGAGCTCCCAGGTCTCCAGCAAGCCCAGGGCAGCTTCTGCCAATGCCCACATCCCTTGGGAAATGGGGTTTTAGGGAATTCTCTGGAGAATTTCATGAATATAAAATCAGAGAATCACACAGGTTGCAAGGGACATTAAAAATCATCTCTTTCCATGCCCTGACACTTTCTACTCTCCCAGGTTGCTCCAAGCTCCCTCCATCCACTTCCATGGATGGGAAGTTTATCCATGATCCTAAGGCCTTGCTTGGGATGGCTGCAGGAGGATTCTTTTCTCATTGCTCGAATTCCTCTTGAAATTTAGGCTCCAGAGTGACTTTGCAGCCAGGTTAGTGAAAAATCCATGTGTTAGAATAATGCAGGGGGTAATGAATGCCTCCTTAATAGCTGGGAAATAAAGCTGCAGCCAGCTCAATAAAGCTCTGGATCCTCACCTTCTCCTCCACAGCCTTTTAAAATAAACCATAAATTCCTGGAGTTTTACTATTGAGAGACTTAACTATTCAAGTAGGCAAAGTGAAATTTATATTGGATTGGGAGAAAATGAATGCCTGAGCCTTCTTTATAGTCAGAGCAAGGCCGACTTTGGCAGGCTGCCCTTTTTATAAAAGGGGAAAAAATATTAATTTACGGTTTAACTGGGGATGACACACCCCATGAACAGCTGCTGGTGGTCACTGGTGGGATTTCTGCTCCTCAAGGAGGCTTGAGAAGGTCTGAGCCCCTTCTCTAACTTTTATTCCAGGGTTGTAAAATAACTCCATCCCCACGTGTCCCATCCTTTTCCAGTGGCTGGATTTCCAATCCCCATTTACATTTTTTTGTGGGCTCTGCTAGAGAGGGTTTGGTTTTGAAGTGAGGCAAACATTTGAGGAAAAGGGTTCTTCTCCAGGCAGATTCTGGCTGCTCCCAAAGCAGTGGGAATGCTCCATGAGCTGCATTTACAGGGAATTTGGGGGGATTTTTGTGAGGTTGTTGGTGTGAGCAAGGATCAGTCCCATCACTCTGCCCCAAAGAAATACGAGGCAAGGTTTAGGGTCAGGATATTTAATCCCTTCCCATCCCCTGTTAGTGAAACTCTTTGGCTTTTTGGATGTTGTGTTTCTTTCTGAAATGGAATTTTTAATCCCTGGGTTCACGGTGAGTTCACAGAGAGAGGAAAGTGCAGAGGGAATTTAGATTTGGGCCTGCTTATGATTACAGGGCTTTCTCCCCCTTTTTTTGTGGGATTTACCAGAGACAAAAATGCCTGATAATGATGACAGCTGAACTTGCTCAGTTTTGGGAGGGTTTGTTCTTTTGGGGACCCCGTGCATGAGCCAGTTTTAATCTCTGGATTTGATTCAGGGCTTGCTGCAAGTGGGGAACAGACAGGACATTTATTTTCCAGAAGTTAAAGTGGTTAATAAATATCTTAATCTCCTCAGAACACTCCCATTTTATGTTTATATGATTTTATTTTAAGCTGAGGCATTAAGAGACTCACAATTAACTAAGCTCCAGCATTTCTAAGGCAGTTGCTTGACGACCATTGATTATTAAATGTGATTTTATTAATGTTTTCTGTGGAAGTTTGGATGAATCCCTCTATTTTTCTTAGCCTGAACTGTATATTTTCCCAGTTTGGAAAAGGAATGCACTGCCCTCAACAGCTTCATCAGTGATGTTATTCCCTTGATGGCATTTTAATGTCACTTGGTGTCTAATGATGTCACTCCTTCATTTAGACAGGAGGGACACGGCACATTCCAGGAGGTGGGAGCTGAGCTTGGATAAATTGAACCTGGCAGTGGTTAAAAAGTGGGAATGATTAATCACAGGGATCACTGTAGGAAGGAAAATGGTAAATGGATCCTTCAGGGAGATTTAAAATCATCAGGGGATGTGTGTTGGCTCATGAATGACCTGGCCCAGCTGCAGGATGAGGGGTTTGGGAATCTTTGTGTCCCCAGGGAAGAAATTCCCACCCCTGGGACGATGTCTGTGAGGGATCTGTTGTGTGCAGGGTCTCTGGTGGGTTTCTTGCTGTGTCTGTGTCCCAGGAACCCAGAAAATTCCCCAAATCTGATATTTTTGATCTCTTCTGTTGCAAAGGAAGTGAATCCAAAATTTAAGTGGAATAATCCCCAACAGAGCTTCCCCCTGTTCTCCCTTTTTCTCTTCCTACACCCAGACATCCCAGGAAACTCCCAAGCCTGAGCTGTGCCAAAGTGGGTCACCGAGAAACTTCAGGGATCTGGAAATGGTTCTAATCCATGCCTATTTGCTTGCCCTGATTTTTCCTTATCCACAATCCCTCTAATTACCTGGATTTTGTGGCCCTGAGCAGCACAACTGCTGTTGGTGTTTAATTACCTCCGATAAACCCAAATTCCGTGCTTGTTGCTAACGAGGGATTTGCTCCCCGGCACTGGCAGCTCCTGGCTGCTCACATTTGCTGCTGATGAACATTTTTTGGGTTGTCCCTCTCCAAGTGCTGTCCCCAGGTGTGTGGAGAACAGCCTGGATTGATGTGCACGGAGCAGAGCTCTCAGCTGAGCTCTTGCAGGGCGTTAAGAGCTGGATAAACAGCTTTACACCAAGGTAAATATTAATCCTTTCCCATGGACTGCGGGCGGAAAAATCCAGGGCAAGCAGGAATGTTAATAAACCTCGGTGGTTTGGAGCACTGTGGTCACAGCAGGGCTCTGTCAGGGCTCATTCCCAACCTCTTGGTGCTGGGTGCTCCCCTGGGTGCTGCCTTGGGATTATGGGTGGGGTTGGCTCTGGGTTGGGATCACCTGGATGGGTTTCTCAGACTCCAGTGGGAATTGGGAATTTCCTTCACTGGCTGGATGCAAAGTAATGGAAAAAGGCTGGGAGAGCTGGGAATGTTCACCTGGAGAGAAGGATCCAGGGAGAGCTCAGAACCCCTGGCAGGGCCTGAAGGGGCTCCAGGAGAGCTGGAGAGGGACTGGGGACAAGGGATGGAGGGACAGGACACAGGGAATGGCTTCAGATTGGAAAAGGGAAGATTTGGGTGGGAGATTGGGAATTCCTGGCTGGGCTGGAATTCCCAGATTTGCTGTGGCTGCCCCTGGATCCCTGGCAGTGCCCAAGGCCAGGTTGGACATTGGGGCTTGGAGCAGCCTGGGATAATGGGAGGTGTCCCTGCCCATGGCAGGGGAGGGGTGGGATGGGATTTAAGGTCCCTTCCAACCCAAACCATTCTGGAATTCCGTGATGATGAAATGTTCCCTAGAAGAGGATGGGGTAAGGTGATCTGGGCCGATCTAAGGATCACTTCCAACATGAGCATTTCCTGACTCATTTCCCCTTCCCCAAAAATCCCCAGTAGAAATGAAAACCTCGTTGGAAAGCCCCGTTAGAAACCAAACTCCTCTTTAACCTCATCCAGAAACCTCAGGTGCTGCAGGTGACACTGAGCTCCTGGGACAGCGTTGGTGGGACCTGGGACAGAGTTTCCAGGACCTTGGACAGGGCTGCCAGGACCTTGGACAGTCGGGATGGAAACCAGGGTGGAGATTCCTCTTGGATGGGCAGGAACGTGGATTATTCATTGATTTGTGCTCCTTAAACAGGGATGTGTCCCTGACAAAGCTGCTGTGCCAATCTCTAGGGGACAGGACAGGGCTCGTGCCACCACAGAGGGGACACAGGGACACCTCAGGTTTGCTGGATGAACTGAACTTCCAGGGAAAACCTGGATAAATGGCTCTGTAATCCTTCACTTTCAGCGAGAGCTGGATCAAATTATGTCTTCATTTAAACCTCAGATAAAACAAAGTCAGGGCCTGGGTGTGAAATATGGGATGTTTGGCTCCAAGGCTGGGAAATCCTCTCCATCACTGGTGTAAAGAGCATCCCTGAGCTCTTTGGGAAGCTCCATTCCCTCCCCCTGCCACTTCCCCAGGTTTAATTTTTGCTTCCTGCCCCGTTGGGAATTCCTTTCTGGGTCAGCCCTTCCCAACCTTTCAGCGCATTAATCTCCATGTTGGAGCTCTGATTAAACTGCAAAGTGTTCCCTTCCTAATTTAGCTTCACTAATTAATGAGGGGATGACTGATTGGGCCCAGGCTGGCTGTGATTTGCTGCTGTCACTTTTGGGGGAGTGGGGAAAGCCAGAGTCGCTCTCTCTTCCAAAAAGAGGTGGGAAAGGACAGGAAATCTGAGAAATCCTGGAATATTTGGGCTTGGAGACTTGGTGTAGCTCCTTCAATTTAGAGTGTTATTAAAATTAAATTAAATTAAATGGAATTGTCCTTTATATGAGCAGTTAGGGTAAATTCTCTTTTCCTTATGTGTGCATGAAGAGCACGACCCTTCACCTCTCTGCTCTGCTGTGCAAAATGATTAATTTTAATTTTTTTCCTTCAATCCATGGCTATTTTTACCCTAAATTTACAGCAATCCCAGTCTGTGATCCAGGCTTGAAACAGAGGAAGAGCTTTAACAAAGAGGCCAAAATATTATTCCTTGGAATGTGATACTGATGTGCATTGACATAAAAATTAATAATGGCTGAATGATGTTGATTTTACTGGGATTTTGATGTGGGTTTTCCAGGGATTTGATGTTGATTTTATAGTCAATTTTATGGAGATTTTGACGTTGATTTGACTGGGATTTTGGTGTTGATTTTCCAAGGATTTGATGTTGATTTTCCAGGGATTTTTGATGTTGATTTTACCTGGATGTTGATGCTGATTTTTCAGGGACTTGATGTTGATTTTACCAGGATGTCAATGCTGATTTTCCAGGGATTTTGATACAGATTTTCCAGGGATTTGCTGTTGATTTTACCTGGATTTTGATGTTGATTTTACAGGATTTCGATGTTGATTTTCCAAGGGCTTGATATTGATTTTACTAGGATTTTGATGTTGATTTTCCAGGGATTTGACTCTGATTTTCCAGGGATTTGATGCTGATTTTACCTTGATTTTGATGTTGAATTTATAAGGATTTTGGGACTGGGGACCCTGGAGGAGGGAACCCTGGGCTTGCCCCAAAATTCCTGCTGGGATCAGCAGATTTTAGCACCCACAGCTGGGCAGGATGCTCCAAAGAATATCCTAGGAATGCACACCAGGAAACATTTAAATAAAGCATCGCAGCCCGGGTGGCTGAGAGAATTTAAAACACATTTAAATAATTCCCCGAGCCTCGTGGGCAGAACCGAGGTGTGCAGAACATGAAAAATCCCCGTGCTTTTTTAGCATTAAAACGGTTTTGCTTGCTTAAATAAGAAATCTTCTTTT
>WEIU01018363.1:55461-69583 GCA_013389925.1 Aegithalos caudatus
GATTAAAATTTTGAGGAAAAAATTGACTTTAAATGTAAAACTAATATTTGATTTTATAATCAATTAATTAACAGCATAGTGCAAATACAAATAAATATCTTAAAATACATATATAAGGTTGATCACTGGGGGTGCTTAAAAGAAATCCCTGGAGACCATAAATTTTCTTTTTCCAGTGGTCTGGGACAACAATAAAGATTTCCAGGCAACTTTTCCCAATGGCACAAGGATTGTGGGAGACTCAGCTCTGAAATTCCAGCCCTGCCACATCCCCACTGTTCTGCTCATTCCTTCTCATCCCTCCCTGAATTCCACCATGTTTTAGGGATAAAACAGATATTGGAGCCATCAAATCCTTGCTCAGTGAGGACCCCAGCAATGCCAAAGCTGAAATTTGGAATCCTGGCTGTGTATTCCATGCATTTGAAAGGGAAGCTGCAGGTATTTAGTTTGATAAGGAACAGAATGGAATATTATTTGGAATTTTTAATGCATCTGGATGAAACATGCTCTAACATTTCCTTCACTAAACTCACTGGCTTAATATTCAGCAATCTCCCGTCCATTATGTTAAATGCCTTGGAAAGAATAACCAGAGCAGTATTCAGGGAAGAACCCTTGGATATGGAACAGCTTCTTCTCCATAAAAATGTGAAATAATCCTTGGGAAGTGGAGGTCTGGCTTATTTGTATAGAAAATAAAAACCAGTTCCAAACAGAGCCCAGAGGAGCTCTGCAAACATCAGCAGCCCCAGCTGAGGCTGCAAAGAGAATTCCCCACCTTTTAACCAAATCTGAGTTTTTAATTTTAACTCTGGATTCCCACCAGAGCTTGGCCGAGAAGGCTCCGATGTCCCGACAGCTCCCTGCTTTTCCAGGACTTTCATCAATGGTGCGCTGCCATGGAAGAGAAAGGATTATTTTAGTGTCTCCATCATCCAGAAATGTCCATAGTCCCACCTGAGTGTTCTGGGATGTGATTGTCATTTCTGGGATGTGCGTGGCCGTTCCTACAGGACGCTGAGGGGAACATCCAGATCTGTTGTAAGAACTGGACAATTTTCCAAGGATCTCCCTCGGGAAACTCATGGCTCTGAAGGGCCAACACCAAAAAGCTCCAAGAAGTTTTCCAGCACTTCAGGGCTTTCCTGGGAAGCTGTGCTGGCGCTGGAAGTGTCCAAGGCCAAGTTGGTATAGGGGAAGTTGTCCCTGCCCATGGATAGGCTTCATGGGCTTTAAGGTTCTTCCAATCCAAACCATTCTGGGATTCCATGAAAATAGAGAATCCAGTTTTCCCAATTTCTGCCAAAAGGAGGTTTTCCATTGATTTGGGGTGATTTTTTTTTATAGCAGATGTTCTTCCCTGCAGAATCCTGGGTTTTCCATGGAAGAGGAGTTAATTTCAAAACCCTGCAATGCTCCAGAGGTTTCCCACAGGGACGGGACGTGGCTGCTCTTGGATGTGTGTGAGGAACCTGGAATGTTTTGGTCCTGCTGAGGTGCTCTGAGACTGTGAAATAGGGCACTGGATCAAATCCAGGAACCTATGGAAATAACCACTGGATAAAACCCCCCAGAGCTGCAGTTTCACTCATTTTCCTAATTCCTGCCTCATTTTCCAGTGGAATTCTTAATGCTAATTCTCAGTGTGTGGCCCATTTCCACAGGATTCTCCCTTCATGGCGTGACCACGTCACCATCCCCATCTGCTCCAAGGAAACCTTCCCAGGGAACAGCAAACACCCACTTTTTTTTTGAGCTCTCCTGTGGAGAAGCCTTTGCCTTTTTTTTTTCCATTGTTGAGTATGGATATTCCCTTTCCCATATGTGGTAGGGTGGGACCTCTCTCCTGGCCTAGCTGAAGGAATTCCTTGGGCAGAAGAGTGGGAATGAGATGACCTTGAGGTCCCTTTAAGGACCCAAACCATTCCAGGATTCCATAAATAGCATCACTATTAGGACCTGTTCCCTAGGGTGTTCCCAGCATTAGAAGAGGCAGGAGAAAGGCACTAAAAGGAAATCTTTTCCTGGGAAAATATAAAGGAAATATTTTCCTGGGATGGAGGTGCAGGTGCCTCCCTGAACCTGGTTTGTGTTTGCCCAGGAGACCCAAGAGTCACCTCCACACCAGGCTCATTCCCAGGAATTGTGTCTGCAAGGGATGCTCAAAGTCACTTTGTTGGCAAAACCTTTGGATCATCTCTCGGGGCTGTTGGCAGGAAATCAGCGATGACGGAATTCCATAAAAACCTCTTCCAGCTCTGGGGAAATTGGATTACTGGTGTGAGAGTCCTGGGCAAGTCTGGCAGCCTCAATCCTACAGATGCCTCTCCCAGATTTATCCATGTTGTGGACAGGCCCAGCCTTCCTGTGCTGCTCCCCATTTTTAGCCTTTATTGCCTTTTTACTTTTGAGGTGTAATTCCTGCTGATATCCAGTATCCTATTCCAGGATTTTTACGCCCACCCTTTTTGTTCCTGCTAATTTGTGCTCGGGCTCAGGCAGGCAGGAGTCCCCACGCCAAGGTGGCTGCCACAGAAATTGTCTGGGCCTCATTCCAGCTTGGGATCGTATTTCTGGAAGCACTTCCAGAATCCCAACATCCCTGGAGGAGTTTCACGGTGACTTCACAGCCACTTTGTGCCCGGGGTGTTTTGAGGGCGATGCTGCCTCAGGAGCTGGCCTTGGCTTGTGCTGATTCCGTGGAGCAGCTCCATGGGTTTGGGATAGGGAGACGGTGGGAGGCTCCCTGTGAGCAATTTCATGCTGCTGGTGTTGGAATTGTTCTTCCAGAGGAGGTCACCAAGATGACTGGAGGGATGGAGCAGTGAGGAAAGGCTGGGAAAATTGGGATTATTCAGCCTGGAGAAGAGAAGCTTCGGGGTGACCTCATTGTGACCTTCCAGGAGCTGAAGGAGCTGAGAGAAACATGGAGAGAAACAATTTCCAAGAGTTTGGAGTGCCAGGACACAGGGAATGGCTTCAAACTTCCAAAGGGCAGGGTCAGATGGGATATTGGGGTGTTGAAACAGCTTTCCCAGAGAAGCTGTGGCAGCCCTTGGATCCCTGGAAGTGTCCAACACCAGGCTGGACATCTCCACCTGTCCCATGGAGGTGACCTGGGAGAGAAGGATTGCCCAGGGGGGTGTCCAGAGTGAAAATATCCAAATTCCTGGTATTTATGAGGGAGAATATGAAAATTCTTCCATGCTGTCAGCCAGGATCCATCTGGAGCCTTCTATTTAGAGCCTTGTTTTGTTCCAGTCTTTGCTTTTCATCCGTGACAGGTGAAAAATGTCCTTTTTTTTTTCGGATGTTCTTGAGATCCAGGCGTGTCCCCGAACTGCCCACTGCTCTTTTGACTTTCATCCGACAGGAACCTGCACAGAGAGCCCTTGATCCATTATTCCAGGGCTGTTTTTATTCTGCTGGTTGGTTTAATGCCATTTCCAGACATTTCAGAGCACAATAAGTCACCAAAAGCTCGAATGCTCAGCAGGTTCCTGTGGCTCTTATCACGGCAGATAAAACTGATGTGTTCCAGAAGGTTGGGCTGGCTCTGCTTTTCCCTCTTTCCCTTTACAAAATCAACACTGTTCACTAAATATTTATTTAATCCTGCCGCTCCATCTTTCATTGCCTTCACATCCACGGGAATAAACGACACAACCCCAGAGGAAGGACAGCCCATCACAGGTGGGAAAAACTCGTAGGTAAATCTGTTTATTCTACACTGAATTATGGAATATCCTAGGCTGGAAGGGATCCAGGGGCTGATCCCATGAGGAGTAAATCCATATAAAACTATTCACTCCAGTGGAATGTTTGTGTTGTGCCCAAGGTCAGCAACTCAGTAATTTTACAGCAGGAAGGAGAAGAAGCTCCAATGGCAAAGAATTCCATGGAAAAATCCTTTTGGAGCTGTTGATTGGTGCAGGCAGCGGGGTTGTGCCAGGGACATCCCTTGGGACAGAGGACACAATTCTGCCTGAGCCCCACCAAGGTGTATCCAGCTCTGAGGGCTGCCAGCAACCTCCCAGAAATGGCTAAGGAATAATTAGTGAGACTGATTGGAGGTGTTTTCAAAAGTAAAAGGTTTTAATTAAAGAGAAAACATCAAACTAAATAAAACAGAAGAACAAAAGCCATGCACAGTGCAGGGAGGTCCCTTACACCTGCTCAGACACCCCAAAAAAGAGATTTTTTTTGTTCATTCTTAAGTACACAACAATCAAGGAGGATTTTTTTGGTGAGCTTCCCAACAGAAACAGGTTTTGGGGTGAATTTTGAAGATCCAACAGATGCCTTTGTGCTGGCACTGGGCCAATTATGGTGTGAGAAGCACAGAAGGTTCTGGTTCTTCTCCCTTAAAATTCCTGGGGTGTAACTGAAGCTCTTTCCCTGACATGGAAACATTTTCTGGGCTCTGGGGGTGCAGCACAGCCGAGCTCCTGGCAGCTGGTGCTGGGCAGATCTGGGAAGAAGCCAAACCCTGAGGAGCTTCTGGATCCTAAAAAAGCTCCTGGAAACTCCTCCCCAGGCACATCAAAGGTGGAGTTCATCAAACTGTGGAATTCTGGAGCTGGGGGTGCATCCATCCCCTCCTCCAGATCCTCAGTACTGGTGTTAAACAGGACTGGCCCTGGGACTGAGCCCTGGAGCCACCAAGCTGGGTTTGACTCCATCCCCAACACTTCCCAAGGTGTTCTCCACACATCCGAGGCAGGAGCAGGCAGTTTCTCCAGGAGGATTCTGTGGGATACAGCAGGAAATCCTTTATGAAGTCCAGGCTGCCACATCCAGAGCTTTTCCCTCATCCACTGAGCAGGTCCTGCTGCCCTGGAAGGAGATCAGGATGCTCAGGCAGACCCTGCCTTTGACAAACCCAGACTGGCTGGGACTGACCCCCTGCTTTTCCTGGCATCCAGGATGATTTGCTCCATGACTTTCCCTGGCACTGAGCTCTGGCTGAATCCTGAATTCAGCCTGAATCCAGTTACCTGAATCCTCCTTCCATCCCTTCTCGTCCCATTTGGGATCCTGCAGTCGCCTGGGACCTCCCCAGGTACCACAACAGCAGGAAAGTGGTGGAGAGTGGCTCCACGAGCACTTCCCTCAGCACCTTCTGGATGATCCCATCCATTTTTGTGTATCCAAGTGCTGCAGCAGCTCCCAGAACACTTCCCCTTGCCTTAGGAGCTCCATCCTGCTCCCCATCCCTGTTTTCCAGCTCAAATAGCTGGAAAATGAATGGCCTTTTCCTCATCTTTTATCCCCATGCTCCCCACTTTATCCAGTGGAGGTTTTCCATGGCTTTCTTTTCACTGCTGTTGTAATTCCAGAACCATTTGTTCTTGTCAGGATTTAAGTTCCAGGAAGAAAGATGCTTCCAGCCCATCACCTTTCTCTGAGGTGCTTTGAACAAAACAACCGAGCAGGGACACCCCTGGGGCCTCGGTTTCTCTGAATATCCAAATGTTAATGGAAATTATCCAATGCCTGGAGCAAAAACCTTATGAAATGTCAGGGTTGCCTGGGTTTAAATACACAAGCAGTCAAAGCTTTGTCAGCTCTGATTGGAATTTTAGTCAGCCAAAGGAATTGTTGCTTCACACATGGAGATATACACACAGGGCTCTTTTTTTTGGGGGAGGGGGAAAATAATGAACTTGCTCCTCCAAGCCCTGCAATTCCTGACTTTCAGCAACATCCACAGAGGGAGCCTGAGAGAATCTTCAGAGCAAACCCACCTGGGTGTGGGGAGTTTATTTATGGGCCAGGATTTGAGTGCATCAAACGATTCCTGCTGCTGTGTTTTTGTCCTGGTGTAACTCACGGAGCCAGAGGCTGAGCATGAGGGGGGAACATTAGAGAGGCACAGACTGGCTTCATCCAAATAATACAACTGGAACAACAAAAAATCCAGTTGGGAGCAAAGCTTTGAATGTAAAATTTGTCTTGGGGTGGGCTGGGATTCAATGAGACGAATTTCCTGAGGATGTGCTGGGTCCAGACTCCAAGGTAAAACCACACCAGGACATTCCTGGGAAGCTGGGTGGGATTTTAGGGATTTTCCAGGAGTGGTCACCATGAGAAGGGATAAATTGGTGTTGCTGCAGTCAATGATCCATTCCTGAATCCCAAGAAAACACAGGAAAAACGGGAAGAGCCACCTCTGGCTCAGGAACATCCTCAGCCCATCTGGAGCTGGATTCTGGGGTGTTCTCCTCCTCAGACTGTGTCTGGAAAAGCAGCAGCAGCTCTCAGAGATTTTTGATGGCTGTGATTAATTTAATGGATATTTTCGGTCTCTCCAAACACTTTTTTTCCTGTTGGAATTTTCCCTTCAGCCTGGAGAAGCAGCAGCTCTGGGAAGATCCCTCTTTGTTGCATTTCAGTATTTAAAAGGGGCTCATAAAAGAGAGGGAGAGTGACTTTTCCTTGGACAGGCAGTGAGAGGAGAAGGAGAATGGTTTTAAACCAAAAGAGGAGAGATTTAATGGGATATTGGGAAGGAATTCCTGGCTGGGAGGGTGGGGTGGGGCTGGGATGGAATTCCCAGAGCAGCTGTGGCTGCCCCTGGATCCCTGGCAGTGCCCAAGGCCAGGTTGGACATCGGGGCTTGGAGCAGCCTGGGATTATGGAAGGTGTTCCATGACAGAGGAGTGGGATGGGATTTAAGGTCTCTTCCAACCCAAACCATTCTGGGATTCTGTAATCCCCAGGACCTGATTCAGCACCTCCCTGGTGAGGCCATGGTGATGATGCACAGAAAATCCCTGGATTATTTTCCTTTGCTCAGCTTTTCCTTGCATTGTGTTTGTGCTCCCAACCTGCAGCACCGTCCCCATCCCTGTGACCACTCTGGAATGTCTTTGCTGTGTGGGGATCCAGACAAAGCTGGTCCAGATTTCCCCACCTGTGTAACTTCTCTAAGGGCATCCTGCATCCTCAGCTCCTTTTGTTTGGAATTGTTTGGGGCCTGTTTGTCTCCAGCCTCCCATCCCCAGTAATCAGGAGCTGATTTAATCTCCCTTCCTTTGTGTCCTTGATTAAAAGGGAGCAGAAGGGAGACAAAGAGAGGCTGCAGCAGAGACTGCACAGAGCAGCCAGCAGCACAAAAATGCTGCTGATTCAGTCCCACCCCGAGCCAACTGCAGGGATATTTTGGGGATTCTCCATCAGGAATTGTCTTTTCCTGTGTGTCTCTCATGCTGTTGGCCATGGAGGAAGCTGAGACCACTGGATTAGTTTAAAATCTGCCTTTAAGAGTTTAAGTCAAATTCAAATCAGCCCAATCCTTAAAATAGAAATGCTTCAGTGCTCCAAAATCCAGGGAGCCATCCCTTAGGATAGAAGGGACCTGAAATCCCATCCCATTCTGCCTTCCACTGGGGAAGGCCTGGAATGGAATTCCCAGAGAAGCTGTGGCTGCCTCTGGATCCCTGGAAGTGTCCAAGGCCAGGTTGGATGGGGTTTGAGGCCACCTGGGACAATGGGAGGTGTCCTTGCCATGGCAGGGAGCTGGAATGGGATGGGATTTAATCCCTTCTATCCCAAACCATTCCATGATTCTCTTTACTGGATAAAGATGTGGATGTGAAGGAAAATATATAGGAGGAAAATATATAGGAGATGTCCAGGAAAATTTTCCTGCACGGAAAAGGAATTTATTTGGAAAAAAGCTGGCAAAGCTTCCATGTGCCAGGGCAGAGCTTGGGCACCACCACCCTAAAGCAGCGTGGGGGATGGGCTGGGTGCAGCCTGTGGGATTTGCCTGAATTCCAACCCTTTTCCACTTTGGGTGCCCATCTGGAAGGGTTCACCTGGGAAAGGGGGGAGTGGCTTTTCCCCAGGTGGGATTTGAAGCCTCCATCCTGTGGGATAAACCTGGATACAGAAATTCCCTCCCTGGAATTTCCCTCCCTGCTGGGCTGGAGAAGGCTGGAGCCCCAAAGAGTGAGGTTAGAAACCCCCTTGGCTCTGGAGATCTCTCCTGGCCGGAGTCACAGCTCCCTAAATCCTCTTGGGAGCTCAGCTGGAGCTGCTTCATCCACTCCACGCTGGATTTTTTTTGTGTGAGCCTTTATTTCCTGCATCTCACAACCTTTCCAGTGCTTTATCCTCTCAAGCACTGCTTGCTTTGTGAAGCCTTCACTATTTCATCAGCAACATGAAGTGTTTTCCTCTTTTCTTTTTTTTGCTTTTTTCCCCCCCATTTCTTTGTTTTCTTCCCACATCAAAGCCGTGGTAATTGAGCATCTCCCCAGCAGCAGGGCTGCTCTATTATCCCTGACATCCTCCCCTGCTCCCAGCAGGCTCTCCACAAGCACTCTTCAATCCTGGCACTCATCCCTTCCCTTAGCAGGGATGTGTTTGAGAGCGTTCTGGGCTGGCTCTGCCTGGGTTTTGCTGGATGGGGGCCGTGTTTCCTTCATGTAAAGTGAATATTTAACGAGCTGGGGGGCTCTCAGGCTCAGCAAAACATCCTCAGCACCGTGGCTTTGGGGAGAGGATGGGAGGATTTGGGATTTTGGGTTGAAAGGTGGAAAATTCTGCTGCTTTCTCACCCCGTGTCACCTTTATATCCTGATTTAACCCATCAAGAAATAAAATCTGGGTTTTCCATCTTTGGTGTGGGGGCTTCATTCCAAACCAAGGCCTGATTGTGGTCGTGAAGTTTTCCATCAGTTTTATGCAGCTGCTTCCTGAGGATTAACAATAATTTCCGATTTTTATTGGAGCTGTGCACAGAGCAGAGGTTCGGCTCTGTGGGCAGGGTTTTGGAGGAGGGAGGGAACGTTGAAATCCGGCTGCTTTGTCACAGGGAATTAAAATGGAAAACTAAGACTTGACAGAAATGGAAGAGCAACAATTTATCAGTGAAAAAAATATTGGATTTCTGCTCTGTCTCCTGTCACTGATCCATTTGTCACATGTCTGGTGGCTGAGCGTGCCTTTGAAATCTGCAACTTCAAAAGAATCCGGGGCCCATCCTCTGATTCCTCATTTCCAAGGTGCTAATTTGGGATTTTTCTCTGTAACCAGAGCTTGGGTGGAGCTCTGAGTAACCTGGGATGGTGGAAGGAGTTTCCTGCCCGTGGGATGAGATGGGATTTAACTTGGAAATCAGCCTGGAATTCCATGAAAACGTTGAAGGGTAACAAAAGGCAGCTCATGTGGTGGAAATTAATCAGGTGTGGGTGTCTCTGTGCCCTGCCAATGGCATTGATCAGCTGCTGGCATTGATAATTTGGGATTTATCAATCCTGGGATGAGCTGTGGGAGAAGCAGAGTGGGCAATAAATTGTGGCTCTGTGCTCCCACTGCCTGCTGTGCACGATTAAACTGCTAATTTGGGTCTGCTCCGAGAACAGGACTGCTGAGATCCTGCATTTCCAACTCCAGGGCTTCCCATTAACAAAAATCAGGATATATTGATTGGAGCTGGAGGAATAAATTGTCCTGCTCTGTTAATTGGCTCTTTAGGCTCCCCCTAGGAGCTGCTCTGCTGCTTCCTCTCCTTCCTTGTCTTTCCTTGGTTCCTTATGGATTCTTAATTCCTAAAGGATCCAGAGCCACCGTAATTGAGGCAGAATTTCCCTCTTTGTGCCATGGGAATCTGAGAGGATTCCTTGCTCATTTTTATGGGGGTGAGCTCTAATTATTGCCACAGCTGCAAAAATGGATATTTTCCTTTCTTCCATCGGAGAAGGAGGTGAATTGCAAACATGTGGATGTTGGGGTTGGAGGTGCCAGCAGATCCTTTGTGATAATGAGGGATTCATTAGGAAATTCATTAGGAAATTCATTAGGAAATTCATTAGGGAATCTGGTTTGTGGTGCAGGCAGAATTCCCTCTCCTCTCCCTGGGTGTGAAGTCATCAGGCAAATAAAACTCAGCCCATCCTGGAAATCCAAACTTGAACCTGACTCCAGCTCCAAGTGCAAGGATGGCTCAAAATTCCAAACCCAGGCTCGGGCTTGGCAGGCTCACAATGGGATCCACGCTCGTTAATCTGTGATTATCATTAGCAGCTCTAATAATAATGACCAAAGAAGTAATTAACGAGGCTGGGCTTGGCATGGGCTTAAACAGAAATAGTATTTGAGCAATCTGAGTTTTTAAATTAATTGTTTTCCATAATTTTGCTTCAATAAGAGTCAAATGAAGTGCTGGGTGTAAAGTTGGAATTCTGGGAGAATTCCTGGGAAGCTCCAGCTGCATCCCCAGGCAGGGTGGGACACTGAGATCCAACTGAAAGTGAGGAAAATCCCTGCAGCTTCCTTGATTTCTGGTGGGAAGCTCCAAGTAGAGAACTAATCTTCAGTGGTTTAGTAAAGGATTTATTTTATTTTATTGTATTTTATTTTATTGTATTTTATTTTATTTTATTTTATTTTATTTTATTTTATTTTATTTTGTTATGCTATCTTATGTTATGTTATGCTATTTTATGTTGTTTTATGTTATTCCAATTTATGCTATTTTATGTTATTTTATGTTATTTTATGCTATTTTATGTTATTTTATGCTATTTTATGTTATGTATTTGATTCCTCTGATGGATGGAAATGGCAACAGTTTTGGTGCTGGGAGAGCTGGAAAAGGATTTTGGGATTGGGGCTGGGAGATGCTCAGGGTTCCCTGTTTTATATCCATCCTTTTAAACCTCAACTAAAATCACTTTTTGACAAGAAATTCTTTACAGCACATCCTGTATTTTTGCCTTTTCCCTGATTTCCCCCTGGATTTTGGTGTCATTTGGGGCTGGTTGTGCCCATCAGTGTCAGGATGTCTGAGGGGCTCCCAGGCCAGGCTGTTTGATTTCCCCATTCTCCGCAAATCCTGGGATTAGGAGGTGTTCCTGAGGCCTTGGATGTCTGTGGGAATCATTTTCCTGGGAAGTGCTGCCTGATCTTGCTCCTGACCAGGAGATTTCCAGCTTGCCTGTGGAAATTTGGTGGAACTGGTTGGAATTACAATGATGAGAATAAAAATCCCTCAGTCCTGCTCCATCTTTTCCCCAGGATGGCTCTTCCTGCTGCTCCATTGGATACCCCCCAGAGCTTGTGGGATTTTTGGGATGCTCAAAAACCTGGGATATTCACGCTCCTGCTACTTGCCCTCAGACCTGAGCACCAAAAATCTGTTTTAACATCCAGGATCCTGCTGTTGTTCCACATTTCCTATTCCCAGCCCAGTGGGAGAAGCTGTGGGATGGTGCTCCCTCCTTCCCAGTGCTGGTGTTTCCAAGGAAAACAGCCCAGAGCTGCTGCCACAGACACTGACAGGGATTATTCACAGAATAAAAATGAGGAATAATGAAAAAAAAAAAAAAAGATAAGCCAGGCCTGGGATTCATCAGCATCCTTCCCTTGTTGGTAAAAAAGGGAATTTGGAGTTTTCCCAGCTGAGCTGAAGGGCTGGGGCTTAAATGTTGTTCGGGATTCCTTGTGCTGGGAAGAAGATATGGGATAATAATGATAATAAAGGTTGGTTTTCTCCTGGCCTGGAAAAAGACAATGGAAAATCTGTGAATTTGTCATCCTTTGGCTGGATGGGGGAGGAGGTGTTTGGTTCTGGAAAACTTTGAATTCCATGTTTAAAAGTGACACCTCATCCTTGGAAATGTCCAAGGTCAGGCTGGATGGGGCTCAGAGCAGCCTGGGATAGTGGAAAATGGCTCTGCCCAGGGCAAGGCTGGAATGGGATGGGATTTAAGGTCCCTTCCAACCCAAAGCTGTCTGGAATTTCATGAGGATGGCTCTGTTATTCCAGTGGGAAGGGAGGACAGGAATCTCTGCATCCAGAAGCTCAGACCATGCCCAGGATCTCCTTTTCCTTGGAGAATCTCAGTGCCAGCTGCAGCCTCCATGCCCATTTCCCTGTCTGGAACAGCCCCATGGATCCACAGAAATCCATTCCAGACTGGGAAAAAGGGGATGCTGATCCCCCATGGGACAAAATTCTCAAAGCCAGCCACGAGCTCCTGCCCATCCTGCCTGAGCATTCTTCCACCTGGGAAAGGTTTTAGGGAAGGTCATTCCCTGTTTCTGCACATTCCATGGAATATTGAGGCACCAGCACCTTCATCCTGATGTGTTTTACCATGCTGGAATATCTGGGATGAAAGGTGTGGTTTGTCAAGAGAGAAATTTGTTTTAGGGTCATCCCATAAGAAATGGATTAACCATTAATTAATTAATTTTAAAATTAATTTATTTAAATTGCAATTTTCCCCTGAGATCCAGAGGGTTGGATGTGAAGCTTTCTCCTTGAAAGATTCATGTTAATCCCAAACATTACCCAGCACAGGGATCATAGGATTGACAAAATCCATGAAATCAGAGCTCCACCAGCGTTGGCTTTGGGAAGATTCTTCTCTTCCCAAACCTTTCCCCTTCCTGATCTTTCAGCTCCTGTTCCTGCTGTGGGACAATCCTTGGGATAACTCCTGATCCAGTGGTCACTGGAACAGCTGGAAAAGGGCATTTCTGAGCCTGTGACCAGCACAGGTCACATCTGGCCAGTGGAGACTCCCACAGCAGCCACGGGGAATTCCTTTGGGAAGAGCTGGGGAAGGATTTGTGTCAGATCCACCTCTTTTATTTTTATTTATTTCCCCTCTCCACACCCCGCTGATTTTTCCATTTTCCATTTCAGGAGAGCTTTTGGAGCTCATTCCCTTGAAGTTTTTTGCTACCTGAGGGTTGACAGCAGAGTGATTTTTTTTTGGTTTTTTTTTTCCTTGCTGCTCCAGGAAATCTGGTGTGAAATCCTGGTTATTTGATTTTGATGGAATGCTCTGCCAGTGGAACACCACGAGCCCCGAGTCAGATCTGCATTCCAGCTTTTCTGGTGAGTTCATGCCCCCAGCTGCTGTTTGGGCTGTAAATAACCTTGGTTGGGAGTGATGCTGCCTCCTATTCCTCATCCATTCCATCCCCCTGGGTGGGAATCCGTGTGTGACTCTGGAAAAATTTGAGCAGGGAAAAATGAGGTAAATGGCACATAAACACCCCCAAAATTTCTTTTTTTAAAAGGTGATTTCAAGCCTTTTTTTTCTGGGAACTTGCTTTGCTGCTTGAGCAGGGGGTTGGAAAAACGTTCCCAAGTTTTTCCATCTGGTTTCAGGGGTCCCATGGAATGTGGGAGATGTTTAAAAGTTTGAGAGGGGTAAATTTAAACCAAAAAGACAAAAATCTGAGAGATGGATAAAAATGCACTCAGCTCCTTCAGCAGGCCAACAGCTCCCCCAAAGCCATTTTAATTTGGTTTTTTAGGAAAAAATTCTTCCATGTGAGGGTGGGGAAGCTCTGGAATAGAATTCCCAGAGAAGCTGAGGCTGCCCCATCCCTGGAATTGTCCAAGGCCAGGTTGGATGGGATTTGGAGCACCCTGGGATAGTGGAAGGTGTAATTTTGGTTTTGGGACTTTTTCAGTTTTCCCTGAGTTTTCCCCACCCGCTTTTCCCTGCTTATTTTTCCCTGTTTTCCCCCATTTTCCCAGCCTTTTTCTGTTTTCCCTGCCCTTTTCCTCCCTTCCTGCCATTTTTTCCCCCTTCCCCACTTTTTTTCCCTTTCCCACTTTTTTTCCCTTTCCCACATTTTTCCCTGTTCCCACCTTTTCTTTCCCCCTTCCTGCCTTTTTTTCTTTTTCCTGCCTTTTTCCCCTTCCTGCCTTTTTTCCCTTTCCCACTTTTTTCCCTTTCCCACCTTTTTTTCCTTTCCCACTTTTTTTCTGTTTCCCACCTTTTTTCCCTTTCCCACCTTTCCCCCACCTCCTGGGCATCTCCTGCTGTAAATTAAGGCAGAATTTGAATTCCATTCTCAAACCAGACTTTCCTAGGAATTTTGGGGGCTCTGTAGGGAATCTTGGAAGTTGTCACAACCTGAAGATCCTCAGGATGATCCCATCCCAACAAATCTGGAGAGCCAAGAACTTCTCCAGTGTTTTTATGACATAAAAAAATCCAATATTTTGTGAGGCTGGAAAATGCAATTTTCCTAAATCTGCAAATTGATGGAGGTGAAAGTCACTGCCAGCTTGGAGTTTTATTGGATATTCCATGGATGCAGCATTCCAATTGTCTGGGAAAACCTTTTTTTTTTTTTTTTT
>WEIU01018363.1:69611-80400 GCA_013389925.1 Aegithalos caudatus
TTTTTTTTTTTTTTTTTAATAGGAAAATAATCCTGGAAGTGCTCAAAAAAGGAACAAATTTGGAATTTCCTATATGGTTTAATGGCTTAGGGGTTTGTGGGCAAAGCTTGGATTTGATCTTGGAGTCCTTTTCCAACCTTAATGATTCCATAAGAAATAGATTTTGGATGTGGAAATATCAGAGGGATAAAAGAATAATAATAAAAAATCAATAAATATATCAATAAAAATCAATAAAAATATCAATAATGAACTAACCATGGAATAAAGGGTGCTCAGCAACTGTTTCAGGTTTTTTTTTGTTTTTGGCACAGAATTCTTGGATATGTGGAAATATACAGGGAACAAATGGAAATATTTATACAAATGTATTTTATGAGGGAATCCAGGCTCAGGAATAATTTCCCTTTTATGTTTGGATGCCTTTGCTGTGTGGTAAAACTTAAATTGTGCTTTAATTAAAGACTCCCACCAGCACTCGGGTAAGAAATGTGTTTATTCATTTTACCCTGTTTGCTCACGTCAGAGCAATTCCATTTGTTAAACTCTAAATCCAAGTTTTTCTGAAATCCTGGAATGGTTGGGCAGCTTAAAAATAATTTTATTCCATCCCCTGCCATAGGCAGGGACATCTTCCCCTATCCCAGATTGCTCCAAGCCCTTTCATCCCATTTTCCTGGTAAAGACAACATGGAAATGTGAAAATTCCTTGTAGGAGCAGCTGTTATTTTACAGGAACAAGCAACTTTTTGACTGGGAAAAAAAAAATCCTTAAAATATTTGACAGGGAAAATACTGGGATTAATGGAGGAAAAATAAATGGCTTTTTTTTCCCCCCAGGCTGTGTTTATTTGTACCATTCTTGGAATAAATGTGGGGTTAAAGCAGGAGCTGTCACATCCAGCCTGCCAAAATCATGGAGCTGATGGATGAGGAAATGGTGTTTATTGGGATTAAATATTCCAAGAAGGAATCATAAAGGCTTCAAAGGGATGAAGGAGAGCTCCAGAGCCACCTCAGGAATTTTCCTGCTGCTTCTCCATGGCAAATCCCCCAAGATTTAAATCCTTGGAGATAAGGATGTGATTGGAGATGCTTTTCCACCCTGCATTTCTAGGAATGGGAGATTTCCTGGGAAGAAAAGAGAATTTTGAGATGCAATTTTCCTGCTCTGCTCCTCATTTTCCTTGATCACTTTTATGACCCAGGGAGATTCAGCATTCCCTGCTGAATTTGGGAATATGTTCAGCTGGAAATTCCTAAGGATTTCTTTGTGTGGATCCTTGTAAATCCTCTGGGAAGGGGATTTTTTTTCTCAGGTGTTCCCTGTTGGAATCACCACTTAAAGCATTCAGCTTCCAGCTCCAAAATATTTATGGGATCTCATATTGAGGGAGCTGAGTTTGGGATAATGGCATGGAGAACATTTTATCTCTTCCTGGATAAGATTTGAGAGGAATAATAAATAACAATTGGATATCAAATGCCAGGATCAGCTGGAAAAGGTTTTAAATGCTGCAGTGCAAGGGACAATTTTATCGGGACATTTCCAGGCCAGGCTTGGATAAAGATTGAGAATTAATGGTAATAATAATTGAAAAAGCAACTTTAAAGTAAATTTGAAGAGGTTTGAGCCCACAGACCTGACTGGGAGCATTTAATGCCCACTCCAGCAGGATAAAATCAGCTGTGGTGGTACCAAATTTATCTTCCTTAATGGACCCCAAAATTCCTTGGGTTAAATTTTCCATCTCACTCTTGACTCCTGACTGGGGTTAACAAGGATAAACCCCACAAACCCCCAAACTGGTTTTTGTTTTGTTTTGTTTTGTTTTTTGTTCCCTCCAGGCATAAATTTGTGAATTTCAGCAGCAGGAATTGTTATTCTGGTGAATCATTGAATTTTTTTTTTCTCTGAAATTGTAGGAAAAAATTCCTACAGCTGAAGAATGAGTGAATTTGTGGGTGACAGAGGAAAAACCATCAGAGATTTGTGGGTGCAGCTTTAATTTCCACAGAGAAAGTGTGGCCCGCTAATTATGAAAATTCATAATGAGAATTGGGGGGGTTCAGGTGAAAACATCTGGAAAACTTTTTGGGAAGTATTTATATATATAAAAAGAAAAAAAAATATATATGGGGTGTATTTGAGTCTTTCACTAATTATTGATTTAAGTGGTTCCATTGTGTCTGTCAGAATTTTGCATTTTGATCACTTCTGGCTTGGCAGAGTTACAGCAAAATGAGAACAATTCTGAAGAAAAAGATCTTAAACCAGGAATATTTGTGAAAAACCCACCTGTGGTTACAGACAGCCCCGGGTGGAGGAACCAGAGGCTGTTTTTAATCAGTTCCTCCAGATTTCCCCATCCTGATTTATCTGTGGAACCGGCCCATATTTAATTCCAGCCCCAAATCATGGATTAATTTGGTTATAAATGCATTTTGGAGCCAGGGAATTCTGAGGCAGAGCTTTCCCAAGGGTCTGGGCCTGTCAAATTAGTGGGACACAAATTCCTGCCCTTGTAGGAGCTGCCTGAAATTCCTCCAGAAATTCCTCTGGAGCATCTTCCCAGGTATTCCCACCTGATTTTCCACCTTCTTTGCCTTGTTGCTCCCTCAGGATTTGCTGGATTTTCCCGTGTTTAGGCTTTGGGTCAGAGCAGACATGGAAAATTCTGGATTTTAAAGGTTATTTCAAGAATATTTTCAATACTCTCAGTGTGTTTCTTTGCCAGCTGAGGAGCTCCAGCAAAGAATTCATCAGGAAAGAAGGATGGGGTGGGAATTAAGTGGTTGGAAAAAAGGTTTGAGACAAAAAGCAGTGCCTTGTGAGCACAGGGCTCAGAGCTGCCTGCTTTAATTTAATAATAATGTAAAAAACAAAAAGATGGAATACATTGAGGTCAGTTTAAGGATGGAGTTAATGTAAATTCTTTAAATGAGTTGGAATAAATGGCATTGATTTCACATAAGCCTTCCCTGCAGCAGAGACAGGGCTTTGTGTTAGGCAAATTAATAAATTTTTATATTAAAACTTAGAAGTGCTCAAAGAACAAATTCTTACCCACGGTGTTTGAGCAGGAAAAGGTGCTCAGGTGAGAGGGAAGTGGCAGCAGCTCCACCCTGAGAGCCACAGGAGGAGGAAAATTCCTTGGAGAGGAGAAAATAGGGGAAAAATTGATCTTTATTTCCTTGATCTGTAGGATGCAGTTTAAGGATTAAATTATCCCTGGATGTGTCCAAGGCAACCTTGGGACAGTGGAATGAGATGAGCTTTGATCCCTTCCAAACCAAACCATTCTGGGATTCTAAACCTGGAATTTCTGGTGAGTTTTTTCACCTCTGTCACATCCAGAGGAGTCAAATCCTTCTAATTTGGCTGTTTGTTTTTTTTTTTGTCAGAAAGGGTTGAGGAAACTTTTACTGAAGTGTTTTAGCAAATTCCTGCTCAATTCTTTAACAGCTTCCAACTGCATCTTCTGTCAGATTTTCTCTTCTGCAGAAATGATTTTCCTACTTGGAGTCAGCAAATGAGCAATAATTTAATTTTGGAGAAGCAGCCAGCAGAGAGGAATGATGATCTGATTAATTGGAGCTATTCAGTGCTCTGAGAAGCCTTTTCCCCAAACAGAATGCAAATCCTTGGTGAGGCAGAGTTAAAATGCTTGAAATTGGAAAAGAGGAGTGAGTGCAACAAAGCAATGACATGGCTGTGGACTGAGACTCCTCCTCGGATAAATCACTGGATTTAAAACAAAAAAGGGCAGGAATTACAAGGTCTGGCTTCTCACCAGGTCTCTTCTCTTGTGGAAAATGTTGATCTGTGCCATCTGAGAAGGTGGAATGTCCTGGTTTGGACACACAGGTGTTTGCCAGGGAAAGCTGGAGAATGGAAATCCCCTCCCTCTGAATTATTGTAATTTGGAAATTAAGGGGCTCTCAGGAAAAGATGTGAGAATAGGAAGAACAATTCTTTACTAGGAATATTAAAAATAAAAATGCAGTAGTAGGAAAAAAACCCTGGCAGTCAGAGCAGGCTGTGATCCCTGTGGGTCAGGGAGCTGGGAGCAGCCCAGCCCAGCCCTCCTGCAGTGCCAGCTGTGGTTCTGCTGGAGCAGAGCTGATCCTGGAGAAGGCTCCAGTGGGGCTGGGCTGGGCCCGGGCTCCTCTGGGAATGCAGTGCCCACAGGCTGTGCTGCTGTTCTGATCCCAGCTTGGATCCAGCTGGGAATGCTGGGCTCCTCCCCTGGCTGCAGCCTCTCCCCCTGGGATGCTGGAATTGTCTCAGGCCTGCAGTGAGCCTGGCTGGGCCAGGAAGAGCAGAGATCCCTGCAGGGAGGGGGGTCCTGGCAGGGATAAAGAGCCCTGGCACAGCTGGGATAACAGCAGAGATCCCTGCAGGGAGGGGGGTCCTGGCAGGGATAAAGAGCCCTGGCACACCTGGGATAACAGCTGGCACGGAGCACACACTGCTGGGACATCCTGACCGGCAGCCCAGGACATGGAGAAAGAGAGAAACTGGGGAATTTAGGGAAAAGCTTAGAAGGGAAAGTGTGGGGAAATCTCCATCTTCATTTTGGAAGCAATGGGGTCACGTTTGTGTTGTTTTGGAGGTCTGGGGTGGAAAGAGAATTTTTGGGAGTCCTTTTCTTTAAAGGATTCTTTTATTTCCATATTCTTTGGTGGAGAATTATTTATGAAAGAGATCAAAACAGCTAAAAATGTCCTTTCAATCCCTCTGTTTGCCAGGGCCTGTGGGATCAGAGCCTGGCATGGTGGGGTCTGCAAAGCCATGGAGCCAGGAAAGAAAAAGGTGGAGAGGGACTGGGGACAAGGGATGGAGGGACAGAACCCAGGGAGTGGTTTCAAACTGGCAGAAAGGAGATTTAGATGGGATATTGGGAAGGAATTCCTGGATGGGAGGGTGGAGAAGGGCTGGAATAGAAATCCCAGAGCAGCTGTGGCTGCCCCTGGATCCCTGGAAGTGTCCAAGACCAGGTTGGAGCAGCCTGGGATAGTGGGAGGTGTCCCTGTGTGGAGCTGGTTGTCTTTAATGTTCTTCCAGCCCAAACCATTCCATGATTCCATGATTCCATGCTCATGCTGTGTAAAGTCTCTGCTAATAATTATCCTTAAGGAAATGGAACAGGATTTTCGCACCAATTTACGATTCCAGGACAAATGAAAGTTCCTGATGAGCCTGATCTTGTTCCTTCAAGGATTTCCAGAGGCTGGGGGGCATTTCCTGGGATTTGCATCCCAAACCCTCTGACAATGAAATTGTGGGGGATGTTTTTTCCAGCCCTTTGAGTCCTGCAGTTTGTGCTTTTCCTCCCTTGGTGAGGAATCAGGATATTGCAGAAGCACAATTAATTTGAGTGGGTGCCCGCTGGGCCCTTCTGTGATTTCAGGGAGCGTTCAAATAATTTTTTTTTAGCTCTTCCTAAAGACATTTGGAAGTGAAAAATTCCAGGTAAGAAACTTCAGGACAGAGGATTCCCTTCTGTAGACTATTTACAAAACCATATTTTTCCCTTAAATTACTCATGGATCCAAATTTACGCTGTCTGCTCCAGGATTCCTACACTTCCCACAAAAATTGTGCCTCAGGAAGCATGGAAATGTCCCTGAAGCCTTTGGATACTGGCAGAGACCCAATTCCCTTGGCTGTGGAGGGTTATGATTTAAAGAACTCTTTGAGACCAGGAATCCATGGATATGGAGAGGGAAAAAGGAGGTGCCATGGATTTACAACCCCCTGGGAATGCAGAGAGGGATATCAGAGGCTGGGTTTGGTTAAATATAAATAATAAATTATGTTTATACTGGATCTTTACTTATATGCACATATGGGGCTGAAGGGCAGCATTGGCACAGCTCTGGTCCCATGGATTCTGTGATCCTGGGATTTGGGATTCAGAAGGAAGTCTTGGGAACATCTTCCCCTCTGGATCACTTGTTCCAAGGCAACTGTGTCACAAATTCCTTTCCAGAATCACCTCAAGCTCTGTGGTTCAAGATTCCAATTCTCTTCCCACTAAAGCTGTTTTGGCTTTTCACTGCTTTAATTGGGAATGTTCTTTTAATTCCCAGCCTCGTGACATTCACAGGCAATTTTGTCCCATTTGTTTTGATGTCAGAATCGTTCTACACTTTAAATATATATTTTTTTCCATGTTAGTGGAGGTTTGTGGTTATTGGGACTGTGTTTAACAATGAAAAACAATCTCTCTGCACTTTAAATATAATTTTTTTTCCATGTTAGTGGAGTTTTGTGGTTATTGGGACTGTGTTTAACAACAAAAAACAACAGAAAAGTTTGTGGTGGTTTAGGGCCAAAAGGAGCTGAAGCTGAGTGGGATTCTTGTGAGGCACGGAATCAGGTGTTCAATTAAAATGGAATTATTTTGAGCTGAGGCTCACTTGGGTCTCCGAGATTCCCTTTAATGGATTCTCCTTCCTCCACACTAAGTGGAGGCAGGGGTGATGTCCTGCTCCTTAAGGATACTGCCAGAACCTTTCAGAGCTTTCTGAAGTTCAAGTACCTCTCCAAAGGAGCATCCTCGTGCTTGACCTGAGCTGCTGCTCAGCCCTGGAGCCTCTGCCCACTCCAGGAAATACTTGGAGTGTGGGATATAAATAATTCCCTCTCTTTTAAAGCCCCCCCCCCCAGCCTTAAACTCCCCCTTCTGCCTTTCCAAGCTCATTTTAACCACAAGACACCAGAGCAAGGTGCCCACACAGATGGAAAATGCCCCAAAATCCCAGCGGGACGGGAAGGGAAAGATGCTGAACATGGAGAGTAACACACAGAGCAGCCCCAGTGGGATCAGGCGTTTGCAGGAGAGCCACTGTCACACCTCTGGTGTGTGTGACATCTCTGTCCAGCCTCAGCACAGGCACAGCCCATCCCTGTGATGATAATCTGACATGGCAGCTCAAAGCCAGCTCCTCCTCACTCCCATGTGCTTTCCAGTGATGCCTTAAGTTTGAGCTTTCATGTTTTTCAGGATCTCTGCTGCCCAGGGGTGCAGCTCTGAGCTCACAGCCAGGGTCACTCAGCTCTGCACACAGCAGGGACACAAAACAAATCCTTGTCCTGCTGCACTCCAAGGACAACTGGGACAAGTTTCCAGGCCCAAAAGCAGAGTTGTTGCCTCTGACTTAAGACATTCCTGAGCCTTGGACCTGCTGGAGCAGGGATAAATAATCCAGTGGTGCTGTTTTAGGAGGGAACCTTGCTGCTAATTTCCACCTCTTGACAATTAGTTTAAAACTCTGTAGAGATAATTTTTAAATTGTCCTGGTCATTTGTGAGTGGTGACCCCGAGGATTAGATGTTATTTTCATGGAAATAGGCCCTGGGGATGTGGGAAAAACTCCCAGCCCACTGAAGATCTGCCCCAGGATGGGGGTGACTGTTTAGGAAAACAGGGAACCACACATTTTGAGGGCAGATCTGGGAAAACCAAAGCCTGGATTTTGGAGCTGCACCACTTCCATTCCACCAAGGTGTGAGCAGAGATCCGTGGCTTTACAACCACCTCATTCTCTGCTGAGAAAAAATCAGGCTGCTGCTGTGTAGGGATGAGAAAATCTGGGATCAGACACACGTGGAGAGCTCCTCATCCTGGGAAACACCACGGGGTGCTGGAGGCAGCAGGATTTGCTGGATCCTCAAGAGGCAGCCGTGGTGGGGATGCTCTGTCAGATTGGATGCACATGGAATGGCCCCTCGAGTGCTGAGCTACAAGAGCAGGAATTTCAGGGAAGCTCCTGATGCATTTGGGATCATGAGAGTGCAGATGGCAACCAGGCACATCCCATTCCCTAATCTTTTGGGATTATGCTCAAAAATATTGATGGAAAGAGACTGGGGAGTTGTTCCCTCTGTTCACCCATGGCCTGGATGGGGAAGGGTGAATTCCAGCACCTCAGGATGTGGATGGAGGGAGCCACAATCCTCCAGTGGGATTTCCATTCCCAGGGATGCTCCTGTAAGTGACAGGGAGCTATTTTTGAAAAGCTGGATTCTGTCAAAGGAGGATAAACATAAAATACAGGAGAAGGTTGAATCCACAGTTATGGGCTTGAGATTTTCTGCCTTTTTCCTGGAATTCAGGCTCTACTCTTAGTTCAATATCCAGGAGCATCACTTCCCAAAATCCTGGTCACGCCACACTGGGCAGGGCAGTGACGTGTGCCCGAGCCTCCCTGTCCCCACCACGGTCAATATTTCCCTGCCCAAGCAGAACCAAAGGGAAAATATCAATTTTCCAGCTGAAGCCTGCAGGGAGGCTTCATCCATCACCAGAATTCTGGGAAGAGACTCGCTCCCTTCTGGGAATGCAGCCATGTGGGGAAGGGCTGGGAATGCATCCCATGCCTGGGATTAGCTGGAGGAGGGAGGTGATGAATGTGGCTGATGGTGGAGGAGATGGAGCTTTTCCTCAGCTGTGTCCACAGAGATTGGTCTTACTGTGGAATTCTGGAAGATTCCAGCAGCTGAACGCATCCCAAATGTTTTCTGTGTGTTGGAGTGGTGTGGGATGGGCAGCAGGGATTTGGGATAGGCCGCAGAATTGGGAATGATCCTGACACAGAAAAACATTTCTTAGGACACAGAGCCAGAGGAAAGACAGAGCCCATCTTCATTTACCACGGGCAATGTCATTAATTAATCTGGGCTAATCACCTGCTGCCTGTATCCCAGGAGAACCAGAACTCTTGGAATGTCCTATTCCCCCTAAATCACCTCTTCCATGAGCCAGTTTTGTATTTCTGAGGCCAACAAGGGGGGATGGCTGGGGGGGTGGAAAGTTTTAGGTTTTAGAGTGACTCTGGAAAATCCTTCCTGCTACTTTCCTCGGGAAGGATTTGGAATGTGCAATCCTGGAATCCCAGAGAGGTTTGGGTTGGAAGGAAATAAATAAAAATCTATTTTTTTCCACCCCCTGCCATTCCAACCCAAACCAAAGCCTTTAATGCCTCAGAACCAGAGCGAGGTGGGAAAAAAGATGCTGCAGGAATTCTCCCATGGGATCTCAGTGGGGACAAATCCTGAGGGTGTCCATGGGATTTGCTGCAGCTTTTCCAAGAGAATATGGAACAATGGCAGTGCTTCTGGTTGGGATTTATCCTAAAAATTAATCCTTCTCCTTTCAAAACCATGCAACTCCGAGTGTTGGCTTTCCCACACTTCCGTGTTCTCCAGGACACTCCTTTGATTCAGGATAAAATTCAATATTTAGGTGATAAAATTCAGTATTTAGCTGTAAAAGGGTTTTGGCAAGGCAGAAAACCACGATCCCCCACTGTAAATCTCTTGGAATTACAGCCTGGTGGTAGAGCTGGTACTGTCACCATGGACAAGGAATTGTCCAAAGCAAGATGTGGGATGATTTCCCTCCAGGAATTTCTGTACCAAAAATTCAAAATAAAGGGTTTTCTCCTCCAAGCACAGATTGTACTCCAAGCTTTTTGGGGTAACTCATCCCTTTCAATGCCCAGTGGATTCCAGAGGAGGCAAACCCCAACTCCTGGAGGAAATCTCTTGTGGGAAAGGGCTTTTTTCCCACATCCCTTTGGATAAAGGCTCATCAAGCTCTGTTCTAGCAGCTGATCCAAGGCCAGGTTGGTGCCAACAGCCCCAGCCTCAGGTTTGATTTGTTTAACATAAAATTTAAGGGCTGTAGGGGCCTCCATAATGAATTTCATGAAAGAGAAAAATTCTATAATGTAGCATTTTATGATTAATTAACCGGGCATAAAAATGGTAATTATAATTACGCTCCTAATTCCGCTCCTGTGTCGTTATCATCGAAATTGATCAAAATGTTTTACCCCACAAGCTTTTTTAAAAACTGCAGAGAGGAAAACCCTTTTAAAGGCCAAACCAAATCCCCAGATCTGAGGACTTTTAATGGAGAAGCCTTTGGGGTTGGAAAGGATCTCAAAGTTCATCCCATTCCACACCTTTTCCATGGGAAGGGACTGTCCCAGATGGATCCAAGCCCCAATGTCCAAGCTGGCCTTGGGCACTGCCAGGGATCCAGGGGCAGCCACAGCTTCTCTGGGAATTCCAGCCCAGCTCCTCCCCATCTTTCCAGCCAGGAATTCCCAATTCCCAATCTCCCATCCATTCCTTTGGCAATGGAAGCCATTCCCTGTGTCCTGCCTCTCCATCCTTTATCCAAAGTCTTTCCAGCTTTTTTTTTTTTCCTTACTGATTCCCACTGGGAGCCACTTTTCCAGTGGTTCACTCTCATGCTGCACTCCAGGAAAGACTCTTAGGATCTCAGTGTTGCTGCTTGTGTTTGTTTCCCCTGGATTTGTGTGATGGAAAAGCTTGGGAAGTATCAACTGAACCATTTTCTCCCAGGTGCAGGGAGCGCTGATTGTCGGGTTGGTTTTTATTGAAGTCTGACCTGCAAACAGATTTCAGCTTTTGTTGGTTTTAATGTAATGTGACAATCTCAGTGTGCAGCCACAGGAATGTCAAATAACGAGGAACAGGTGTATCCCAGAATCACAGGTGCTCTTTGGCTGGAAAAATTGCTGTGGAATTTTTTTATTGGTTTTTATTTATTCCTCGCAGGTCTTCATCGGGGAAGCCAACTCAAATCTTGACACATTCTGTTTATAATTCTGTAATTAATAAAATAAATGAGTATTTAATTAGGAAATACTGTGGGTTCTATCTATCTATCTATCTATCTATCTATCTATATCTATCTATATCTATCTGTATATATCATATATTTATATTATATTATTTATATTTATA
>WEIU01018363.1:80439-146846 GCA_013389925.1 Aegithalos caudatus
TTTATATTTATATTTATATTTATATTTATATTTATATTTATATCGTGGGTTATATAGGAGTGTCCATGTCTTGTTTAGGGAGTAGGTACCACCAGAGGGAATCTTGGAATATTTGCATGGGAAGGGACCCCCCCCAAGGATCACCCAGTGCAATTCCTGGCCCTGCACAGACATCCCAACAATCCCACCCTGTGCATCCCTGGGAGCGTTCTCCAAGCCCTCCTGGAGCTCTGGAATGTCTCCTGGAGCACCCTGTCCATGAGGAATGGTCACCTGTGGATGGAATCCCAGCCCAACCCACCCTCATTGCTCTCCTGGGAAGCAGGAGAAGGATCAGTGCAGAAAATTCTCCTTCACAAATATTTCTAACAACCCAACCACTCCTTTTCCATGAAACCACGTTGGGATTCGTTTTTAGCAGCTCTGCTATGACATTCCCCTCCTTTCCCTCCCTGCTCCGTGTTTTCCCTGGCAGAAAGTCAATAAACTTCCAATAAGAGAAAAATTGGAAGGGTTTCCCCAGACTTTATTAAGTTGACAACAAATAAACGTGTTACAGGTTATATTTAAAGCTCGCTGCATCCACATAGGAAACAAACTCATGGATATTCCCAGGGGAGGGATTAAACCTGGAGGCTGGAATTGTTCAAAGGTGCTTTGGGCCATCCTGCTCATCCAAGCCAGGCTTGGATCATTCCCAGGAGGAACTTCCTTAAGAAAACCTTGGAAAAGCAGCATTTGGAGACTCCCCTCAGTGCAGGCCTGGAATAGAGCGGGATAAAAGTGAAACTCAACCTTCTGGTGACCCCAAATCCTGCCTGGAAACCTGTGGGAGAAACACAAACACTAAAATAGCGACTCATTCTTCAGGCAGTCCCATAAAACCTGTGGAAAACTCAAGGCCAGGTTGGACAGGGCTTGGAGCACCCTGGAATAGTGGGAGGTGTCCCTTCCCATGGAAAATGTGTGGAATGGGATGGGCTTTTAGGTCCCTTCCAACCCAAACCATTGTGGGATTCTAATGGCAGCCAGAGGAATGAAAATCTATTAAAATTCCTAAATTTAAGGCAGATAAGATGAATTATCAGGGATGGGTTTTCTTTTGGGGTGGGGTGAAGCAGAACTTCACAGAATCCCGTGGTTCTTCCTGGTTTCCAGCGTTGGTGCCTGCCTGGTGCTCCAAGGTTGGCTCTGTTAGAGGCAAAAATTGTGTTTTTCTCTGTTTTTGGCAGTTAATGGGCACCAGCGTGGTGCTGCAGGGGGGGAATGTTTGAATCCATAGGCAGAACTCGGGAATTTTCTGGAAAATAAATGCACAATTCCTGCAGCCTTTGCAGGATATTGTCAGAGCCTGGATGCTGGGAAATCATCAAATCCTAAGGGATCTTAAATCCCATCCAGTGCCACCCCTTCCACTATCCCAGGCTGCTCCAGCCTCAATCCAACCTGGCCTTGGACGCTTCCAGGGATGGGGATTCCACAGCTTTTCTGAACACCCTGGGCCAGGTTTTGGATCCTCGTGGTGCTGACCCCATCCTTAATCTGGGCAGCCCACGTGGGTTAGGGCATCCCAGGAACCCCACAGGGATGCTCAGGAAAGTGCTGACACATTTCAAATTTGTCTTAATTTGACACATTTTAAAGAAATTTGAACCCACCAAAAGCAAATAATTATTTTTAAACCTTCAAAATGCTTTGAACATCCTTATTCTTACCAAAACTCTCAGTAGGTTTTTAACCTTCCCTGAATTTATCTTGGCACGCAAAAAAACAACCCAAAAAAAACTTCAGTGTAGAAATCTTTGCTTTCTCAAGGAAATTCATCTCCTGAGCAGGGAAATCCGACTGAGAATCCTTTTTTTTGTGTGGAGCACCAGGACTTTGTGATACTCCTGGTGTTGGTAACTTGGCAACTCCTAAATCATGAAAGATTTACACGAGGGCTGCAGGGCCGCCGATGTTTTCTGACATGTTCATTCACACTAAATCAGACTCTGCCTTTTTAGAGCCTCCTTTCCAGACAGTCATGCAAATGCAGAAAGACAGGGATGGATTTAAAATGATTTCCAGCTCTGGAGGATTAGGAGGAAGTGACAGACTGCCACGGAAAACTGCTCCAGCAGAATTCCAGCCTGGGGAGGGGTGGGATGGGCAGCAGCAAGAGGAGGAAGGAACAGATTAAAGGGTTTAGTTTTATCTTCACTGCTGAAATGTTGATGTGCTTGGGGTGCTGGGTCTGCTTTGCAAGGTGGCTGTGACAAAATTAGAATTTAAAGAGATTTTATAGGAATTTAGTGCAGGGTTTGGCTGTTCCCAGTGTTTAACTCCTCATCCCGAGGTGGGAAACTTCTCCCTTGGCTTTGTGCAGGGACTGGGCCCTGCAAAGCCTCTAAAGTGATAATTATCTTAATTGTCTCTTGTTTTTGTGGGTGAGTTTGGCCATCTGGATATGGAGGGATGAACCATCCTCAGGGCTGAACGAGGCTTGGAGCACCCTGGGGGGGTGGAAAGTGTGGGGTGGGAATGGGACGGGATTTTGGAATATCCAACATCCCATGGTCCAGGGGAGGAGCTGAGGGTGGGGAGGGATGGGAGATTTTGGAGCACCCTGCTGATGATTGTGTCATCTGTGATGCCTTTATTATCATTAGTTGTTTTATTATTGTTAGATACTTATCTGTTATTGAACATTATTGGAAAATATTTAGAATAGACACTCAACAGGAATATCCAACATCCCATGGTCCAGGGGAGGAGCTGAGGGTGGGGAGGGATGGGAGATTTTGGAGCACCCTGCTGATGATTGTGTCATCTGTGATGCCTTTATTATCATTAGTTGTTTTATTATTGTTAGATACTTATCTGTTATTGAACATTATTGGAAAATATTTAGAATAGACACTCAACAAGGGAAAGGCCTTGTCAAGCCTCTAAAGGGGGGAAATGATGCTTCAACTTTTAACTTTCATGTTTTTTAGACCCTGTGGTGCCCAGGGAGCAGCTCTGAGCTCACAGTCAGGGTCACTCAGCTCTGCACACAGCAGGGACACAAAACAAATCCTTGTCCTGCTGCACTCCAAGGACAACTGGGACAAGTTTCCAGCCCCAAAGCACAAACAAGGGGGGGCTGAGGAGAGAAAACAAGAAGGGTGGGACTGCATCCCCTGGAGCTGGGATTGGACAATTCAACCCCAAGGTGCAAATGGAGCCAAACTTAGAAAAGTGTGAGACCTGGTGACTGTTTGTGCATTTTGTGTCCATTTTGTGTCCATTCTGTGTCCATTTTGTGTCCATTTTCTGCCCATTTTGGGTTTATCCCTGCCCAGGCTCTTGTCCTGCCCAAGGTGGATCCTTAAAGGCCTTTTAATAAATCCCTGCTTTATTCTCCAGCTCTGCCCAGTCTCTGCTCCAGCTCAGCCTTCCCAAGGTGTCACCTGGGCTGAATTTCCCACCCCAAATCCTGGCCTTGGAGCTCTGCAGAGCTGTGATTGCTTGGGCTGATCCTCCAGCACTTGGAAATCCTTTCCAAGCAGTTGTGATTACCCAACCCTTCCCAGGAGGTGGAAAATGCTGTGATTCCCGAGCTGATATCCCAGGATTGCTCCTGAGAATCAAACTGGGCCATTTCCCTTCAGCTGATTAGGCCAGATGTGCAGGACACCTTTAATAAACTGCACAACAATTGGGATGATTTGATGGGAAACCTGGGGAGAATGGATTGGGAATGGAAAACTCCAGGAAATGGAGCCTTTGGAAGTGGTGTGTTCTGGCAGGGGCACTGATTCCTGCTGTCCCTGGAACCCCTGACAGATCCCAGTGGCTTCCAGAAGAATAAACCCAAATCCAGTGCTTGGACACTGCAAATTCCCTGGATTGAGGATGGATTTCCAAGGATGGGAATGGTGCTGGTGGGATGAGGGGTGTGAGGGTGCAGGGGGAACTGGGATGGTCAGGGAGGTGCTCAGCATGGTCCAGTGGATGGAAAAAACCTTAATTAATACACTGGTGCTAATTAAAGCCATCATTGCACATACTGCAGATGACATCAGTGGGGTTGGATGTGGGAATGGGTGGGACAAGGAGGGCTTTGCTCCTTCCCTCCAAAGTGAATTTGAGAAGTCCTGCTCCCTTTTATCCCCTCCAGACTGGTTCCAGACATTCCCATCCATGCTGGATGTGCATTTGTCCATTATTAAACTTTTATTTTCCGAAGGGAAAGAGCCCAAGCAGAGCAGGAATTCCAAGGAATTCTGCCACAAAGCCAAGAGCAGGCCTGGCCAACTCAGCCCCATTAGGAAGGGGGGATGAAAGAAATTAAAATCCGTGGAAGCTCATTAGGAGGGACAATTAGTGAGGAGCAGGATCCTGATCTAATAATCTCCAGATAAAAATGAGCCCTGGCATTGGGGTGATTGGAGCTGAGGCTGTGGGTCAGGCCCTGAATAATTCATTTATTCCAGAGTTTGTATCCAAAAATCAAGTGGGGAAATAAAAAAAAAACCACTTTAAATAGAAAAGTCTGGCTTTTTCCATGTTCAGGAAAATCCCACTTTTCTGTGCTGTGTCTGAGCCTCCCAGGCTGGTGCAACTTTCTTCCCTCCATGACATCCCTGAGGAATTGTTCTCTTTTCCCTGGGTTATCCTCAGACCTTAGCAGCATTGAATGTTTAAATCTCCACAACACTTAAAATAAAAATAAATTCTTGTTTAGCACCAGTGCCCAGCCAGGATTTTCCTGCATGAATCTCTCCCAGGTTCTGAGTTCAAGGAGATTCCAATTCTCTGTCCACGAGGTTGCATTTCACTTCTGGCCTTCAAAAAGAGGTGGAGCACCACAAGCTCCTGGCTTTGGATAAAAAAAGGCATCAGGCTCTGAGTTTCTCCAGGTTTTTTTGTGTTATCCATGCAGGAAGAGCTGCAGGCAGTTCCCAAGAGGAGGTGAGGTGGGTTCTGTGCTATTCCAGAACTGTTATTCCCAGGATTTCTGCTTGCTTTGATAAAAAATTCCTATTTTAAAAATTTCCCTGCTATTTTTCCTGCCCAAATGCCACGTCCCACTCTTCCTTTCCAAGCAAGGATCTTGCCAGGGATGTTTTTGTCTCACTTTTTCTGTTTTCACACTAACTTTGCAATATAAAACTGACTTTTCAATATGGAAAATACAAGCAGGAGCTCAGCCACATCCCTTTAGAAAATTCCCACTCTTTCCCAAAGTCTTGTTGCCATCAGTGATCCAAAGCAGAGTCTGGGAGACAGGAGAGAAAGAGGAGTAACTTCAAAATATTATTCCCAAGCCCCAGGAATTTGCTAATTGGGCATTTCCTGGCCAAAGATTGGTGTCTAAGTTATTTTTTAGTGAGGATTTTTCATCTTTCCAGCAGGGAATGTGGGGGTGCCATGGATTTGGTTCACCTGATGCTCTGGGGATAAATGCAGAGCACAAAGTTCAAAGGCTCAGGAGGGGATCCCACTTCCAAAATAATCCCAAATTAATTTCCCAGGAAGATAAAAAACCACAAAACCCCCATGGATGCATTTGCAATGCTCTGAGCTTCCTGCCTGGTTCCCCATTCAGCACCCACTGAGGCAATTCCCAAAGATTTGAAGGATCTGAGGGACACTTTGGGAGTTTATGAGTTATTTTAAGGACCAAGGTATTTGCCTGTGTTATTTCTCCTGAGGAGGAGAAAATGAGCCATAAAACCAACTCGATTTTAGTTGACGATCACTTTGATTTCCAGACATTATCCGTGTTCAGTTGCCCTTCTGGGAATTCCTGGAATTAAAACACAAATTTCTTAGGAAGTCAAGAAGAATTTCAGGGTTTTTTTTGGTGGAGGTGCTCACACCTCCACTCACTTGCTGGATTCTGCAGGAAATTTTGATTTTTCACGGAGTAAGGCTGAGCTGGATGGGGCTTGGAGCAACCTGGGATAGTGGAAGGTGCCCAGGGGGTTGGAATGGGGTGGGTTTTGAGGTCCCTTCCCACCCAAACCATTCTGGGATTCTGGGATTCAATACAGCTTGGGAAAGGGACAACTTCCTGAATTTTAAGGTGCAAATTAATGGAATTAAGGGCTGGGGACAATTCCTTAGAATCTGAGAAGGTCAGGAGTTGCTTCCTTGCAGGGCCATCCCAAATCCTCCACCAGTCCAAGGATGGTCCTGAGCATCCAAATGAAAGGCAGCTCCTATCCATGATCCAAAGGAAAACTTCCTGAATTATAATGTGCAAATTAATGGAATTAACAGAATTAAGACTTGGAGACCATTCCTCTGAATTTCAGAAGTGCAGGAATTGCTTCCTCCTTCATCCCAAATCCTCTGGGAGAGCCTGTCCAAGGCTGGTGCTGAGTCCCCAAACCTCAGGCAGGTCCTATCCATGATCCAAGGACATCTTCCAGAATTATAAGGTGCAAATTAACAGAATTAACAGAATTAGGAGTTGGAGACCATTCCTTAGCATTTGAGAAGTGCAGGAATTGCCTCCTTCATTATCCCTCCTTCATTATCTTCTGGGAGAGCCTGTCCAGGACTGGTCCTGAGCCCCCAAATCTCAGACAGGTTCTATCCATGATCCAAAGGACAACTTCCTGAATTATAAGGTGTAAATTAACAGAATTAACAGAATTAACAGAATTAACAGAATTAACAGAATTAACAGAATTAAAAGTTGGGGACCATTCCTTAGAATTTGAGACGTGCAGGAGTTGCCTCCTCCATTATCCCAAATCTGGGAAATCCTGTCCAGGGCTGGTGCTGAGCCCCCAAACCCCAGCCAGGTGTTATCCATGATCCAAACTGAGGGAATGTGGAAATCTCCCCACTCTTCCCACGCCTGCAGAGCACCTGGAGTCATTTTAGGGCCGTTTTATGGTGACTTTAAGGAACTCCCCGCGTTCCTCAGCCTGCACATCACAATTAAAACCTTAATTACCCCCAGTCCAGCTCTGCAGGGCTGAGAGGGTCTTAAAATTAATAAATGTAAAACATCTCCTTCTTTTTTTTATGGATCCACAGAGCTTGGCCATGGGCAAGTCACTTAACCTCCCTGCCTCGTTCTCCTCGTCCATAAAACCCATAAAATCCATAAAATCCGACTAATCATCGGATCCGAGGAGTATTGGGGGAATTAATGTGCTTTGAAGGTGAGAAGAGGGCTATGAATAGTGAGCAGGGCAGAGGAGAAAGGGGAAAAAAAGAAAAGAAAAAAGAAAAGAAAACCTTCCCCAAACCCAAAAAATTCTTTGATCTCTGCTAATGGAAGTGCTGGCATGGTGTTATGGAAATTTAGGATAGGGAAAAGGTTCTTAAGGAGTCATTTATTAATTTTCCTTGAGTTTCTGCTGGTGTTTTATGCTGCCAGCAGCTCTTTGGAAAGGGTTGGGCCCTGTGTTTGAAGAGGATTTTTTTGGGAAGAGGAGGTGTCTGAGGTTTAGGTTGGATATTGGGGAATGTTTCTTCATGGAAAGGATTGTCCAGACCTGGCAATGGCGGAGTCCCTGTCCCTGGAAGGATTTAAAATCCCTGGATGTGGCACGTGGGGACAGGGGTTGGTGGTGGCCTCGACAGGGCTGGGAATGGTTGGACTCCAGGATCTTGGAGAGCTTTTCCAACCTCAATGATTCCATAACTGGTTGGGAGGTTGGGATTTTCCAAGGGGCTGAACTTCCCAGACACCTGCACCTCCCCATCCCCGATTTCCCAGTTGTGTCATTAAAACCCCCCAGTGCCAAAAATTCAAAGTTTTTAGGGATTTCTACAGCAGTCCCAAAAGAGCTTCAGCCATTCCCATTTTTTGTTGTTGATATTACCCAGAGCAAGTATCACAGATACTGAGTTTTTAAGTATATTTTGTTTTTTGAATATTGATTGTGATTATTGAATTGATTTTGATTTTGATTATAATTTAATTTTTATCCATGTGTTTATATTTAGATCTATAGTTATAATTATATTTATTTTATGGTTACTTATATTTATAGTTATAGTTAGTTACAGTTTTAGTTATAGTTATAGTTATAATTTTTATATATTTATATTTACATCTATATCTATATATCTTATATTTATATTTATATCTATAGTTATAGCTAGTTATAGTTATAGTTATGTTTGTTTGTTTTTGTTTTTTTTTTAATTATTGATTTTTATTCTTGATTTTGATTTTAATTTCTGATTTTGAGCCCTACAAGGTCATTAAATAGAAAGGGAACTGATGAAAATACAAAATCTTGGGAGAAGCTGCCTGGAAGTGTTAAAAAAATGCATGGATGTGGCACTTAAAATATCTTTTAATGGGCATAGGGAGGTTTGATCAAAGGTTGGATTTGATCTTGGAGATCTTTTCCAGCCTTAATGATTCCATAATTCCATGCTGGAAGAGAAAACTTTTTTAAAAAATTATTTTATTTTAAAGCTGATTTATCAGCCTGTTTCCCATTTCCCAAATGTTCTTTGTAAAGAAATAAGGGAAGGACAAAATTCCTGCTCCATCGAGTTCCCTGCTCGTGCCACTCCCAGTCACGGGCAGCGCGTTGGAGAAGAGAATTCCCAAGTTTTCCCGAGGAATTCTCATGGAAACACGGCACAAATTACGGGGAGAGCACGGATCAAATGCCTCTGGAAGAAAGGGAAGAGGGTGACTCACGCTCTGACCTTCTCCCACAGCGCATTCCCAGCCCTGGCTCCGGCAGCGACGTCAAAAATCTGAATCATTTCTGCCTTAAAAAAAGGCAAATTTGGGAGCTGCCGGCGCTGCCTTTCCAGCTGTGTCACAGTGAGTCACTGTCACCGGGCTGTCACTGGCATCCCATGGGAATTATAGCCACAATTCCCATTCTTGGCTCGGATATTCATTCATCATTAAAGAGCAATTCAGAGCAAGTCGTGGTTTGGGTTGAAAGGGACATAAAAGATCATCTCAATTCCATCCTTGTCATGCTCAGGGACAACGTCCATGATCCCAATTTTCTTCAAGCCCCATCCAACCTGGCCTTGGATATTTCCAGGGATCCAGGGACAGTTGCCTGGGTCTGTGAGTGGAGAAAAATTCAACTTAAATTGAGTTACTACTGGTATTTTATATATTTTTTTAATGGTGTTTAAACACTGCTGTGCCCTTAGCAGTGATTTCCACTTCTATCCCACTGTTTTTTTTTTTCCTTTGGAAAATGATCTTGGAGCTTTAGAAGCTTGGAAAAGGTTTTCCATTTTCCTACTGTGGCAGCACAACATCCTTGTTCAGGGGATTATCTGAGGCAGGAAGGGAGGTTGGGATTTTCCAAGCTGCTGAACCTCCTAAACCCTGTGTGGGCTCTCAATCAGATCCAAATGTTCAGGACACACCCAGAATTCCAGGGAGAGCTGGGAATAGAAATCCAGGAGTTCTGACCAGGATGTTAAAGCTGAAGCTCATGACCTGTAGGGAAAAGAGGCAGGAAGGGAGGTTGGGATTTTCCAAGCTGCTGAATCTCCCAGACCCCATTTGGATTCTCAGTCAGATCCAAGATGGAAAGATGAAAGGAGGAAAAACAGGGGAAAAGGAGAAAAAGGTGGGAAAATTAAAATGAAAGGAGAGAAAAGGAGGAAAAAGGATGGGAAAGGAGCAAAAAGAGAATAAATTAAGAAAAAGGAGAATAAAGGAGAAAGAAGTAGAACGAGAAAGGTGAAATAGGAGAAAAAAGGAGAGAAAAGGAGAATAAAGGAGGGAAAGTGAGGAGAAAAAGGAGGAAAAGGGGAAAAAAGAGAGGAAAAAATGAAAAGAAAGGAAGAGGGAGAAAAAAAATGAGGAAAAGCAGGGAAAAAGAGGAGAGGGGGAAAAAAGAGGAGAAAAATGAGAGAGATGGAGAAGAAAAGGAGAAAAAAGAGAAAAGGAGAAAGAGTAGGAGAGGAAGAAAATAAGGAAAAAAAAAAGAATAAAGGAGGGGAAGAAGGTGGGAAAAGGAAGAAAAGGGGCAAAAAAAGGAACAAAACCCCAGTAAACCAAAATAAACCCAAATATTTGTGCAGAGGAGGAGCGAGGGACAATTCCCGACCAGATTGGCTGAGAAAAAAAAAAAAATTCCCAGGCCTTGGGGAAGCTCAGGGAAGGAGAATGAGGTGAGCTGGAATGTTGGGAATGTTGGGAATGTTGGAAATGACTCCACCCAGCAGGGTCAATCCAAGGACAGAGGAATCCCTTGGATCTGATCCCATCCAGCTCCTGCCTAAAACCCCCAACCATGGGACAACACAACTCCTGGTGGGAAGAACATTCCCATTTTCCTCTCCTGGCTCTGATTCTGGCTCGGGCAGAGCCTCCATTGCCTTTCCCAGTGCTCAGAGAAGCTCCAGAGGAAGTTTTATCCCGGCTTTTGTCTGTGTTTAATCCCATCCCACAGGGACAGTGCATTCCTGTAAAATCCTGCTGCATCCCAAAGCTCTTCCAACTGCAAACCCATTTGTTCTCCACATTTTTTTGGCTCCTGCAGTGGTTTGATGCAGCATTCCCAGCTTGTTTCCACTTGGATGGCTGAGCCAGCCCGCAGAGCCATCCCTAATTCTGCTTATTTCTCTATTTTTGTCCAAAATCCATATTTATCCTGTCAGCAGCTCTCTGTGTTTGCCCTGGCAGTTTGTCTGGAGTTTGCCCACGGGAAGGAATGGAACAGCTGAGTCTCCTGGAAAAGAAGAGAAAAAAATCATCCCACTAAAGCAACTTGGAATCAGATAAATGGGATTTGTGCTCCTGCTCCCTTAATGCACTGCTCCCGATTTATTCCAGCCCTAAAGGAAACCTCCTCCATCATTCCAGGCCTCTGGAATGGAGCAGCAGGAGAAAAGGAGAGGAATGGCTGGGAAGGCAAACCAGGAATGTGCTTGAGGCTCACAAGCATTTTGCTTTAAATGGAACATCTGTGCCTGGTGTTTTCATGGAATTCCAGCTGGGTTTTGTGGGTTTTTTTTGTTTTTTTTTGGTTTTTTTTCCCCAGCAGAAGAGGGAGCTTGGAGTGGCTGAAGTGACTTCTGGATATAAAGAGTCAGGAGCCACTCTTCCCTCTGGAATGCAGTTCTGCTCCAAGATCATTTTCTTGGAATGGTACGACTCTCCCCTAAATTATTTCAGGTCAGGGAAGTTTCCCAGTTTGCATAAATTCCCTTCTGGAGTCTGCAGGCTCCTCCCAGACCTCCTGGCAATTCCCAAAATAACTTTGACTTCCAGATCTCCTTCCCACAGTGACATCCATGGAGCTTCAGGGCAGGTGACAGGCTGGGAATGGGACGGGAGCAGGGAAACTGGGAATGGTTTGTCTTGGTTTGGACACACAGGTGTCTGCCAGGGAAAGCTGGAGCCTCCCTTGGAATGGAGAATGGAAATCCCCTCCCTTTGGATTGTTGTAATTTTGACACAGGAGATGAGGATTTCCAACCCCAAATCAGCGGAACGCAGCCGGAATCGCTTTTCCCGCCGTAATTGCGTAAATTTTCCCGTAGGTTTCACCTTTCCATCATAAACCTCAGCTCCCTGCTCTTATTCATTTCTTGCACCTCGTTAGTGCAGCGTTGACATCTCTGTTATTAATTACAGAATTAATAATTAGAATGATTAGAATTAACTCTTTTCTTTACACCCGCTCCTTGTGCGGACGATTCCTCTCGGTTGCGTCGCGTGAATTAAAAAACGGATTTTCAAACCCTGTTTTTCCAGGGAACACCCTCCCCACGTGGAATGGAGCACAGGGAATATTCCTGGCAGCAAGGCTGGGCTGGCAGTTCCTGCTGGAAGCTTTTCCCAGGCTGTTTTTTTCTTTTTAAATTCCAGTGCATCATCAGGAGCTCCCAGTTCAGCTTTGTTATTTGAAGTCTTCGTGATGGAAAAGTCAAAATGATAAAGGCAGGCCCGAGAGCAGAAGGAGAATGAGCCTTGGAAAACTCTGTCCTGAAGGAAAAATTCTGCCCTCATCACAGCCAGAGGCATCAGGACAACCCCAAGCTGTGCTTGGAGCATCTCATCTCCCCCAAAATCGGGGTCCAGGTTTATTATCCCAATTGGGGTGGAAAATTCTGGTGGAATTGTTGGATTTTCTGCCCGCAGGAGATGGAATTCCAGCCCCGTGGTTTTGTCAGCTGCAGCCACAGCACAGTTTTGAGCAATTTCTTCCTCTTTTGGCCTTCCTGTCTCTGGAAATGGTTGTGATGGGAATTGGGGATAATCACAGGAATATCATTGCAGTGCTTTGGTCCCAGACAGAGCCAGAGCTCTGGATCATGATCCTGCACTTAATTACACCTGAGGGGGAAAATTCCCTGGAAATTGGGAACATTCTGGGGACATCAGAGCCTTTCAAACCCCTGGATGCACCTCAGGGAGGAATGGGAAGAAGTAATTTAATTTGTGGGCTCCATCTGATGAGATGTTGGGATGGATTTTTGCTTCTCTGCAAAACTGGATTTAATCCTGCTTTATGTAAATCCATTTTTTTCCCTCCCGCATTGTCTCCTCTTCCAGAATTTTCCACGAATGCCTTCTTTTCCCAGTCCTTGTCCAAAGGCATCCCACAGGCAAGATTTCTCCCTGTGTTGTCCTTCATTTATGCTTATCCTGAGCCTCATCTTTCCCTGCCCGAATCAGGACAACAGGAAAGCTGTGACAGGGAAAAAAGGAAGCACCAGAGCTTCCTGCATTTGGGATTTGTCCCAAATTAGCAGCACTAATCAAGGATCTGGTTCTCCATTTGGAAGGAGCATCCCCTTGGTTTCAGTCTCCTCAGTTATTTTAACCGGGACTGGCAGGAATTAAACAGGAATTTCCAACAGGAATTTGCTGCCTCTTGATTTTGTCAGCGGGGTTTTCCTGCCCCTCCCGAAGTCATCTTTAAAGCCTTTACTTTTATTAAAGGAAATGCTGCCAGTTAAGTCAAGTCTTTGTTTTCCTGGGCTCAGGAGAACCAGATCTAACATAAATTAATCATGACTTAATTGACTGAGCTAATTCTGGTTCTCTCCAGCCCAGTGCACAGCAATATTCCTGTCTTCCCAAATCCTGGAGCTGAAGGATGAATGGGACATTGCCTGAACAGCAGCAACTTTTTTATATCTTTAACACAATGTTTTGACTGGGGACAAAAGTTTTAATTTCCTTGGGATTAAACCTGGGAAACATTTTCACAGCTGGCAGCTGAAGGGCAACGCCCCTTTTTGGAAGGAATATTAGAGCTGACTCCAATTTCTCCCTCTTATCCTGTTTTATTTTTTTATTTATTTTTTCTCCACACTGCCTGGACTAAATGATTCATTTGGTTTTGCTGTTTCAAAGGCATTAATTCAATTTACAGCAGGATTCTCTCAGCCCACAAAGGAGAAAATGAAATGGGAGGAATTGTTAATGTTGGGATGGATCCTGGCTGGATCCTGGATGCCAGGAATCCTCCTCTGGCAGGATCCAGTGAGCCCAGGACACGGATTTTGGGTTTAACTATGCAGGGAGTCTGGAGACAAATCCATCACTTGTGTTCCAGAGACTGGAGTAATGAATTTGGGGAAATTTGGGAATTTCAGGAGGGTTCTGGCTGTGGTGAGGCAGCAGCTCCAAAGAAAACAGTCTGGGAGCTTCCATTTTCCCTTTTCATGGGAACAGCTCTGGAAATCCAGGCAGACTCAGCTTCTGCTCAAGAGGTTGTGGCTCCCTCATCCCTAGAATTGTCCAAGGCCAGGTCAGACAGGGCTTGGAGCAACCTGAGATACTGGAAATGATCCTTCCCCGTTCCTTAATCAAATAAATCCCTGTCAGGGAGAAGGCTTTTCCCCCCTGCATTCCCTAAATTTTTCCACATCTTTATTCCTGCTGTTTTCCTTAGATTTTTCCTCTTGGCATCATCCACAATCACTTCTCTCCCTGAGAGTGTTTGGAGATTTCCCTGTGTTATCCCAGTGTGACTCCCGTCTCTCCATGGGATGAACTTGGCCTCTTTTCTTTTGGATGAGTTTTTCCTGCAGAGCTGAAAGCTGCTGCTCTCTCCAGGCCTTCTCCCACTTCCCATTTTTTGGGGGCTTTCCCACAGCCCTGGGTTAATTTTTGGGTGCTTTGCAAGAGCTTTTGAGGGTTGGAGAAAGGAATTCTTTATTTTCTTTTTTCCAGGATGGACAGTGCTTGGAGCAAGCTGGGAGAGTGGGAGATGTCCCTGCCCATGGCAGGGGTGGCATGGATGGGATTTAAGGTCCCTTCCCACACAAAGCATTCCATGATTCCAGGATTTGATGATTTTTAAGTGATTTTGATGATTTTTAAGACATTTCCTAAGGAGATGCTCCAAGAGAGGTTTTGAGTCTCCACTCCTGGGTAATTTGGGGCAGATGAAAAAGGAATTTTTGCCTTTGTGTTGGGATTTAACCCCTGAGGGGGAATTTGCAGGCCTGTGAACCAAAGCTGGGAATTCCATGGACACCATCCCACTTGTGTCCTGCCAGGGACCATGGACAACCCTTGGGAAAGATCCAGAATCCTTCATTAGAGACATTTTCCCTATGGAGAATATTTTTTTTAAGCCTAGAAATCAGAGAATGGATCAAACCCTGAATGTCAGGAGCTGCATCCACTGCCTCCAGCATTTTCCCTCAGTGGCAGAGGTCTGTTTTGCCATTGGGATCTGCTTTTCCAGGTGTTTTCTCCTGCTCTGTGCCTCTCAGCTGTTTCCTGCTGCTCCCTGAGGGGGCTTAAATCCATTTCAATGGCACTGGAAGGGATGGAAATGTCCCCACGGGTGGTGGCTGTGACCCCTGAGGGTGTCCCTGGTATCTGCCACCCCCAAAAGTCACTTCAGCTTCACCTCTTCTGCCTCCAAGTGTGCAAAATAATCTTGGTTTAGTTCCCCTTGCTGTGTAATCCCTATTTTCCTTTATTTTTTCCCCCCACTGGAAGGTTGGGAGAGTCTCCCACCTCTAAATAAGCCCAGGATTAGAGCCTGAAGGATTTTCTTCCAAAGGCTCCTCCATCATTTCACCCCAGGATTTATCAGCTCCCACTTCAGGAGTCACTGGAGCTGCTGCTGCTGCTTAAACCAGACTAATTAATAAGGGATTAATTTTCTGAATGTTCCTGGAATGGGGGAGACTCATCCCTTGTATCCCAACGGAGCCCTGTGGAATCAGGAATGGGACACAGATCCATCAGCACCTCCTTTTGGACAGATTCCTAAGGTTTTGGTGAAGAAATTAAAAATGGATAAATCCCAGCTTGGGTTTTAGGTGGAAATGAGAATTCCTCCATTTCCAGCAAAGCTGTGGCCCTGAGCCTGAGGCAGGGGATTATTTGCAGGAGCTGGAGAGACAGAGAAAGGGATGTTTTAAACTGGGAGAAGGAGGGGTGAGATGGGAGATTGGGAAGGAATTCCTGGCTGGGAGAGGGGGGAAACCCTGGGATGGAATTCCCAGAGCAGCTGTGGCTGCCCCTGGATCCCTGGGAGTGTCCAAGGCTGGGTTGGAACACCCTGGGATGGTGGAAGATGTTGCTGCCCATGGAAGGGTGGAAAGGGGTGGGATTTAATCTCTTTCCAACCCAAACCATTCCCTGAGTCAATGAATTCCATATATATCTATATATCTATATATCTATATATGGATTTTAGCTCCTTCCAACCCAAACCATTCTGGGATTCCAAGATTTTGGTTTCAAAGCCCCTCCATGCTCTGGACACAGCAGAGTCAGGGTGTGTGTGTGCCTTGCACTCAGGAGGCATTAAATGAAATAAATCCACATCACCTTTATCATCATCAGAACATCCTTCATCCCTGGAAACTCTCATCCAGGGGGAAAACAAAACAAATCCCTCAGTGTTCAAAACCCCTCTGTGGCACTTCCAGAGATGCATAAAAGCATGAATGCATTAAAAGACAAAAAAACCCCCGTTAATGTCCCCAAAGCCTGGCTGCTCTTCAAACTGAATTTGATGAAAAACCAACTCCCAGCAAATGGAAAATGTCCTTAGGAAATATTTGTGGTGCTCTCCAGAATGGAAGTGTCATCCCAAGGTGGAATTCCTGATGGGCTGAGGTCATTAATTGCTGCTGGAGGTCGCTCCACACGAGGGAACGAGGTGATAAAATTACAGCTCAGAGAGGAAGGAAAAATCTGAATTTACAAAAGCAAAGCACCTTTCAAATATCCCCGACGCGAACTGTCAGCATCACGCCATGGAAAACCTGAAATTGGATTGTAATGTAATAAAGGAGATCAGGTTTTAATTGAATGTTGGGGTTGTTGCCTTGACTGGGAACATTGCAGCTCTTTAATTATGTTTTGTTTAGGAGGAGAACAAATAAAATCCATTTATTCCCTGCCAGTGGAAGAGGAGCTCGTATTTCTCAGTGAACCCCCTCACACCTCGAGCCAATCTGTTAAAATAACATGCTTAAAGCACAATTTTAATTAAAAGTGCTGATTTTTTTTTTTGTTGTTTTTTTTTTTTTTAATATATCAAGGAATCCTGTAAATCCTCGCTGCCTGCCGTGTTTTGTGTGAGAGCAGATACACAAATGATGGGGAGAAAAAGCTGATTTTGGGGTCCCTTTTTGCACAAAGCTTTAGTTCCTACTGGAAATTCCCTCCCTGGCAGGTTCCATCCCAGAATTATCCAACCCCAGGATCTCTGTGCAGGTCCAAACCTTCCAGGTTCAGCCACAAATGGGAAAAAAAAAATTCCTTGAGTTCTCCAAATTAATCCTGTTTTGTGGATAATGACAGCACATCCCTCAGAATTCCTTGTTTTTCCCAGCTTTGCTGCTCCATCTCCTTTCCCTCTGCTTTACTCCCTTGATCCAAATTCCAGGATGAGATTCTGGAGCTGCTGTCCTCAGCTGGAATAAAGAGGGATGGGTCAATTTAGTTTATTATTAAACAGGAATAAACCTCCTTGTTGAGTTTATTTAGTAAATTCCAATGGAATTTTCATGCCAGCTTTTCTTAAACACCCAAATCCTCTGAAATCCTTGAATTTTTTCTTTTTTTCAGGCCCTTTTGAGTAAAACATTCAATGTTGGGCTTGTTTTGATTTCCATTGAAAATCTGGGAATGGGAATATCAGAAACAGGGAATGAACTTCCATTTCTCTTTGCAAAGATGATGTTTCTGTGTTTTGGGTTTTTTTAAATTTTTTAAAAAAAAATTAATTTTTTGTTTTTCTATTTGCTCCCTTTTTCCTTGTCCTGCTTGCTCCAGGCTGGATTTTGGCACCAGAACAAAAGGAAGGTGTTAAAAAAAGCCCTTATCCATGTCAGGGAAATGACAAAAACAAAATTCCTCCTTTCCATCACAATTTCTGCTTTTTCCCTGCCTTTTTTTTTTTTTTTTTTTTTTTTTTTTTTTTTTTTTTTTTTTTTTTAAAAAAAAAANNNTTTTTTTTTTTTTTTTTTTTTCCCTACTGGAAAGATTAAAAGGGGAATTAAGGAGAACAGGTCCTGCTTTATTCCTGTTGCTGATAGACTTCCCTGGAAATCCTTGATTTCTATTTAATGGGATTTCCCCCCCCACACACACTTTCTGCAGTCTCTGCTGTTCCCATTGATTTTGGGGCACAGCAAGCTGGAAAAATCTCTGGAATTCTTCTGGAAACTGATCTCTCAGAGGTTCCAGGAGGTTTCTGGGTGGATCCCACCATGCCAGGGAGATCAATTTTCTCCTGGAAACCTGGAAGTAGGGAATTTATGTGGAACAATTAACCCCCATTTCAGCTCTGTTTGCAAGAAGAATGCCCCAAATTCCCCCTCTCCCAATTAATTCCAGGGTTGGAGCATCCTTAGGGACAATTCCTAGGCTGGTTTAACAGCTGCCCAATAACAGAAGATCCCCTTGGAATTATGAGGGATGGGTCCTGGAAGAGACAAAGGAAAAACACCTCCCCCAAGCAGTTCCAGCAGATGGGAATAGAACAGGCACTGCTGGTCACACCCGGCATCCCAAGGTTCCTGGTGTCACCTCTGTGCCCTGACAGGGCCATCCCAGAGCACAGGGAACGGAATTGTGTCCAGAGGTGCCTGGAATATTCCCAAGGAGGAGACTCCACCATCTCTCTGGGATCTGTTCAGGGCTCGGTCCTGAAATGTTTTATTTCCTGGGAATGCTGGAGTTGGGAAGTGGTGGAGCCACGACAGACTGGAGGTGATGGAGAAGAAACTCAGGAACCAGGCTGGGACCTCATGAGACTCCAGGGAGTTTAGGCTGGAGATCAGGGAAAGGTTCCACCATTCCAAAGGGTGCTAGGCAGGCTCCCAGGGAATGGTGACATTCCCAAGGCTGCCAGAGCTCCAGGAACCTTTGGACAGCGCTGCCAGGGGTGGGATTGTTGGGCAGGAGCTGGGATGATCCCTGTGCATCCCCTCCAGCTCAGGAGATTCCATCATTCCAAGTCTTGGCCCTCAAAGAAACCAAGGAAAACCATCCAGAGCCAGCACGGTACAGAGAGAAGGAACTGTGGTACAACCTCACCATGGATATTCCAGGTTCTCCAAGGGTTCAGGAGCTCCTGGAGAGAAACTCCAGCTCTGACTCAGAGTTTAAGAAACTCCTCTGGAAATCAGGACATCCCAAACTGCCGAGGCTGTTGGTGCTGTTTGAGCTCTGGTGCTTTGCCCGAGGGCGGAATGCCTTGGAATTCTTTGCTGCTCATTAAACGGGAGCATTTTACATTTTAATTCCATAATAATCGTAATTACTCTGCTCATAAAGACCAAGCTTTGCTGAATCCAATGGATTCAAAGCCCACGTGAGAATATTTGATCACTGATGCCATAAAGATTCCCCTACAAGGACTGTATTTTTATTTTCTGCAAACAGTTTTAGGAATTACCAGAAAAAAAATGCCATGGAAAAAACTCCTTAAATTAAAGATTGCACTGACTCGGTTCCCCCTTCCCCCAAAACATTCCAGCAATAAACCCACGCTGGTGGTGACAAGGTTTCCATCCCATAAACCACTCATTTTTCATTGTTTCCCCAATTTCAGGATGTGAGGTTGTGTTTATCTATAACTCATGATATTTTATCCAAAGGCTTGACATTTATGGGAGTGCTGATAGGAAACAAGCACAGGGAACGGTTTCTGAGCAAATTAACGATGTTACTGCAGGGAAAATTAATTGGAAATAAAAGTGGGATCTAACACAGGATCATGCTGACAGGTGCTTGGAACCTGTGGTGCATTTCTCCATGAGTTTTTAAAGGAAAATTAATTTAGGGCTTGATCAGCACTGAAAATAAAAATTATTCGGACACCAAAGTAACCACTGGCATTTCCTCTTGTTCCCTTAATTGCAGCTGAATTTCTCCCCAAATAATTTTGCATGTCCTGGATCTGACATGGATTATTCCAAAAGGCAGGAGGTCTGGAAAAAAAAAAGTTTATTGTAGTTATTTTTTTTGACAATGAAGTGACCTGAAATTGTTTAAACCATTTTGAATGGAAGGAGAGGAATTCTGGATCTCTGCAGGACAGGAGGTCTTGACATCCTCAGCTGGGAGCAGATAAATCCAAATAAAATACAAAATCCAAGTGGGAAAGATCATTTTGATTGAAGATGGAATGAAAATGTAAAATGATGATGAAGATATTGATCCATTCTTGGAATGTAAATACCTGGGAAAAGTTTAAGCCAAAGGAACTGGGCAAGTCACGCAAGAAGCAAAACCAAACACAGACATTCCTGAAGACATTTTTTTAAAAACTTGGATTGTTTTTCATTTTTTTTTTTGTGGAAATAATGTTGCCCAGGGAAACTGCAGATTCCCCTGGATCCCTGGAAATATCCAAGGGCCAGGTTGGATGGGGCTTGGATCAACCTGGGATAATGGAAGGTGTCCCTGCCCATGGCAGGAGTGGGATGGGACGAGTTTAAATTCCCTCCCAACCCAAACCATTCCATAATTCCACGATTTTACTCCTCAAATCCAGCTCCGTTTCCCTTCCCTCATCCCAAATACATTTTGCAGCGGAATTAGAGCTGTTAAAAGCCCAGAGCTTTTATTCTGAGCACTAAAAGAAAAAATTCAGCTGAAGTGGCAGAATCCGTCTCCGCTCCAGGAAAAGCCGTTTTTGAGGACGCGGTGAATGGGAACGGCGTCACTCAAGCTTAGCTGGCGAACAATATCTGCCAGTTTATCCAACAGTTTGGGAAATTAATCCATGGAATGCATGGGATTTTTATATTTACATGCAGGAAGTTCAAAGGGAAGGTCCCGTTCAGCTGCCCACGCTCGGCTTTGCTGAGCCCTGTCAGGAATGAAGATCATTTCAGCCCAGCCTCCAAAAAACCTGGAAAATGTTGGGGGGGAAAAAAAGGTTCAGGTGTTTGGGAAATGGGAGAATTTGGTGCTCTTTGGGGAGGTAAAGCTGAGTTTAAAGCACAAAAACTGCCTAAGCCCAGCTCCTCCTGGGAAGTTTTCCCCTGGAATTTCTCCTGGATTCCCAGGTGAGGCATCCTACATATCCAAAGCTTATCTCCCAAGCTGGATTTTTCCAAAATATTCCTGTGGGAAGAATTGATTTATTTTCCTTCTGTCCCCACTTCTCCTTCCTCCACTCCTTGACCATAACAAAAAATTGTTCCCGTTCTGCCTTTTCCCTCTAAAGCTGAGCTCGGAAAATCAACAAATATCCTGGAACACGGGGAGGACTTTTCCAGGTGGGAAAAAAGATCCTCCAATGACCCTTGCCTGGTGCAAGCCAGGAAATCCATTTTCCAAATCTCACTGGATCCCAGGGCCTTCCTGGATCCCATCTTGGATGGAATTTTTCCTTCAATCCCACCTGGCAAAGGCGATGTTAATGCAGGAACGAGGAAATCAAACTCCTGATTCCCAGCAAGTTTGGATCAAAGTCGCCCTGTCGTGCTTTAACTCTCCAAAATCTTGGATTATTCCATGATCCAAGCAATCCTCTGGGAAGTCAGGAGCCTCAGGGCATGGGGAGCAGGGAGGAATTTGGCATCTCCAGGCTGGGGTTAAGGTGAAGCAGGACTGGGGTTTGATTTTGTCGTAGCAGGAAACCACTCCAAGGAACTGTTCTTATCCCTAAAATCTCCATTCCTTGCATATCCCAGCCAAAGGATCCCTAGAAATGCTGTATTTTTACTTAAAATCTCCAATTCCTGGACTATGGGACAGCATTCCCTGGATTCTGGGGCAGCTTTTTCTTGGAATTTGGGCAGTTTGGGTCCAACTGTTGATTTTTGGAGCCCACCCAAGCAGTCAAACCGCTGCTGATGTGCAGCCAACGCTGAGCTCCAAGCCCTGATCCCAATTCCTCGGATTTTTCCAGCTGCTGGAGTCAGCCTGGGGGATTTCAGGGATGCAAATTCCAGCGGGGATGGGCTCTGCCCTGCTCTCCTGAAAGAATTGTGCAGCTGAGGGTGGGATGGTGCTGGAAAATTTCCAGAAGGAAAATCTGCCCGTCCTTCCTGCTCATGAGGGATTTGCTGGAATGATTCAGGAATAACGCCGCTGGATTTTTGCTCTAAGCACATCCTTAGTGAATTATAAAATTTATATAATGAATTATATATGATTTATGAATTTAAATTATATGAAATCATACAATGAATTATGAACTTTATATTTATATTATAATTTATCCGTTTGGGTCAGTTTTATGGGATAAAACAAAGATTATGAGATCTGGACAAAAACCACAAAGATCCAAATTCCCAACAAATTTTGAGTTCAGTGCCAGGAATGAATCCAATATTTTGGGAAACTTTAGGATGCAGTGCTGATGTTATAAATAATGCTCAAGAGGCAAAGTTTTCCTTGGGATTTAGAGCTTCCAATAAATCCAATAGTGCTCTGGAAACAGGAACTGTTCCCACATTTTCCTGTTTGCTTTCCCAGTGAAATTGCACTCCCTAGAGACAGATCTGATGGAAGTCAGGAATGGATTTACCACTGGGCTTCCTCAGCTCCAAGGAAAGCAAAGAGAAAACAGAAAGGGAATTTCTGCCTCCTGGTTTATGACATTTTTGGTGGTTACAATGCTGGATGCCTGGAATTACACTCAGGAATTGATTGGGATTTGATTTAGATTAATTGGACAACACAGATCAGTTTTAGTAAAATTGGAAAAATCCTGGAATGGTTTGGGTAGGAAAGGACCTTAAATCCCATCCCATTCCACCCATTCCATGGCAGGGACACCTCCCAGTGTCCCAGGCTGTCCCCAGTGTCCAACCTGGCCTTGGGCACTGCCAGGGATCCAGGGGCAGCCACAGCTGCTCTGGGAATTCCAGCCCAGCCAGGAATTCCCAATTCCTAATCACCCAATTCCCAAATCTCCCCTTTTCCAGCCCAAAGCCATTCCCTGTGTCCTGTCCCTCCATCCCTTGTCTCCAGTCCCTCTCCAGCTCTCCTGGAGCCCCTCCAGGCCCTGCCAGGGGCTCTGAGCTCTCCCTGGATCCTCCTCTCCTCCACATGAAAATATCTGGGATTGTGCCCATTAAAAATCTGCTTCCAGCAGGATTTTTTTTGGGGAAAATTTTGCCAGTGAGGGTTTGGGAAGAAACCTCAAACTCCAACTTCTCTCCTTTTTCCTGTGGTTTCACTGTCCCACCTCACAACCCGCTCACAGATCCAAAACATCATTAAAATTCTGATTACTCGCTGCCAGCGTGGAAAAGAACAGATTAGGAATTAAAATTCCAGGAGAAATTGGATCCCAGACCGAAATCTGCATCTTTATTCAAGATATGGGAATGAGCTGCTCCAGGAGACCTCGGGATTCAATCAGGAAAATCAAGGAACAATAAAAGCCTAAAAACACAGGGAGAAAGGGACTTGATGAGAGTGATCACGACTCAGCTCAGATCCAGACAAACCTCCCTGGGAGCTCGTTTTTCCCAGATTTTCACCCATTAATCCAATGGAAAAGTTTCTTTTTGCCAGCCCTTCCCTGGTGCTGGCACAGGGAATGAACACAGCCTCTCTCTATTTTATGTTTCTTTTTTCCCTTCTTTTCCTTTATTTTTTCCTGCCTTGGTGTGATCCTGAAGTTCTGAAGGAATGAGCTGCTCCAGCCAGAGCAGCAAGCCTGGAATTTAATTCCTTTCTTATGGAACTGCCTGTAATTTCTCCTAGAAAATACAATTATTCCTGGTTGATATTCCCAGCTCATGAGAGCAAGGAACAATTCCAAACCAACTCCATTTTTTTGTGTTTGGCTTTGTGAGGAGTGGGACAGGAGCTCATTATGGATTTCTCCCAGGGATTTGCTGGGGTTTACAGGAGAAAAATCAGAATTGTTTCTTTTGAAAGCAGTAATTTGAATTTTTTAAATTTTTATGTCCCATCAGCAGGGGTGGGGGCAGAGCTCAGACGTGGCCGGGGCGGCTGCAGCTGCCTCAGCATTCCTGGGAAATGAGATTTGTGGGATTTTTATTCCTCCTGTTAAGGATTCCTGTGTTTTTCAGCATGGGATCATCAGGTGAGAGGTCTCTGGTGGGATTTTAGTGGCAAAAAAGCTGAATTTTCATGGGAGAGGGAAGATCCTGGCTGGATACAGGCGTTGTTAATTGGCTGCTCCTGCGGGAGGTGTTGAAGGGTTTTTATTTTCCAGCTAAATTCCTTCCAGAAGGTTTTCCTAAATCAAAAAATTCCAGGTAATTGGATCATGGAATAGCCAAAGTATCATTTGAGTGATTTCTTTTTAGGGATTTCTTCAGGGTGCTTTGTTTTCCAGGAGGAAATCCTGGCTTATCCCAAAATTCTGAGGGTTGGAGCTGTGACCCATTGGATTGAGGAGCTGTAATTGATAAGGGGGTTAATGGATGGGATGAATGAATGATTTAATTATTAATTAATAATAATTATTAATGAATTCTTCAGAGGGATTGCAGCTCCTCATCTCTGCCAGATTCTTGGGAATGTGGATTTATTTTTCCCAGGAAAATTGCTGTTTCCACTTAGGGAATGAAAGATTTTGAGCACTGAAAATGGGATTTTGGAGCACTGGAATTTAATGATCCCTTCCAGCCTGTCCCATCCTGGAATTCTGGGAATTTCTCGTTGTTCCAGAGTTGTTGCTTCTTCCAGGCACCAGAGGTGAGAAAAGAAAATAGGAAGAGTTTCAACTCCTTAATTTTATTTCCTGGGAAACCTCCTGAAGAAACTCTTCCCATGAATTTCCTGCTGGTTGGATTGGAGCTGTCTCCCAAACTCCACCCTCCAAAATTCCTTCTTCCTAAAAATTCCCACGGTCCAGTATTGGCTGCTTTTATGTCAGTGTCCATCAAAATTTGGACAACCTGCCCAAATCCCAGGATTTCCAGGGAAAATTGGTGACATCTAAACCCTGATGGGCCACTTGTTTTATGATTCTTATGCTGCTGGAAAAAGGAAATGAAAGAAATCCACCTGCACACCCCTAAATCCCATATTTTTTTCCTATTTATAAAACTTCTATGGCACAGAAGGACAATATTCCAGTGTACAAAAAGGAATTATCCCCTGAAAAGTGGGAATCCTCTGCTGGAATTGTTGGCCTGGTGTGTGATCACAGCTCTGGAGTTTCCTCTTGGGAATTAACTCAGGAATAAAAACCTCGAGCACTTCACACCTCCAAATCTGTTGCTGCCAGTGCTCATTTAGGACCTGAACAGGAAAAAATGGGAATTTTTCCCATGTTTTTGTGGTGCTGGAGGCCTGGTGGGAGGAGAAAATCCTTTATTTTCAGGCTTTGAGTTCAAGGTGACATCTGGTGTGACAAATTTGGGCTTGATTTCAACCAACAAATGCCTAAAATTGTCTTAAATTCCATTTTTTGGCATTAAAATCTCAATTTAACTGGAAAAAAAATGTCCTGGACTCTTTAAATATCCACAGCTGTTTTGTGGGATAATGTGAGAGAATCCTACTGGCATTTTTGAGTTGTTTATTAAAATGAAAAATTTGCTCCTTGTTTTCTAGGAAGGGATTTAAGAGCTTTTAGATCTTCTGGAATAACTAAATCCAGCCTGGCCCTCTTAATTCTTGGGATAATTGCAAAGAGATTTGAAATCCTTCATGGATTTTCAGTTTTCCCAGGGCTGCACCAACATCATGGAATTTTGAAGCTGTTTTAATTTCTTTAATTATTATCTTAATTCACGGTTTCATTCTTATCTTAATTCAGGAGGTTTCTTCAGAACAGTAAGGAGTCAATGAGGAATTCGGGGCAAAAAGGGAAATTTTGTGTTCCCTTTTTTCTTAAGGAAACAAAGCTTGGAAGGTTTGGATTTTTCTTTTGCTTTTCCTAAATCCAAGCAGTTTTTAACACATGGGCCCATTTTATTTAAATATCAAAAAATGGACAATTCTGCTGCTTATTTTCATTATTTCTCCAACTGAGAGTGATTGGTGGCACAGGGAAAGTGGGATTTGTAACGCTGGAATATTGATTATTTAGCAGGACATCTGGATCTGGAAGTCTAGAAGAAAAATTATGAATTAATTAGCAGGAAAACCAAGAAATCAAAAACCAGTAGAGGGTGGAATATTAATTAAAGAGAATGATGTAATTTAGAAACAAGAAACATTCTTTTTTTTTTTTTTGGCTAAAAACTTAGAAATAAGTAAAAAAGTTTTGTGTTGGTCACACACAAACCCTGGCCAGGAATGAACTCACGACTTCCAGACCCTACAAAACACTTAAAGGATTGGATTTATCCTGAAGAATTTGGAGGATTTGGGGAAAAATCTGTAATTAAGGAGCTCAAGGAGATGAGCCTGCAGTGGGAAATGTGGGGAAATTCCATCTCCCACAGCTGCTGAAAACGAGGAATTCTTGGGACAGGGAATGGGTGATGGGGGTGAATCCTTTGGCTCCCAGATTTGGGATCCCAAATGGATGAAGGGCAGGAATGCAGTGCTGGGAGATGATTCCCAAATATTGGAGAACTGGATTTTTAAAAGTGTCTTTTTAAAAAAAAATATTTTATTGGAGAAGACCTTGGAAAGAGGAAAGAGTCGTGGTTCACAATGATAAAAATGATAAATATTTGCTCCAAGTGAAGCCCAAAAATATTGAGGAGCTTGGGAATGGAGGGAATTGGGAATTTTATTGGATGTAAAGTCCAACCTGTTAAACTGGACTGTGGAGCTCTGGATTTTCACCTTTGGAATGTTCCCATTTTATCCAGGATTGTGCCTGGGCACGATCCAAGGGAGATCAAAGACACCCTTTGGATGCTTTCAAATCAGTCCTGGTGGTTGTTGCATGTACAAAAATCCGGGTTTTTTTTTGGGGAAAAAAGCAGCAAAAAGGGTAAAATTCTTGGAAATTGAATGGATTTTTAAAAGATTCCAAGGTGGAGACATGCAGGAAATGCATCCAATGGACTTGAAAGAGTTTTGGGTGTTAAAAGTTGATTTTTTGTGTTTCTTTTCTAGTGAGAAAAAGGAGAGAGACAAAAAACCCTGAATTTGTCCAGATTCAGACAGGGAGGCATCGTTAAATTCCATGGACACTTCCCAAAAAATCCCAAAATGCTTCCAGAATCTGAATCTGGTTAAAGCCGAGCCAATTTCATAATTCAAAGTCAATTTGGGGGTGGTGGGATTGTGCTGCCACAGAAAATCCAACTTAATTTTCCGTATTGCCCTCAAATCGTGGAGCTTAAAAATTTCATTTAGGATGGAAAAATTGTTTTAATATCTAGTGTTAATTAAAATATTTAGAGGGAACAGATAAATTACCACGCTCAGGGAGCTGCCATCCACTCAAACCCTGAAATATTTCATCATTAAACGGATTATTCTTTGTTTTGGTTGTGATGTTTGGGGATGTGGGGCAGTGGCGGCCTTGACGGTGCTGGGGAATTTTTGGACTCCCACCTTGGAGCTTTTCCAACCCTAATTCCAGGATTCAGCTTGGAAAAGCGTTAGGAAACAGTGAGGAAATTTGGATTTAAGTGGAATGTGGGCCTGGCTGGGGTTTTAACCAGGCAGAAAATGAAAATGCAGAATAGCAGAGAGGTTCCCCAATAACCAACACAAGGATTCCCTTTCCACGTTTTTCCTGGAATGAGGACAGCCCAACAACCCAACACCTGAGGAGGTGCTGCTGCAATCAGGGAATAAATGGCATTTTAATCATCTCCCCAATCAAAACCCCGTCATGCTCCGAGTTAACGAGCTGCTCCAATTAATCCCGGGCACTTTGTAACAATCCCGCGTTTTATTAATGAATTAAACACCAATAACCATCAGGAGGAGCTGCAGAAATACTTGGAACTTGGGAAAAAGAAGGATTTAGGCAGAGCTGGAATTGGATGTTGAATAAAAAGCATCCCAGAATTCCTTGGAGAGATAAAAACGTTGGGATTCTTGACTTGTGCGAGGTTGATTTTAAATTAATGATTAAGGCTTATTTTGGAAAAAAAAATCCTGCATTTCATCAAGATCTGGAGTTGTTATTCCAAGATATTCCTATTTAAAATTGAATTTTTTTTTTGGGTGATTTCAGTTTTATGGTTCTGGTTTGGATGCCGTAATCTGGAACCTGTGGGTGAATCCAGGTTTTGGTGTGTGTGCAGGAAGGCAGCTTGGCATTTTGGGGAATAAATCAGGATAACACAGAATTCCAGAATGGATTGGGTGGGAAGGATCTTAAATTTCATCCCATTCCAGCCCTGCCATGGGCAAGGACAGCCCCAATTATCCCAGATCCCTCTGGTTCACTCCCCAGAATTTGACACTTGGCTTTCCAGAGGATTTCTGCTCCAGTTTTCCTGGATTTTCCAAGATTGACACTTTGCTCGTTCAGGACAATTCCTACAAAATTTTGCAAATCGGGACTTTCCAGCTGATCCAAATCCAAATCCATCGATTCCAACTTCATCCCAAAAAAACCCCCAAATATCCAAACTTTGACAAGCAGAGTCTGAGTTTAAATATAAAACCCCAAAGATGAACAAAAATTCCTTTTTTTTCCCTTTTTTTAAGTCTGCCTTTGCTCTCAGTTGCTGAAAAGGAAACTTTTTCTGCTAAAAAAAAAAAAGAAAAAGCTTTTTCACACTGGAATTCAGCAGATTTTTGGGCTGGAGTTTTATTTGGAAGAGATGTCCAAATGTAGGCTGGGATTAGCAGCCTAAGGCTGAGTGAAAGGCAGGGTTTTTTTTTTCCAGGTTTTTGCTTTCCTGGTTGACATAAACCTCTCCTGAAAATCCCTTTTCAGCCTCAGAGCTCTGCATGTGAAATTTTCAGGCCCTCTCCAGTTCACATCAAAGGAATTTGGGGATTTGATTTTCATCCCAGGAATTGCTTGCTGTTAATTTGGGTGCCAATTCCAATAAATCCAAATGCCTGGTGTTTTTCCTTCTGGAATTCATTTTTTTCCATCTAAATAATAAACTTTACACTTGGTGCCTCTTCCTCACCCTTAGGAAAATCCACGCTGGGGAATTGCACAGGGCCAGGATTGATGGATTTGGGAATTCTGCTGATTTTCCAGTTGGTTTAAAACCATAAAATCCCACCTTAAATATTTTCCAGGCAGGAGAAATCCCAAAAGGAAATTTTGCATCATCACTTTTCCATTTCTGGGAGCACGAAACAAAAGTATCTCCTTGGAAAAAATCCTAAATTGAGTTAAATACCGACTTTAAAAGTGATTTTTAGATTTTTTAGGAAGTTGTGATGTTGATTGATGCTCAAAAACCTCCTACTTTTATTTGAAAATTAATTGGATTTGCCAAGGTTTGTAATCTCTTTTCAAGATATATCCAGGATATTCCAGCAAGGAATCCTGCAATGGGATCTGCAGGAAAAATTGAAATCCAGCAGGAATGGGGGATCAGGAGTCAGAGCTGCTCTGCTGGGGAACAGATAATTTTCATTATCCTCCTGTTTTAGGAGGAATTTTTGATACTTTGAGGGATATTATTCCCAGATTCCCACAAGATTCCCTCTGTTCCTGGAATTTTCACCCAGGTCCTGGTGCTCTGAGTTGTTTTAGTCACGGAAATTCAGCCAGCAGCAATTTTATTTAAATTTATTCAAATATTTAACTGTTTTAATTTGTGTTTATCAGCTGAGACCACACAGGTTTTAGAAATATTTAGGAATGAATATTTAGGAATTAGTATTTATATTTTCATTTTAACATTTTGAATCTTTCAATAGTTAATGGATATTTAGATTTTGAAACAGATTTTATGACCAATTTTATACATTTATTAATGTCAAAATTGTGTCCCCTGAGCTTCTCCATTAACCTGAAAGCAAAGATATGAACTCAGGGAACAAAAAGATATGGGAAAAAAAATCTTGATGGATATGGGAAAAATTGCATCTGCAGGCAAAATTCTTATTAAAAAATCCCCCAATTGGTGCAACTCTTTTTCTCTTTTTTTCCAGTGTTTTTTTTTTCCAGCCTGGAGTAATTTAAATTTATCCTAAAACTGGAGCTGGGCAATTTGATTTATTGGGAATTCCAATACGAGCAAGCTCCAAAATGTCCAGGAATCAGGCTGCTCCCAGCAACTCCATCCTGCTGCATTATTTAACTTTTTTTTATGTAGTAAAGAATAATAAATGCATTAAAATAAAAATAATTTATTCTGTACAAAAAAAGCTGCTTTTAATCACAAAAATGTTAAAAACCAACGTGGCCTTAACAAGAGAATTTATTAATTCTGTCACTCCTCTGCCTCCTGGACTGAATTCTTCTCCCTTGGAACGTTTGGAGGCCTTTGACTTCAATAATTATGATTTTTAGTAATTAAAATAGAATTAGAGGCTGCTAATTCTGGATTTTAAGGCACAACAGGATTGGGGAGCATGGCCCCAATTGGCCTTCCCATAAATCCCCTTGTTGGCAAAATAAATTCAAATTATCTGGGTGTGGAGAGGCCTGGATGCTGAATTTGGGATTTAAGGAGGGAGCTCGGGAGGTTCTGGCACAGAGGAGCTGATTTATTCAGGGAGTTAAAAACTTCCTGGTGAAACTCATGGAATATTTAGTGGTGTTTTTTGGGTTTTGCTGTTGATATCTGACCAAGGGATTCCAGAATTATGGAATGGTTTGGGATGGAAGGGGTTTTAAATCCCATCCCATTCCATGGGCAGGGGCACCTCCCAGTGTCCCCAGTGTCCAACCTGGCCTTGGGCACTGCCAGGGATTCAGGGGCAGCCACAGCTGCTCTGGGAATTCCAGCCCAGCCAGGAATTCCCAATTCCCAATCTCCCATCCATTCCTCAGGCAGTGAAAACCATTCCCTGTGTCCTGTCCTTTACTTGTTTCAGGGCTGGAAAACCATTCCAGGGAAAAATTTTTCCAATATCCAACCTAAACCTTCTCTGGTGTTACGAGCTTCGCTCTTCTCCCCAAGTCATGTGACATTCCAAGCCAGTAAATTCCAGGTTTCTTTCCTGGAAGGGTGGGAATTCCCATCCCAGGAGGGATTTAAGTCCCTGTGGAGGTGGCACTTGGGGCCATGGGGCTGTGGTGGCCTTGGCAGTGCTGGACAAGGGTTGGATTCTGATCTTGGAGAGCTTTTCCAGCCTCAGCAATTCCGTGATTCTTTAGAATTCTGCTTTTTTTTTTCCATCAGGAAATTTTCCTTATGTTTTTAACCCCAGAGCTGTGACCTGCCCTACAACCCTTTCCTTAACATTGGGCATCCCAGTGAAATAAATTTTAAAAAATGGGAATTTTGCACACTTTGAGGGTGAATTTTGGGATCCGGCTGAGAGCTGAGCCTTATTCCAAAATGGGCTCATGGAAATCCCCTCAGCTTTTACCCTGGAACAGGGAATGGCTTCCAAAGGCAGCTGCTTTTAGCACCCATCCTTAAAATTCCTGGGATTTTAAAGCTTTATTTTGGCTTTTCCAACTGCAATCATTCCATTATCCCATCTTTCTGCTCTTCAAAAAAGGCAAATATGGAATCAGGCTCCTACCTTTGCAGCTGAATAACCTGGGGGCTCGGAAAGGGCTGGGGAAAAGAGAAAAACATGGGATTTTTTAGCAGGAAATATCTCTGGAAAGATGTGCCTGGAGCCATGGGAAGACACTTGTGAGCCTCAAGCTTAGCCCAGGGATTTAGGGGATAAGGCTCTGGCATTCCCAGCAGTGTCAAACTGCCAGGAAAAGCAGATTTGTCTGAACTGAAACTTCAAGGAGTGATGCCTTTATTTTATTTTATTTTATTTTATTTTATTTTATTTTATCTTTTTGTTGTTGGTGCAGGCTAAAAACTGAATGGGAGAAGTTTCCTCTTTTGGAGATTTGGAGTTTGGAGCAGATCCAGAGTGGAATTTTGAGGAGAGTTTTTCTGAGGCACTTGAGGAAAGTGAGGTCTGAGGTCGGTGGAGGTGGAGCCCATTCCAATTTCACGGAATTCTGAGCTCTGCTGGTGGCCCAGGTGAGCTCCTGAGCTCCCTTCCAGGCTGGCAGGGAACAGGATGAGGGGGAATGGCNTCCAATATCCAACCTAAACCTTCTCTGGTGTTACGAGCTTCGCTCTTCTCCCCAAGTCATGTGACATTCCAAGCCAGTAAATTCCAGGTTTCTTTCCTGGAAGGGTGGGAATTCCCATCCCAGGAGGGATTTAAGTCCCTGTGGAGGTGGCACTTGGGGCCATGGGGCTGTGGTGGCCTTGGCAGTGCTGGACAAGGGTTGGATTCTGATCTTGGAGAGCTTTTCCAGCCTCAGCAATTCCGTGATTCTTTAGAATTCTGCTTTTTTTTTTCCATCAGGAAATTTTCCTTATGTTTTTAACCCCAGAGCTGTGACCTGCCCTACAACCCTTTCCTTAACATTGGGCATCCCAGTGAAATAAATTTTAAAAAATGGGAATTTTGCACACTTTGAGGGTGAATTTTGGGATCCGGCTGAGAGCTGAGCCTTATTCCAAAATGGGCTCATGGAAATCCCCTCAGCTTTTACCCTGAAACAGGGAATGGCTTCCCAAGGCAGCTGCTTTTAGCACCCATCCTTAAAATTCCTGGGATTTTAAAGCTTTATTTTGGCTTTTCCAACTGCAATCATTCCATTATCCCATCTTTCTGCTCTTCAAAAAAGGCAAATATGGAATCAGGCTCCTACCTTTGCAGCTGAATAACCTGGGGGCTCGGAAAGGGCTGTGGAAAAGAGAAAAACATGGGATTTTTTAGCAGGAAATATCTCTGGAAAGATGTGCCTGGAGCCATGGGAAGACACTTGTGAGCCTCAAGCTTAGCCCAGGGATTTAGGGGATAAGGCTCTGGCATTCCCAGCAGTGTCAAACTGCCAGGAAAAGCAGATTTGTCTGAACTGAAACTTCAAGGAGTGATGCCTTTATTTTATTTTATTTTANAGGTTTGGAGGCCCTGGAATGGAATTCCCAGAGAAGCTGTGGCTGCCCCTGGATCCCTGGAAATGTCCAAGGCCAGGTTGGGATAGTGGCAGGTGTGGATTCCAGGGGTGGAACTGGATAATCTTCAACTTTTTTTTTTTTTCCATTCCAAGCTATTTTTAAGGTTATTTTTTATTATTTTTCCATAGGATTAGCAGGAAACACCTTATCCTGCATTTCCCCAGACCTCCATCCACCATTCCAGACCCTTGAACCACCCCTGAGTATTGAACTGTGTTAAAAAAAAACCCAATAAACTCTCAAGAACAGCTTGGAATTCTGCCAAGCCACTGGAACACCAGGAATCTTCTCTGGGAGCCAGCCCAGGTTGTTCATCCCACTTGGCATGGAGTCAGCAGCTGGATTTGCCACCTCTGGACCTCAACGTGCCCCCAAGGCGAGGGTTTGATCCTTGGAGAAGGATTTTCCTGGGATTCTTCCCGGGGCAAGCTCCTTCCTTTTGTTCCAATTCCATTTGAGAACCATCACTGACGGATGGTGCAACAGAAGAAACGCTGTTCAATCCTTAAAAAAATAAAAAAATCCCTCAATCCTTAAAAAAAAATGAACATTTAAGCGTTTTTCCGAAGGAGGGCAAAAAGCAGGGAAAGAAATATGATGGGGGAAGACATTAAAACAAATGGCCAGCAATTACTGCCTCACTTTTTATTCCCTGCAATCACGATTCCAGAGGGTTTGAACACGTTTTTAAATGGAATATCTAGCCCAGGAACTCTCTCCCAAATTTCCCCTGATTGCAGGCTCCGACAGATGATTCAGGATGAAAATGCCAGGTTTTTTTTTGTGGATCTGCAACGCCTTCTCAGCTTTGCTGCTAAATGAAGAGACCTCTATGAGAGATCTGCTGCCTTTTTCTCATTTCTTTGTTTTTCCCTGTTTTTTTTAAAAAAAAAAAAAAAGGAAAAAAAAAATTGGATTATGAGGAGGTTCCCAAAGGTTTCCAAGAGAAACGGGAGCTGTTGTTTCCCAAGTAAATCCTGGCAGCCCCCGGTGTGTCCTCACCTGCAGGGAGCTGTTTATGCACTTCACAGCTTTGTTATTTGTGATTTTCACGGAACCCCGGGGCTTTTTGACCCGGGGTTAACGTTTCCAATTTTCCAGAGGATCAACGTGCATTAAAATGCACAGGGAAAAGTGAAAAAAACAAGGAAAAGCTGAGTATTTGGGGATAATTAGGTGTGGTTTTAGCTCTCGGTTTTAGCTCTGGATTTACACGTTGTTGTGCTGAGCCACGTGCTAGGCCAGGAAAAAAAATTCCTGCCTGAAACATGGAAATCCTGGCGGGATTTTGGCGAATTCTTAGTTGATTTTTCTCTCTCTCACTCCATTCCTTTTTCCTGGAGGGATTTGGGAGAGTGAGGTGCAGTGAGGATGGAGCAGAGAACAAGGATGAGAACTAAGGGAGATCCCAGAGCTGGGATCCCCTGGAGAAGGAGCTGGGAAAGGTGGGGAGGCAGAGGGAGAAGGATGGGCAGCACCAGCACCTGTTCTCCCCAGATTTCTGGCAGAAATGCCAAGTTGCAGGAGAGGACTCTTGGAAAAGCCTTTGGAAGTTGTTTTGTCTCCCAGGTGGAATTCTCAGTGTGGGGCAGATCTGGCTGAGCTCTCTGGAGACTCCTGAAGCTCCCAAAAATTGGTTGAATGCTGGGAGATGTGTCAGAGGATGGAATTTGCACTGAGCAGGGAAGTGTTTGCAGAGGAATATTCCAGCCTGGTTTTCCCTGGAAGACAAGGACAAGCCTGATCTGCTTCATTCCTCACCTTATACTCCTCCAGTCTTTCCTTCCTCTCCTTTCCATCCTGCATTCCTCACCTTGTACTCTTCCAGCCTTTCCTTTCCTTTCCTTTCCTTTCCTTTCCTTTCCTTTCCTTTCCTTTCCTTTCCTTTCCTTTCCTTCATTCCTCACCTTGTACTCCTCCAGCCTTTCCTTCCATGGAGCTGCTCCTTCAAATCCTAGAATTCCAGGATGGTTTGGGTTGGAAGGGACCTTCAATCCCATCTCATTCCCTCATCCATGGGCAGGGACACCTTCCAGTATCCCAGACTGCCCAGCAGGAAACCACTGGGAAAAGCAGGAAATTGCTGCTGGTCCATCCTGATGGATCCCTTGGGATGAGGCAGCTTGGAAGGAGGACAGGAATGAAGCTCCTGCTCCAAAGCAGAGCTCCTGAATTTTCCTGGAGGCAACCAGAGGCTTGGGAGCTCTTTCCTGGCCTAAAAATGGGAAATAGGGAGCCAGAAATTGGGAGGAGAAGTGAATCAATCCGACTGCAGCAGAGCTGTGGAATAATTAATGGATAATGTGCATTGACCTGGTTAGGGGGTTGTTTACTGCATGAATGCATGGATTTAACTTCCCAGGGAGCTGGAGGGGGAAAGCCCAGAACAATTGGGAAGGGAAAATAAGGACTGGGATAAAAAAACCCAGTGCTCCTGTCCTGATTAAAACTTGGAGCTTGTTAAAGAGACAATGTCAGGACAAGCAAATGTGCAGGCAGAGTTAATTTGGCAGGAGAGGGGGATGTTACATAAGGAGAGGGAGCAGTGAATTCCAGGGTTTCTTTATCCACTGGGAATCTCTTGGTGGAGCCACTGGCACAGAGCAGCCTCTGCCAGATGAGGTCACAGAGCTCTGGACACCTCCATGGTCTCCTTTGTGGTCTCCAAATATTTGCCAAATGTTTGGCAGGGGTTGATCCCCTGTGGTGGTAAAGCTGGCAGGTTTGGGAAAAACTTGGATGCACGAAAGGCTTGAGGGAAAATTCAACTTGTGAGGGGTAAAGAGCTCCAAGCTCCTGTTTGGGAATGTTGGGGAAGGATAAGAAATGGAGCTGGGGAAGGAAATTCCACTTTAACTCTTATTAAGTAGGAAAGGAGGGATAATTTAAAAAAAAAAGGGATAATAAACAAGAGATTCAGGCATGGAAATTCAGATGCTGGTGGGAGTTGATTATGTGGGAGGAAACCACAGGGACATAATTAATGTTAGATCCTTAATTAGGGAGATGGGAGGGGCTGGGCAGGCCTGCAGCTGTCTGGGTGGAAGGAGGAAAACCTTGGAGGAAAGGAATGGGAAACTGCTCCTTGGAGGAACAGGGATTTCTGTGTCCTTGGACTGCTCTGGAGCAGGTAGAGCCTGTGGGTGTTGGAGGTGGGATCTGGGGAGAATGAGTGGTTTGGGAATGTTGTGTGGGTAAATCCCACGTGTTTCCATGGGTTTGAGTCAGGGATGGTGTGGATGGGACGGGAAGGCACTGCCTGGGAGGCAGCTGGAAGTGGCCTGAAGACAAAAGATTCCTGAATCCTTAATTATGGATCCCCTCCCACCTTCCTGCTCTCCATGACCCCCTGGAAGGAGGCTGGGGCTCAGTGGGGGCCAGTCCTTTCTCCCAGGAATCAGAAATGGAAAGGGGAGAAGGTTGGGATGGTCTTGAAGGTCCCTTCCAACCCAAACCATTCCATGATGCCATGATGGGATCTGGGGAATGCAGATCCCTCTCTACTGGTTTCTTCTGCTCCCACAAACGTGCAGGTGCTTGGGAATGAGGTGGGGAGGGAATTCTCCATCCCTCTGGATCCCTGTGGATGGATCTGGACCTGCTCCAGGAATTCTTGGGAATGCTGGGAATTGCAGGTGTTTGTTTTCTTGCAGCATCACCAGGAGTGCTCAGTGGAAGAGGCTGGAAAAGGCCTGGGAATCTTTTGGTGGAAGAGGCAGGGCTGGAATGTGGCAACTCAGGAAGGGAGGCTGAGGCACAGGGAATGTTTTAAAGGAATTCCTGGCTGGGCTGGAATTGCCAGAGCAGCTGTGGCTGCCCCTGGATCCCTGGCAGTGCCCAAGGCCAGGTTGGACATTGGGGACAGCCTGGGACAGTGGGAGGTGTCCCTGCCCATGGAAAAGGGGTGGGAATGAGATGGGATTTAAGGTCCTTCCAACCCAAACCATTCCATGAAAGGATTGCCACTGTGGCATGGATGTTCCCATCCTGGAAATGTGGGAAAATCCACGTTTTCCATGCTTTGAGCTCTACAGTCATGAATTTGGATTCACTTTAAGGCTCATGCCATGGAGGATGTGCTGAGCACCTGGACTTCAATTCCTTGGATGTGGGCTGGGGCTTCTCCCTCACACTCAGGAACACAAATTATCATTTAAATACTTAAACCTGATCATTTAAATGCTTAAACCATGGATCCTTCTTTTTCCTCCTCCTTCTTTTCCTTCCCTTGCTGGTTTGTTTCAAATGTGTGCAGCAGTTAATCACCAGTGAAGCCTCCATTCAGCTGAACAAAGCTTCCAAAGATGTTTTTCCTAATTTTTCCTGCTGATCAGCTGGAGCAGAGGCCCACGCTGCCTGCAGCAGGGGGGATAATGAGGGATGGGAAATTCCTTGCTGTTTTTTTAGGATTTCTCACCAGCCCTCAGTCAGACCAGGTCCTCCCTGGACCTGATGTCTTGGGAAGGCTGAGCTGGAACAGACTGGGCAGAGCTGGAGAATAAAGCAGGGATTTATTAAAAGGCCTTTAAGGACACACCTTGGGCAGGACAAGAGCCTGGGCAGGGATAAACCCAAAATGGACCCAAAATGGACACAAAATGGACACAGAATGGACACAAAATGGGCACAAAATGCACAAACAGTCACCAGGTCTGACACTTTTCTAAGTTTGGCTCCATTTGCACCTTGGGGTTGAATCGTCCAATCCCAGCTCCAGGGGATGCAGTCCCACCCTTCTTGTTTTCTCTCCTCAGCCCCCCCTTGTTTGTGCTTTGGGGCTGGAAACTTGTCCCAGTTGTCCTTGGAGTGCAGCAGGACAAGGATTTGTTTTGTGTCCCTGCTGTGTGCAGAGCTGAGTGACCCTGACTGTGAGCTCAGAGCTGCACCCTGGGCACCACAGGGGCTGGGATGCAGGGACATGGAATTTCAGGGATCAGACCTGGCACAATTTGTGCTCCCATTTGCAGCTCTGACCCCAAAATCCAGCTCCATGCTCCCGTCCCCATCCCTGTTCCCGCTGCTGGGCTGATCCAAGCCCTGCTGCTGTCACTGCTCCCAGCTGACCCCAGCCTTGGAAGAGCTCTGGGTGTCCCTGGGGGCACAGCCAGGCTCTGACTCATCCCCTTTTTATAGAGAAAAACTTTTTATGGATGGATCCAAGTATTCCAAGGGGCCTGCAGGGAATGACTCATTCCATTGGAGCCAGCAGGACAGGAACAGGCAGAGGGTGAGGAAGGTTTTCCTCTGGAATTCCAGGGAACTGCCAGATCCCATGTGTTTATTAGTAAAAAAAGATGTTTTATAGTCTGCTTTTAGGCTGCTTTTCCCTAATTTTGGGGGGATTTTTGCAGGAAATCTCGAGTCTCCAGCTCAGGAAGAGCCCAAAGTTTCCCCTCCATGGGGACACCTGAGCCCAGCCTTGTGTTAACACCTGGAGGGTGATGGCAATGATTTCCCTTCTTCCCTTCTTTTGGTGTCCCTATGGAATTGTGCCCTGTCCCAGGAGGGTCTGGCTTTGTTAGGCCTGGCCCAGTTAAGCTCCTGCAGTGTTCCAGAAGATTCCTTGGCCACACAGCCCAGGAGGGTCTGGATGCTCAGGGGTCCCTTGGATCCACCTCAGGCTGGTGGCAAAGGGAAAAAAGCAAAATTTTTGCTGTAATCAGCATTTCAATATTTGTAATGAAATGGAATTTTTCCCAAAAAAAAAAAAAAACAAACCCCAAAAAACCAAACCAAAATAATTGAATTTAATGCCAAGGAAATTGTTGGTTTGGGGGAAAGGAATTTGCACCGAGCAAAACAAATGGCAGAGCTTGTGGGGGGCTCCCTTAAAGGCAGAAAAATGCTCTGAATTCCCAGAGAATTCCTTAAAATCCACAATAAGCAGCTCAATTTTTCCAAGGTGTCCTCCTAAGTTTGGGCTGCTGCTGCAGTTCTTCCCAGGGAAACTCCAGGGATGATTTTTCCTTGGCTGCCACCTTGGAGTTCTTGCTGGGACAAGCTGCAAGCTCAGCTTTTCTCTGTCTTGGATGAGTTTTGGGCTTGGAGCAGAAGAGGTTGGAAAATCAGGGATCAATTCCCATCAAGCTGGAATTCAGCACAAATGGAATTTTAAAAGGTGGCCCAGGAATCACCTTTGTCTGCAGAAGCTGAGGAGGTGTGACCTCTCTCCTTGAAATCAAAACTATATAAAATAGGATTTTCACTTCCATGTTTTCCCAACATTTTCCAGGTTTGTACCCCAAAGAATTGTTTATCCAGAAGATATAAAATATTTATATTTCCTGGCCACACAGCCAGGAAATCCAGATGGAAATATAATTATAATTCTATTTTCCAGCCCTTATCAAACCTGGAAGTGAATCCAGTCCTAGAGCAGGCAATGAGAGGATACAAAGCAAATTCCAGGTATTTTTCCTCCTCCCTTTTCAAAGGAATGATGTTCCCTGGCACTGCTGTATGATCCATTCTCCTTTTGGTGAGCTACAGAAGAATTCCAGAACTTCCCAGAAAGGATTTTCCACTCGATTTCCCATCTGGCAGAGCTGTGCTGACAGCAGTTATTCCCTGAATTTTCAGGGATAAATGGAAGCAGAGTCCTGTCAGCTGCTTTTGGTTGTTGCTTCCAGTTTTATTTTGCTCAGCTATTCCAGAATCCAGCTTTTTGCTGGATCCACAACATCACAGGACACAAATATTCCCCTTTCCCACTCCTTGGAATAATTAAACCATTCTTAAATTAATTTATAAATAAGAGGGCTTTGAGTGGAGGTCCAAGGATGTGGTGTCCATGTCTGAGATGTGCATAAATCATGGAATCATGGAATGTTTTGGGATGGAAGGGATAGAAACATCATAAAATTCCACCCAAAGGTCATAAAAGAGACAACTTCCACTACCCCAGGTTGCTCCAGCCTGGCCTTGGACAATTCCAGGGATCCAGGGGAAGCCACAGCTGCTCTGGGAATTCTATTCTGGACCCTCCCCACCCTCCCAGCCAGGAATTCCTTCCCAATATCCAAGCAAAACCTCTCCTCTTCTAGTTTAAAAGACTTTTGGGAGTGTTTATGCTGGAAAAAGGGCTAGGACAAGGAGCAGAATTCCTGCAGGGAGTGCATGGAGCCAAAACAACTGGGTAGGAAGCAGGGATTGCTCAGTGTTGTGAAGAAAAATTCCCTGTTATAAAATATTCCATTTGTCCCCCATCCACCCCAGTGCCTTTCTCCTTCACTGCTCTTTTTTTTTGCATGGCTCTGCATTCCTTTGATTTGGTTGGTTTTTTTCCCTTTATTTTTAAAGGAATTGTCTAACAAAAGGAGAAGCTCCCACTCCAGTGCTCGGCCTCCAAGGGCAGCATTTGGATTCTGGGCACAAAGAAACCATTCCTGGCCATTTGTCAGGATCTGAAATGCATCCCTGACCCCCTCTGGAAAAGCCACAAAAAGCCATCTGCTCATACCTGTCCTTTTCTTTCCCACTTCAATCCCAAATTTTGTGTCTTTATTCTGCTTTTTGGGTTTTTTTTAAAGGAATCACAGCCTGGAAATGCTTGAAGGAGAAGCTGTGGGTGAAGCTTCCTTTGGAGTTGTCCACAGGGGGATTTAATCCATCAAGGAAGAGGGAAAAATAATTGTGGAATCCTTCCCTGCTGCTGCTGAGCTCAGGAAAGATCTGAAGCCCAGGAGATGTGATCCTGGCATGGAATATCTGTGAGGAAAAGGAGGAATTGTGGAATTTTTTTGTGGATTTCTTCACCAAGAAGTTGGGGATGCTCAGGCAAAGCTTCCCAGGAAAGCTGTGGCTGCCCCTGGATCCCTGGAAGTGCCCAAGGCCAGGTTGGACATTGGGGCTTGGAGCAGCCTGGGATGGTGGAAAATGGAAAAAGATGTTGGAATTGGATGGGATTTAAGGTCCCTTCCAACCCAAACCATCCCAGGATTCCCTGACTTGCTGGGACCACTCAAATCTCCTTTTTCTGAAGCGTTTGTAATAAAAAATGTGGAATGCAACTTTTCCAGCCCAGCTGAGCCTGTTTTTTTCTGGTTTCCCTAAAGATTTGGGTGACTCTTCCTCCTGTTATGCTTCCTTAAAAATCACAGATGTTTAAAGAGATTTTTTTTGTTGTTTTTGTGGGGGTTGTTTTTATTTGTAATTTTTTGTTGATTTATGATTTTTTTAAAGACCAAGCTTAACTTAAACTCCTCCTGTAACAGATCCTCTGCTGTGAGCCCGCTGTTCATCCTCATGGAATGACTCAAACTGCCTCAATTTCCCAGTTTACCATTCCCACTACATTATGTTTGTGGAAGATTTTTATGAAAAAGGATATATATTTTAAAAAAATCCTTATTTGAACAATCAACACTTTCCTGGGCACGTTTTGGAGCATCAAGGGCATTAAAAAAAAAGGAATAATGCAGGAAATTGAAGCCATTCAGAAGTGCTAAAAGCTGGGGGTTTTTTGGTTTTTTTTGGTTTTTTTTTTTTTTTTTAAGGGCTGAATAAACACATTGAGATTTTTATTGGCACCAAAATCATCTTTTTGGGATGCATGAGACTCATCTGATGGTAGGAGCAGAAGGAAAGGAGCAGAAAAAATCCCCTGAGTTTGTTTTTTTTTTTATTAGGATCAAGATCAACCTGAGAAAATATTGGGAGTGAAGGGGATTTATCCACATTTTATCTGCAAGTTTCCTGGGTATAAAGGAATTGTCAGCATCTTTTAAAATCCCCTCAAACGCAGGCAAATTTGGGCAATAAAAGTAAAATGTGGTAATGGATCCGTCCATTTTTATGGAGTTATTTACAGAGATTGGGTGAAAGCCTTTTCGTTGCCTTTCATCAGGAAAAATGGGAGGCATTGGAGGGCTCAGACCACGGGAAGATTTGCAGGCAGCTCCTTCAATTCTTGGGATTTTTAAAGGTTTTTCAGCTGGGAATGAGAAATAGGGGCCTTTTTTTCTGGGTGAGCCTCTTGCTCTGTTTTTAAGGAGATGGGAATTCATCCCTTTATTCCCTTTTCACTGCACCTTTTATCAACTTCCTGTATTTTATTTACTCTTTTCACCCAGATTTGTATTTTGTTCTGACATAAAGCGGGATCAAACCCATGGAATGTTGTCTATACAAGGAAGTAACAGCGGGGTTTATGGGATTTATTCTGAAGGTCAAGGTGGTTGTGGCTTTTCTGGTGCATTTCTAGCCAGGAGAAATGGCCTGGTTGGCAAAATCCCAACTGGAATTATTTTCTAGATTCTGTGGGATGGGCAGGGACAACTTCCACTGTCCCAGGCAGCTCCAAGCCCCAGTGTCCAACCTGGCCTTGGGCACTGCCAGGGATCCAGGGGCAGCCACAGCTGCTCTGGCAATTCCAGCCCAGCCAGGAATTCCCAATTCCCAATCTCCCACCCATCCCTGCCCTCTGGCAGTAGGAAGCCATTCCCTGTGTCCTGTCCCTCCATCCCTTATCCCAAATCCCTCTCCAGTTTTTTTTCCTTCCTGTTTTTCACAGCTCCAAACCCTGAGTGAGGCAGCTCCTGTGCCGGCATCACCCCAATTCCTGCAGAAAGAATTCCTGGAGTTGGCTGGGAAAAATTCCACCTGGAAATGATGAAGTGGAATTCCTCATATTCCCAATTCTTGAATTTTGCTGCCTGCTTCCCTTGGAACCCTTTGGATGGATTGTGGTTCCAGCAGCTCCACCCACATTTCTCCACCCTCTTTTATCCATTTGCTGAGCAGGAAAGATGAGGTTGGACATTCCCATTGGGAAAATGAGGCAGATTTGTGTAGGGAAGGAATAACAAAGTGGCAGTGCCAAGTTTTAGTCTGTGGTGCTCGGAGTTGCTCCATGTGGAGTCATCCCAGGTCAGATTGGAGGAGTTTGGTCTGCAGGAGAAGGATTTTTCCAGCCTCCAGTTCTGGAATGTGGAGCTGGATGCAGGAGAGGGGGGGAATGTTCCATCTCTTTCCCTCTTTTTAATGAGATTGAATAAAATGTGGGAAATAAAGAGTCTGGATTTAATCCCTGTTTGGATGAGATGGGAGCCATCAAAAATCTGTGCAAATTCAGCTCCTGTGGAAAAGAAAAAATCTGGAATGGGATAAAGATGTCATCTGTGTTCTTCCCAAATTCATCCCCCAGAATGTGCTTTGTGTCCATGCACTGAGGGTTTCATCATCCCTGTGGAGGCCCCACATTTCCTCTTTTCCAGGGATTCTTTTTGGTAAAATGTAAGGATTTTCCAGGAGGATTTTCCTGGAGGAAGGAAGCAGGCTTGGAAATTCAGATTTGATGTCACATTTGTCCTGGAGGAGAGGATGAGGATGGGGTGAGGATAGCAAAAAATCTGGATTACCAAAAATAAGGAAGAGGAAAAATTAATTCAGAGCTTGGATTCCTGGAAGGAGGAGCTGTGCAGGTTCCTGGCAGTGCCTGGCTGGGAATTTGGGAGACCTGTCTGTGGCAAATCCCATGGGAAGCTGGGATTTGCAGCCCTGGAAAACCAAAGTGCTGTAGAAAGATCCCAAGAAGCAGCAAACTGGGAGGATTGAAAGCCACCAGTGGCAATTATTTAGGATTTTTCTAGTTAAAAACATGTGGAAAACTCCAATGATTGCCTGTAATATCTTCACCAATCCTTAAAATTCATGGTCTTTGGAAAAAAAAAAGTCTGATTTCTATTTTTTTAATTTAAAATTATTTAAAATGGAAATGGGTATGGAACCTGTATGTTCATTCTAATAAATGAAATACAAGGAATTGCTTCTTCAAATTTAACAGGCAATATTAAAAAAAAAAGTCCCGTGTTACAAAACCCACAAGTTTTGAATTATTATTAAAATCCCATTATTATAATTTAGCATTAAAAGAAAATGATTTCAAGGTCTTTCTTTTTTTTTTTTTCAATGGTAGGACTTGGAAATTACAAACCAGGGAATTTTTAAGGTTGGAAAATCTTCAGAGTCCCAACCATTCCCCAGCATTCCAAGGCCACCAAGTGCCACATCCAGAGGGATTTTGAATCCCACCAGGAATGAGGATTCCATCACTGGTCATCCCTGTGAAATTTATAATTTGATAAATTAAACTTGATTAAATTTACTAATTTAATACTTGGTCATCCCAAGAAATGGTGCAAAGGAAAATCTTAGACCAGCTTAGGTGGATTTTTTATTTTCTTCTCTTCTGTTAAAGTTGGGATTAAACACTTGGGAGATGCAGTTTGTGATTGGCCTCAGATGTTTATTAATTCTTATCTTTGTCACAGTCTCACAAGCTGTGAGTTCTGGCTAACAAAGTGAAAAATTGTTCTGTCTCTAACACTTTATGAGCACTTTTAAGCATAAATTATCCAATAACACCTGGATTATTTTTACTTTTAACCCAATAACCAAACACCCCTGGCCCTCAATATGGGTTTTTCTGTGGGCCTGATATTTCTGAGGCTGAAATGTTTTCAGCCTGGCAGTGGCTGATTTTTTCTTCCCAAGGGAAAATTTCTTAGAAGAATTTTCTTTCAAAGACAATTTCTGTAAATAACTCATAACATTTCTAGTAAACAATATTTTCCTCATAACAACCCCTCTCTCCAAGGTGCTGTTTCTGTTACTTAACCAATGGAGAGAGGTGCAATCCTATGGATCAATAATCTGCCTTTTTAGCACAGCATGTTATAAAAATGCTGAATGAATTGTAAATAAAGCTTCTGATTCTCTTCTGCTTTTGAACTGGGGTCAAACATCTTTTTTTTTTTGTCCAAAAATGACATTTTCCTGCCCAATTACCAAACCCCACCCAGCCCATGGAGAAGAAGGTGCCAAAGAAGGGCTCAGCCTCTGCCCTAAATCCTCCCCCTTGCTTTATCTCTATTCCTGTGTTCTAAACCTGAAACTCGGAGTTCTGCACCCTGTGCTATCCCACACTTCTATCCAAACCCCACAGCCACAATCCCAGGGCTGTCACTCAATTTTGGGAGCCTTTTCCAGGGCCTCAGGTCCATGCAGAGTTTGCTTGGGGGTCAGTGCCTGTCAGCACAGAAAACCTGGAATTCTCAGTGCCCAGGGAATTCCAACAAGCTTAAGAGCCCTGCCTGTGGATTTGAAAGTAAATGTCCCCAAAACCTCCAACCAAGCCAAGATTATTCCTAAATGAGCTGATTTAATGCTCCTAAAACCCAGGACTCGGCTTCTCCCTGAGCAGAAATCACAATTATTGCAATCCCTGCTTTTTTCCCCCACTCAATAACCCACAATCAGTTATCCAATAAAACTCTGGATGGGCTGAATAATTCATTCCCATCTTTCTCCTGATGCCAGGAGCCTTTGGAATGGAATCAGGAGCCCTTGGAATGAGCTGATTCCCATCTCCTGCTCCATTCTGGTGCCACTTAAACCCACCCAGCCTCCATGTGACAGCTCTGTGCTTCCCCAAGGATTCCAGTGAGGAGGCAGAAATGCATTCCTGATGTTTTTGGCCAGGAATTCCAAACCAATGGAAAGCAGTGGATTGGAATATTTTAGATTAAAAGCCTTCATTAGTTTGGGTGATGCTCATTTTGGGACAGAGATAACAGGATTGTTCACATCCCAAGTATTTTATCCATGTTTTTCTTGGAGACTTGACCTTAACTGTTGGTTTTTTCCCTGTTTTTACCTCAGCGTAAAACTAAAGGGGATTATGGAAATGGGCTGTTCCCCTCAGTATTCCATATGAATTCCTGATTTTTGAGTTCTCTTTGTCTCTCCCTGTGATTCCTCATCAGCTGGAGCTGAGGAATCTCCTGGATATTATTGGAAACATGGAAAGCATCAGGAGTCAAATCAGCCCTTAGCATCCATCAGGGAACAGAGATTTCCCTGAGTGATAAATGTTGGATCCAATATTGGAGGTCTCCATCCTGAGCCTGTCCCATCCTGGAATTCTGAGGGAGTTCTTGATGTCCTGGTGGGAATTAAAGGCCTCACCCAGCTCCCTTTGCTCTTTTCTCCTGGAATGAGTGATCCTGAACCAATTTCATCCAGGCCTGAATTCCACTGCAGCTCATCCCATAAATATTTCCACAAATTTCCTCCTGCACAGTGGGAGCACGGATAACCTGCAATCAGAACAGCCCAAAAAAAAGCCATTTTTTTCCCATTTCTCTCCTGTTTTCTCCCACAAAAAGCCTTGAAAGCTTTTGTCTCCTGGTAAATTCTCCTGTTTTGTGACAATTCCAACAAAAGGACGGAGTCAAAAACCTCCCCTAACCCAGCTGGGTTTAATCAAAACAAGAATTCCAGTTTTCTTCTGTGTTCTCTGCAGGCCTGAGTTGTGGGAGCATCCCTGTGGGAGGTGAAAATCAGATTATTGTTATTTCCTTGTCTCTAAACCGAGGAGTTTTCAATGAGAGGGAAAAAAAACAACCAACCTGATGGAAATGGGATTCCAAAGGAAAGCTGATCTGAAAGGGAGGAGTTTCTCCTCTGCTCTGGGGGGGTTGGAGTTTGGATTTTGGTGCATTTTTGGTGGAGGGAAATGAGGAGAGTTTATGGTGGGGAATTTTCCTTGGGATGTCAAAAGAGTTGGATGGTAAATCCTGGCTCCTGGATTTTTACAGGGGTGTGGAGTGATAGGAGAAGGGGGAATGGTGTTAAATTGGAAAGGGGGTAGGGATGGATGGGAGATTGGGAATTGGGAATTCCTGGCTGGGCTGGAATTGCCAGAGCAGCTGTGGCTGCCCCTGGATCCCTGGCAGTGCCCAAGGCCAAGATTGGAGCAGCCTGGGACACTGGGAGGTGTGAGGGTGGCACTGGATGGGATTTAAGGTCCCTTCCAACCCAAACATTCTGGAATTCTGTGGAATTTTTCCTGAGCTCCAGCTCCCAGCCCTGCAGGATATTTGGGGGAGTTTAGGGATGGACATTTCTCCTAAGCCCCAATTTTGGGAAGAGGAGCAGCTCCCTGTGTTTGTATCCCACCCTTGGGGACCATCCCTTGCTCAAAGCTCATGGGGAGGAAGAGCAGAAAATCAGAATAAAATCAGAGGAACCCCAGGAGATGATTCCTTTTCTTCTGAAATCCAAGGAAAAGGGAGAAGTGTCTGGATGAGACAATTCCTTCCCTTCATGCACCATAAAAACTCTGGCAGCTATTTCTGTCAGCTCTTCCCCCGTGCTCCCCCACAAACTCCCAAAGAATGGGATAATGAGGGCCATTAAAACAATTTTTATCAAGGATAATAAATGAATAAAACAACTGAACATCTCCAGGATTAATCCTGCAGGGTGTCTCCTTCCCAAGGAATGCCTTTAGGGATCCACAGCCACCCTTGGAAAGCCTTGGCTTGGTTGGATTCTCTGGAAAAGCATCACATCCCCGAAATACTGAAGTTATTTAAAGAAGTGCAGGGACACATTCCCTGCTCCGTGTCCTACTTTGTGTGCCATGAGTGGCTCTGGTCACCTCGTGTTCCATGAATAATGGAAATGTGGATTCTGCAGTGTTTACAGGAATAAAAGCAGGGGAAGTGTGGATTCTGGGATGTTTACAGGAATAAAAGGCATTAAGTGGGGCTCTTTGTGCCCCTGGGGAAATGCTCCCACAGCCACCAGCTCTTCCCAGGGATGCTTTGGAGCCTGGCATGACCTGTGTGCTGAAAATGGATTTTCCCAAATGGAATCAGCTTTTCCTTGCTTTTAAAAATTCCAATTCCAAGAGGTTTAGGTGGTGCAGAAAGGGAGCTGGGCTAATTCCATGGGTTTTCAGAGAGGGAGCTGGGCTAATTCCATGGGTTTTGGCAGCAGGCTGGGGTCCAGACACAGGGAAAGGAGTTGTCCAAATCCACACCATGGACTGGAAGTTCTTTTTCCAAACTGGTGAATATCCAGGGCTTTGGGAAAAAAACAAGGGATGTGAGCAGCAGGGAGGGAAGGGATTCTCCCTCTCTGCTCTTCCCTAGTGAGATTCCACCTGGAATGTTGTGGACAGGTGTGGTGTCCCCAATAAAAGAAGGACATGGAATTGTTGGAGCAAGTCTGGAGGAGGTCATGGAGTTGATGAAGGGACTGGGGCACTTTCCCTCTGGAGAAAGGCTGGGAATCTGGGAATGTTCAGTCTGGAGAGGAGAAGGTTGTGTGGAGACCTCCCAGCACATTCCTGGGAACTGGAGGGGGAATGTTCTTCAGGAGGACACAGGGGATGGCTTCAAACTGAAAAAGGAGAAATTTAGGTTGGATATTGGGAAGGAATTCCTGGCTGGGAGGGTGGGGAGGCCCTGGAATAGAATTCCCAGAGAAGCTGTGGATCCCTGGAAGTGTCCAAGGTCAGGCTAAGGCTTGGAGCACCATGGGATGAGGGAAGCTGCCCTGCACATGGAAAAATTTGATCTTTAAAATCCCTTTCATCCCAAACCATTCCATGATTCCCCTGAGCCAGGATGACTCCAGGATTATTTGCCCACTGAGGAAATGATTCCTACATTGCACGTGGATACGGGAGCCTAAAATGAGCCCAAATCCTTGTTCAGCCCCAGCTCAGACCTGATTTGGAGTGAGATTCATTAATTAATTACTAATTAAACCCTCCCAACAGGTGCCTCCCCTCTGTGCCTGGAAAACTTCCTGACCCTGCTGCTCCCTCTGCTTCAGAGCAGCAAAATCCTTGGTTTGCTCCCAAAGATTTGGGAAAATATCCCCAAAATATTGCCAAGAAAATATCCAAAATATCCCCAAAATCTCCCCAAAATGCTGCACTTTGCCAAGAGGCTGCCAAGCACCAGCTCCCTGGGAGTGAAAAGCTGAATCATTCCAGAAACTGCTGCCTTGGAAGCCACTCCAGAGCCTCATTAATTAAAAACAAAAGCTGGAAATAACCCGAGCCCCTGAGGGTTCTCTTCCCTCACAAAGCCCCGTGTTCAGCTCTTAATTCCTCTGGAAATGAGGAACACGACAAGAAAATTCAAGTTTTGTTTTTCTCCTGCTGCCAGTGCATCCATCTGGGTTTGTTCCATGGTAATAAATGGAGAAATGGGAGTGGAGGAGAGGAATTGTTGTGGTTGGGTGTTGGGAGCTTCCCTAATTCTGTGATCCAATTCTGGGTTTGAGGTTTTGTTTGCTCACACAGCTCCTGCTTCCCTGTGTGCATCCAGGAATGGCAGAGCATGGAGAGCATGGGAATAAAGGCTTGGATTTAACCCAGCTGGGAAGTGGGGATGTCAGGGAAAAGCTGTAGGGAATAACCATGGAGTGCAGAATTCCTGCCTGGCGCGTGAGGGAAAGGGCACAGCAGAATGGACACAAAATGGGCACAAAATGATCCCAAAATGGACACAAAATGGGCACAAAATGGGCACAAAATGGGCACAAAATGGACACAAAATGGTCACAAAATGGTCCCATTCCCGGAATGTGGCTCCTGGGATGGAGGAGCCCCTTAGGGTGTGTCTGTGTGTCCTGGCAGGGAATGGCCACATTCCTCACCCTGGATCCTGGGTGGTCCAGCAAACTCCGGTCCCATCCCTTGTAATTCCCTGCTCCCTGTGCCTCGTGTTGCCAAGGGGATGGATTCCAAAAGGCCAAATCCGTGTTGGCTTTTCAAAGGCTGAGTTGTTCCCTTTGATCTGCAAACCCAGATCCAGGCCTGGCTTTTGTGTTCCCTTGTTTTGTTTCTGGGACGATCCTGGCAGCTGAATCCCTCGGGATGAAAAGCTCAGCGTGGGATCTTCCCAGGGAGATGCCCAAGTCACTCTGGAAGTGCTGTAAAAGGAGATTTAAACACCCAGCCTGAGAATTCCTTGATATTTCCAAATCCACAGACAGGATGATGGGATTGGGATGACTCCTGAAGGTTTTGCTGTGCTGGTATCCATGGGCATCCTTTGGAAAGGCCGTGGGATGCAAACAACAGCTCTGGAGGCTGGAATTTATTGGGAAAATTCAGTTTGGGGCCGGCAGGAGAGCAGGAATGCAATTATTGCATCTCTAACCTGACTCAGGACCTGGCACGAGGAATGACTTGTGGATTCCTGCTTTTTCCCTCCTGCTGGGATTGAAATTGGCTCACAGCTTCTTCCTTGGCCTTTTTGTTGACTCCTGAAGTTAAAGCTTTTAATCCTGAGCTCAGGAGGAAAACTCCTGACTCAGCTCTCACACCCCAGGGACCAGGCAAGAGCTTGCACAGCACAGGGGAGGGAATTGGAGCTTATCTTCCCCAAATTCTGTGGGAATACAATAACTCCCACACCCAGAGCCGGGGTTTTTGCAGGTGTTTATGTCAAACACATTCCAGCTCCAAACAGCACAAGTGGTGCTCGGAATTAAACAGATTAATTCTGGTTTTGTGTTGCTTTTTGACTCCCTGAGCCTGGGCATTCCTGGTTGCTCCTGTTTTGCCAGGCCCTCGGTGTTTTTTAAGGGACTGCTTGACAATTTTGGGGTCCTGGAAGAAGGATTTCTCATTTTTTTCCGCACATTTTGGGTCCTTTGGGAATCATCCAAGTCGTTTATTTTCAGCAGAGAGAGCATTTTTATTTACCTGTAGCCTTTCCCATTACCTGGTAGGATCTGAAACAGGATGGAATTTTAGGAGTTTAACAAAAGCTGACACCTCCAGCTCCCATCTATGGTGTGGGAAACATTGGGAATTCATCTTTCCCTGCCCCACAACGGGAAAACATGGAATAAATATAAATAAATATTTTCAGCTTGCACAGTTGTGGGCTGAGCTGATGCACCTGGACAGCTCCTGCAGGGATCTGTTGGATCATGGCTGGGACATTCCAGGCTCGGATCAAAGCCCTCCAAAAAATTAAATTCTTCTCTCCAAACCTGGAGCAAAAGCTTGGAATTCGTTCTGGAAGTGCCAGCAATGTGATTACTGCCCGTCTGCATGGGGCAGATGTTGCTGAGATCCAACCTGAGATGCTGGAAAATGAATTTTTCTTGGAATATCCGGAGTGGGAGGGGACTCACAAGGACCATGGAATCCAACTCCTGACCTCCTCACACTGAGCTGGCTCCAAACTGCTGGCACCTGATGCCATCCCTGCCCACCTTCCCGGGATGATGTTGGTGTTGGTCCTGGCACAGGGTGCTCCTGGAATTCTGCAGGCATCTGCTGGGCCCTGGCATGGGGCAGGGAGGATAAACCACGGGATTTTCTGGCTGTGCTTTCCCCCCTGGCCCTGGTTTGGTGCGATGTGCCTGGTGCTGGTGATCCCAGCTCCGTCCTCACGGCATTCCCAGGTTTGCTGTGTCCCGTGGCTGAGCCATCAGGTGCTCCCTGGGAGTCTTCCCTTTGCTGCCTGCATTTCCCTCCTCTTAAATCTTTGTTTTTCCACAGATCTGGAAGTGGGAATCTCATTTTTCCCAGGGCTGGAGCCACAGCTCTACCTGTGGTGACTCTGGATTTTCCATGTGTTGCTGTTTTTGTGGTTCAACTTCATGGTTTCTGTTCAGATCTTCCAAAAACAGCAACAATGAGGGGCTGGAGAATGTCCAGGGAAGGGAATGGAGCTGGGATGTGGCTGGAGAATTCCTGAGGGAGCTGGGAAAGGGCTGGAGAATTCCTGAGGGAGCTGGGAAAGGCTGAGCCTGGAGCAAAGGAGGCTCAGGGGCCCTTGTGGCTCTGCACAAGTCCCTGCCAGGAGGGGACAGCCGGGGGGGATTTGGGATCTGCTCCCAGGGAACAGGGACAGGAGGAGAGGGAACGGCCTCAGGCTGGGCCAGGGGAGGCTCAGGGTGGGCAGCAGCAGGAATTTCCCCATGGAAAGGGAGCTCAGGCCTTGGCAGTGCCCAGGGAAGTTTGGAGTGCCCATCCCTGGAGGTGTCCCAGGAATTCCTGGAGGTGGCACTCAGAGCTCTGGGCACTGGGCACAGCTGGGATTCTGTGATCCTGAAGGGATTTTCCAACCTCACAGTGAAGCTGCTGGTGTGGAAAACCAGGGGAATTTCTGCCTCTTTCAGCAGTTCCCCCATGGAAACCTCATGGAAAACAAAACCCTTTGTGTGTTTTCTGTGCACAGTTTCAGTTCAGTGACCCATTTGTTCCAAACCCTCTGACTTTTCCTGCCTGGAAATTCCCCTGCTGGCATTTCCTTGTCCTGCTTCTGGGCACCTTTCAAACTGGGAATGGCCAATACTGGATGGGGGGAGATGATATGGAAAATCAAACTTTAATCTCCTCAGAGCCATGAAACAACAGCTGCTGTGGGAGGGAATCCTTTAAAAAGGGTTGAAAACCAAGTCTGAAGATTTCCACCTGCAAATCCAAGGTGTAAAACTCCCTGGGCAAATCTGCAGCATTCCCAGCATGACTGGAATTACAAAGACCTTGGCACCACTGGGATCCTGCCCTCTGCCTCCAGCTCCAACGCTGGTATACCCAGATCCCTCTCCTTGAGAACTTTGTGGGGATGTTCAGTGCCTAAAATCCCATTTTTCCCTCTCCCAGCACTCCAAAGGTTAAACCCCAGGCCACGGGTCTGACATCCAACTGCATTTCCCTGGAACTCCTCACCTTTCCCAAGCAATCAGGCTCCAAAGGGTTCATCTGTCACAGGCTGTTGGAAAATGTGTCCATCCCATGGGATGAGCCAGCAGGTGAGTCTGGAACAGCCCCGGAGAGAGGGAATGTCCTGGGATTGGAAGGACACAGAGGAAATGCTGAGCACCCACAGCAGCCAGAGAGGAAACCTCAGAGTGTCACCTCCAGCTTCCCAAATTCCAAAGGCTGTGGATGAACTGCCCTGATTTACTGATTGACTGATTTATTTATGGATGGGTGACTCCCTGGGGAAGCTGGGAATGGCAGCACTGATCTGTCACTGTCCTGGGCTGCAGGTCCTGGATGTTCCCAGCAGTGTGTGCTCCATCCCAGCTGTTATCCCAGCTGTGCCAGGGCTCTTTATCCCTGCCAGGACCCCCCTCCCTGCAGGGATCTCTGCTGTTATCCCAGCTGTGCCAGGGCTCTTTATCCCTGCCAGGACCCCCCTCCCTGCAGGGATCTCTGCTCTTCCTGGCCCAGCCAGGCTCACTGCAGGCCTGAGACAATTCCAGCATCCCAGGGGGAGAGGCTGCAGCCAGGGGAGGAGCCCAGCATTCCCAGCTGGATCCAAGCTGGGATCAGAAGAGCAGCACAGCCTGTGGGCACTGCATTCCCAGAGGAGCCCGGGCCCAGCCCAGCCCCACTGGAGCCTTCTCCAGGATCAGCTCTGCTCCAGCAGAACCACAGCTGGCACTGCAGGAGGGCTGGGCTGGGCTGCTCCCAGCTCCCTGACCCACAGGGAGCACAGCCTGATCTCACCCTGGCAGGGGTTGCTTTGTGTTCATTTACCTTTTTGTACAACTGCATTTGTATTTTTAATATTCCTAATAAAGGCCTGTTATTCCTATTCCCATCTCTTTGCCTGAGAGCCCCTTAATTTCCAAATTACAATAATTCAGAGGGAGGGGGTTTCCATTCTCCATCCCAAGGGAGGCTCCAGCTTTCCCTGTCTGTCCAAACCAAGGCAGTCACTCAGGTGCCCCCACAGCACAGGTTGGAGGTGAATTTATGGCTCTGGTACTTCCCAAATTCTCTTTTTTCCTCCTTCCCACTGGATGCCAGGGTCTGGGATACAGCCTGGTCTGTGTTGGACAACCAACCATTCCTTTTGTTTGGATGCAATTGGATAATTCCTTGGTCAGAATCCCAGATAATCATCTTCAAAACAAAGACCTGCTGGAGGAGAATGTGTTGCACCTGGGATGAGGAAATATTCCTTTATGGACAGGGTGAAAAAACCCTGGAATAGGCTCCCCAGAGAGGTTGGTGCCTCAAATCTGTTGGAAAACAGCCTTAAAAATATATTTTAACCCTTTATCAGCCCTGATGTGCTCGAGGAGTTGGACTAAATGATCATTGTAGGTCCCTTCCAGCTGAAATATTCCAATTTTTCCATCTTTTGCACACCCCACTGGAAGAAAAAGCCTTTGCTAAGCAAACATGAAGAGTCACAATTAACATTAAGGAGCCACAGGAAATCCATAAAGGATCCCTGGGTGCCACCAGGTTTCCAGTAGATAGGAAATCCATAAGAATATGGATTTTCCTAGGAACACAGCAGATATTTAAACAGGAACATAATTCCTGATCCACCTTTTTTCATATTATAGCCAGGCCATGAAGGATTCTGGAAAATGAAATGCAGAATTATGGAGTCCTAAAGCCCAACCAGCCTCTGTTTGAAGATGAAACAATGGAAAAAGCAGGGAAGATCAAAAAGCTGCTGCAGAGCCTGGTACAAATTCCAGCTTTTTTTTTTTTTGCAAATACAGTCCCAGGAGAGGAAGAAGTTTAAGAGGAGTAATTTTAGGTGGAAAATCTGGAGAAGAGGGATGAGGGAAATGATTTGTTTGGAGCTTCAGCCTCTGCAAAAACCCCAAAGTACAAATGTGTGAGGCACCAGGTAGAGCTGGGAAGGATTTTTCCAGCAACACTGCCTGGTTTCCATGGCATTCCTCCCAAAATAATATTCCCTGTTCCCAGCCAGGCCACTTCAGAGTGGTGGAAATTCCCTAAAATTCAGCTTATTCCCAGCTCAGGTGTGGAGACTCAGTGTACAAACCTTCCTTGTGGGATGGCTCCACGTGTCTGGGATCAGCCCCACTCTCATCCCTGCTCTGCAAATATTCCTGGGAAGCTGCAGGAGGTTCCCACAGCAAATCCAAACACTTATTTACAGCTTCCTACTCCTTAAAATGAGTTTATAAAAGGAGAAGGAAGGATTTTTTACATGGACAGAAAGTGCTGGGAGAGGAATGGCTGGAAATTAGGAGATGTTTAAATTGGATCTTGGCAAGGAATTCTTGGCTGAGAGGGTGGGGAGGCCATGGAACAGAATTCCCAGGGAAGCTGTGGCTGCCCCTGGATCCCTGGAAGTGTCCAAATGTTCATTTTGTCTAAAACAGGTGTTTTGTCTTCTCTATTTGCCAGAGAGGTGTAAAAGTAAGAAAAGTCTCCTAAAATCTTTGACTCCAATAATTTCCAGCACTGCCAAGGCCACCTCTGACCTGCATTCCCAAGGGCCACATCCAACAGTTTTTTAATCCCTCTAGGATTTAAAACTTGTGGACATTCTGGGCCCCCCTTTCCATGAAGAATTTTTCCCAATTCCCACCCTGAGGCTCCCCTGGCCCAGCCTGAGGCCATTCCCTCTCCTCCTGTCCCTGTTCCATGGGAGCAAATCCCGGCTCCCACCTTCCTGCAAGCGCTGCCCATGGATCAAACTCCTTTTAATTCCCTCCTCACCTCTCATTTTCCATACTTCCATCATTCCCAGGGCAATTCAGAGCTTACAACATAAAACATTTCCCACTTTTTTGTTCCTTTCTGCCTTTGGATTCTTTTCTCCTGTGAGAAAATTTAACACAAAGAGCTTTTTTTCTTTTTTTTTTTTTCCCCTCATGCATTTAGAACAAACTCAAAATATTCCTCTTTTTTTTTCCTGCACCTGTCTTCAGACACAGGGAGGTCAAGCAATCCTGGCTGCCAGGAATTTGCTGACTCCACAGCTCCCAGTGTCTCAGTAAGCAAATCCTGCTGCTCTTTTTTGCTTTTCTTCCCTCTTGTTGAGCAGAACTCCGAGATTTTCAGGGTGGCACCAACACAGGAGGAAAAGGAGGGGGGAAAACAAAATTCCTTTGAAAAGAAGTGGCTGGATCAGCTCGTTCTGTTCTTTCCTGGGATGATGAACGAGGAATTGTTTTGGAGAGACAAAAGCTCATTTTTTTGTACAAAGGGAGCGACCTCGGGGAGGCTCCTCTTGGCTGAAGGTGGAAAGGTGCTGGAAAATGTGGGGTTGGATTAAAATATGAGTTAATGACCCTTCTGAGGGTTCTGTGCCCAGTAAAGAATTCCAGGATAATTTGAGTGGGAAAGGATGGAAAGAAACTCATCCCATTCCATGGCAGGGACACCTCCCACTGTCCCCAATGTCCATCTGGGCCTTGGGCACTGCCAGGGATCCAGGGGCAGCCACAGCTGCTCTGGGAATCACAGCCCAGCCAGGAATTCCTTCAGGATTAGATTAGATTAGATTGAAATTTGATACAATGAGGGTGGTAAAACATTGGCACAGCTTGGAATTGCAGAATCACCGGAGTCATAAAATCATGGAAAATTCTCCAGTGCCACCCCTGCCATGGGCAGGAGCAAATTCCACCACCCCAGGCTGCTCCAAGCCCAGTGTCCAACCTGGCCTTGGGCACTGCCAGGGATCCAGGGGCAGCCACAGCAAATCTGGCAATTCCAGCCCAGCCAGGAATTCCCAATTCCCAGTCTCCCAATTCCCAAATCTCCCCTTTTCCAGCCCAAAGCCATTCCCTGTGTCCTGTCCCTCCATCCCTTGTCCCCAGTCCCTCTCCAGCTCTCCTGGAGCCCCTTCAGGCCCTGCCAGGGGCTCTGAGCTCTCCCTGGATCCTTCTCCTCTCCAGGGGAACATTCCCAGCTCTCCCAACCTGGCTCCAAATTCAATTTTTTTTCCCTGAGCCAGTCCTGGATTTCATCCTTTCTCATGGCTCCTGTTCCTCCCTGTGGAGTGGCTGTAATTTTGGGAATGCCTTTCTCCTTTTGTGCAGGGTTTGTAAAGAAAATCTCCCTGAAAAAAAACACCATATAAATTTCCAGAGCTGTAATTTAGGGAATTATCCAGCATCCTTGAGCAGTGGGAGGAATGCAGATTTTGTTTGTGGTGGTTCCTGTGCATCAGGACAAACCTGGATGTGATTACCTGGAAATTATTCTTACTTCCAGAGGGGAGAAAACCCAGCTTTAATTTAAAGACAGGATTAAAAAAATCCCAAATCCAAACCTTTCCGTGACTACAGAAGGAATTTTCCACTTTATATCTTGGTTTTCCCTCTCCTTACCCCCTGACAGTTCATGGGATTCCTCCATCCTCTCCTTCCTGGTTCATTTTGGGAAGGAGGAGAGGAGAAATTCCTCTCCCTGGGATTAATTTTGTTCCATAATTTGGGAATCACTGGGAAACCCTGGAATTTCAGACATGGGTTGTTTCCTACAGGAATTATACTGGAGAAGTTCAGGGACACTTTCCTGGGTGCTCTGAGCTCTCTCCAACCTGGAATTGAATTATCCAGAGATGGGACATCCAGGGTTTCTCCTGGAAATCTGGGCTCTCAGAGGTGTACACATCAATTCCTGCAGGAGCTGAGATTCCCTAAAATACTCTGAAATAATTCTTTGAATAGGAATTGAAATCGTAAATTTAGGCATAAAATGGAATAAAGGTTAAGAATTGCACTTTTTGACTTAAATTCCTTTGGTTTTGGGGGAGCAGGAAAACCCCCAAGCCGCTCATAAAATTTTAAATTAAATTATCACACAAGGGAATATTCCTATAATTCCATATGTGAATCCAAACATTGTCTTGGTAGGAAGATGTCAGAAACAGCTTTGGATTTTTGGATTTTTCTGTCTTTTTGGGTGGAAAAAAAATTATTGGGAATGATCCACTTGTCATGTTGGAGATTCAATTGTCCTCCCATTCCATGAGGAGCAGAACTGTGGGAAATGCCTCAACACTGATGCACTTGGAAGGAGCAGAATTTAGGAAACTCAGGGAAAATAAAGCTGGGAAAAATGGAGAAGAGCTTCAATTCCTCTGTTCCTTCCATTCCCTCCTGCCCTCTGCCCAGGGAGGACCTTTCCCTGCAGGCTGCATTCCCAAGCTCCTGTTCTGGGCTTCTTTCCCAGATATTTGTGCTGGATCAGAGCTGAGTTGATGGATCCCACATCCAGCCAGTGATTCCCTGCAATTCCTGTGCTTAAAGGGAATGATGGCTTGGAAAAAACCACCCAAGGCAGACTTTTCCAACCAAGTTTCATTTGGATGTTGCTCAAAGGAAAAATCCCAAGGCTTTGCTTTCATAAAATTCCAACAAGTTTTTATTTGCTGAAGGAATTGACTGTTCCACATCCCTTTGTTTCAATCCCATTCTTTCAGTTCTTTCCCAATATTGGGAATTTATTTAAGTTTATGCTGGTGTAGCATAAAGGATGTTGAGGGTGTTGATTTTTCCAGCTCCTGATCCAGAGCTGAGGAGGATTTGCCTAAGAGGGAATTCTCAGAGTGAGGGAGCAGAGGGAAGAACGGGATTTTCTGTGGATTCCTGGGATTATTACCCAAAACTGAATCCCAGGATGGGTCAGGCTGGAAAGGACCACAGGGGACACCTGACCCCACTTCCCTGCTCCAGCATAAGTGTAAATTTGGGGAATATCCTCATCCCTGGAAGTGTCCCCATCCCTGGAGGGATTTCAAAGCCATGTGGTTGTGGCACTTGGGGACAGGGATCCGTGGTGGCCTTGGCAGTGCTGGGAATGGTTGGACTCAGTCTTGGAGGGCTTTTCCAACCTTAATAATTCTGTGATTGGATCCTGTGATTCCATGGATTTGGGGACAACGCTCCATGGGGAACAAGGGATGATGGATTTAGAGCTGGGCAAGACTGGAGGGTTTTCCTGAGGAAAATCTCCTTGTGGTCCTGTCATGGGTGGAGTGGGATCTCCAAAGGTTTTTAGGGAAGCCCCAAACTCCTTGGGGTCATCTAAGTTTGGCTGGAGCCAATCCCAGTCAAAGGTTTAAGTTTTCCCTCTTCATCCCACAGGTTTTAACGACGGAAAATCAGATCCACTTCTACAAATGTGAATTATTTATCATGACAAATGATTAGATGGAAGATCCTAATTGGAATTATTGAGTGCACAATCCCACACAGAGCGAGGCAATAAAACAATTCCACTCAGGGAATTTTATTGGAGGCAGCAAAAAGAAACAATTATTAACTTGAGATTGATGAAACTCACCCACACCAGCGCTCCTGGAAGGGCTCTTCCCCTTGAGAGTGTCCCCTTCCCAAAGGAGGAATCCCCACACATTCCAAGAAGGAATATGACAGGAAATCTCAACTAATTAGGGATTTTGACTTTAGGGTTGCTAAACCAGACTGGTTTTACCCCAATTCCACCCCAAACCCAGCTCACGTTGCCCCTCCCATCCCACCACCGACTCCCCATGTGGAAATCTCCATCCAATCTCCTGGACCACATTCCAGGGAAAGCATCCTGCTCCAGGCTCCTGATGCCCAATGAACAAGTGGATGAGTTTTGAGGACAAACCAAGCCAGCAGCAGTGGCTCCCAAGCTGAGATTTGCTCATTTCCCATGGAAAATCCCATGGATTTTCTCATTTGAGATTTGCTCATTTCCCATGGAAAATCAGTTCGGCCAAACCCTCCCTTTGCCTTTCAGCAGGAAGATTTATCCCAGCTAAAAGTGGCCACTTTCATTGGACTTAAAGCTCTTCCCAAGCAGCAGGAGCTAAATAAAACATTTGGGATGAGCTAACAGGGGATTATCCCTGGGGAGTCTCGCTCCAGCTTAGGGAAACTGGTTTAAAAATTAACCCTTAAATTAGAGCAGCAGCATTCCATAAATTGAGAAGCTCGGGATGGAGGGGTGGGGAGGAACGAACAGAATATTTTAGGGAGAGATGAGATCCTTGGGAAAGACATCTTCTCTGAGGACATTCAGGGAATGTCAGCAGCTTTTTAGGGATGTTTGGAGGTTAATTTCCACCTCTCCCACCTCGGAAGGTTCAAGATGCTCAGTGAGGGATGCTCTTTTCACTGGCACCACTTTCAGGTGAGTTTTTGAGCGCTTGGAATCATTCTGAAGGAAGAACTCGAGCAAATAAACCCCCCTGTGCTCATCCTCCAGCGATGTTTCCATTTAATGGCTATGTCAAATAAATTCTGGGAAGCGTTTCCAATTAACAAGTGATATCCACGCTCCTGTATTACCCTGCCACGGAGAATTTAGGAATATTTGGGCAATTTGCTCCTATTCTTCCCAGTCCCCATTAGCATATTAAGCTGCAATTATCATCTGCTCATATTTCAAACCTTCTGAAGTTTTTATCATGGAGCACTGGAATTCTTTTCCATGATGCCTGCAAGAAAAAAAAAAAAAAATTAAAAAAAAGGGAAGATGGGTTTGAAGAGAGCTGAGTCTGTGATTAGGGAATGAATATTTGAGAGTCTTGCATTAGGAAATGGCAGCTTTAAATCAGAGGGATAGAATTCCTTTTAAAAAAAAAGTTGGAAAATGATTCTTGTTTAGAAGGGGCCGATGTGAGCGATGGGTCTTTGTTAATTAAAATAAAAGATTTCTTGATGTTAATAGGCAGAAATAATCAGTCTCAATGCAGTGTTGTGGGAAAAAGATGCTGTTGTTCCTCCAGAATTCCCAGTGATTTGCTAAGAAATGTTGGAAACGTGGTCTGAATCACGGAATAAAATCATCATGGAATGATTTGGGTTGGAAAGGACCTTGAAGATCCTCCCATCCCACCCCATCCCATGGGCAGGGACAACTCCCACTGTCCCAGGTTGCTCTGATCCCCATCCAAGCTTGGATTAAACTGGAATATTTAAATTAATTCTTCCACCCCCCAGCTCTTTTGGGTTCAAAGTCTTTCAGCTTGGAAATTTGCAGCGATCCTTGTTGGAATTCTCCTTGGGAACTTTGCAAACTAAAGAAACCTCAGGAGGAGGGGATTTTCCTCTTCCTATTCAGGACAAGAGGAAACAGCCTCAGGTTGTGCCAGGGGAGGCTTGCATTGGATATTAGGAAAAATTCCTTCATGGAAAGGGTTGTCCAGCCCTGGAAAAGGCTGTCAGGACCAGAGGGATTCCCCATCCCTGGAAAGGTGGATTTGGCACTTGAGGACAAGGTTTAGTGGTGGTGCTGAGTTGATGGTAGGACTCGGTCTTGGAGGTCTTTTCCAACCTCAGACGTTCCATGATTCCATGATAAATGGAAAAACTGAGGGAAATAAATGTGATTCCCCACTGCTTCCAATTCCTGCTTTTCCAGCTCTATTCCTGCTGCAGGAGTGGGACAAGAACTGTCCATTCCCCAAAAATAAAGGTAATTAAAGCTGCAGAGGCCATAGAGCACCCAGGAGCTTTCCCAAACCTTTTCCCAGAGAGGAAAGGGAATGGGAACAGAGTGAGGGCACAGTGGGGTTCTGGCTCCAGCCTGCTTCCACTTCTCCTCAAGAATATCCCAGCCAGGGACAGAAAAAAATGGATGAGAAGAACAAGGCTGATGGATTCCAGAGGAGCTGCAATGTTCTATCCAAAGGGATTTGTGTTTGAATCCATTTCCTGGAAATCCTCCCCAAAACCACCATGGAAAGTGTTAATAAAATAATAATAATAATAATAATAATAATAATAATAATAATAATAATAATAATAATAATAGGAAAGGGAAAAAGTAAATGGAGCAAAGTGGGGTTTGCTTCTTTTTCAGGACATTGACAAAAGATTGGTGGGACAGAGAAGGGATCAAAGCACTCTGGGACAACCTGTGGGAAGTGAGGCTTGAAATTCAGCAAAACTGGAAAAATCTGTGGGATTTTAGGGTTTTCCTGGTTCGGTATCAGGACAAAACTTAATGGAAATGGTTAAAAAAATAAAAGGAAGTGAGTTAGGGTAGGAAAGGCTTGGGAGAGAAACCTTGAGGGTCAAACTCTCCAGATAATTGAAATCCAAGCTGCAGCTTCACTGGAAGCCCTGGGGGTGGTTTGGGAAAAGGATCTGGCCCGAGTAGAAAGGGGTGGGAAGAGCAGGAAAATGGGAAAGGTTGAGAGGAAAGCAAAGTTCTGGTGGGAAGAGCAGCTGGAAGAGCCTTTGCTCTCCCACAGGGTGCAAGGGGAGAGTTTTCCTTCCACAGGATCCATCCCTGGTGTCCGAGCACAAGGAAATTCCATGGGAATGAAAGGCAAGAAGCGCTGAGAGGGGAAAAAATAATAAAAAAAAAAAATCTCTTTTCTGTAGTTCATCCTCAGCCTGTGGAACAAAAATGCAGCTGAAGCCAGGATCAGCATTCCCCAATGCTGGCTAATTAAAATAATTCCAATTCCTCTAATTAAAGGGTGAAAGGGAATCCACTTTCATGGCACTGAAGCCAATCTCCACCTTTTAGGATTAGCTGGAAACTCATTGTCAGGAGCAGATTATTTCCCCTCCTTGTGGTGTTTCACCTCCTCCCTCCTCCAGGGAGTTCCTCTCTCCTAAAACTTCCCCAAGGAACTGGGCTCTGTTCCAATCTTGGAATTTCCCTGCTCCTGCCTGCAAATAATCCTTGGGATAATTGAGGTGGATCCCCAGTGGATGGGAATTATCCCTGGGCTGTGGGGATCTCCGTGGCAGATCCAGGATTTGTGGATTTTGGTGTTGAAGTCGTGCCAGGAATCTTTTCCTTGGGATATTTCCCAGGATTATTCAGTTCATAGGTGAGGAGGAAGACTTGGGAAACACGAATTTAATGTTAATTGAATTGGATTGTGCAGCTTAAGGAGCAAAGCATGCAGGGAAGATCCCAGTGCAATCACAGTTTGATATCAACTTCTTGCTTATCAATTTATTAAATTTTGGATTTGCTTTATTGATAGTTTTTATCCCTGATAGCCTCAAAACCCCAAAATTCCTGACATATTTGTTACTATCCCCTTTTAAAAAGGAGGAATATTTCTCTCCATGGAATCAATTTTAGCCCCATTTTCCTTCATCCTACTGTGGTGCCAACAAGGAGGCAAATTATTCCTGCACAGTGCAAAGATAAAGAGGTGAAGAAATTAAATATTATAAAAATTAATTTAAAAATAAATTTGATTTTTTTTTAGCTCACCTCAATGAAAAAAAGTGGCTTCTAATATTTGTCTAAAGTGTTTGCACCTGGACACAGATTTTAATTCCAAGGAAATTTGGAATTGGTGGTGGGACTAGGTTGGACTTGATCTTTAAGGTCTTTTTCAACCTTAATTATTCTTTGATTCTCTGAATTACACCACAAATAAGGAATTTAATTCATTTAATAAAATAATATCCTGGTGTTCTACCAATTTATCTCCCTGCTCAGGATGGAGTCACACAGATATTTAATCACTGTGAATTTCCTGGAAAAATGCTGAATCCAAAGTTTTACCTTTCAGGAGGAGATTTTTTCAGTGCAGGTCACGAAGAAAAGAAAGATTTTCACCTCCAGTTGAACTCTAGGTTTGGGTTTTTTCCCAATTGTTTTAAGTTTTCAGGACATGTGGATCAATAAAGCTCATTTGCAGATAGTCCAAGGCTTCTTTATCCACAGCTTCCAAAGAACTTTTCTCCAAGTGGGAAAATCTGAGGTGATGAAGGACAACAGGGAGATGTTGAACGAGCTGCAGAGGGGGAGATCTTTAATTAATTTACAAGATGTGTCTTCCCCTGTGTGAATGTCCTTTCTTTTTATTATTTTCTCTTTAATTCCCTTTTTTTTTTTTTTGGCTTTTGAAAGGAAATGGTGACCCCCAAATTGCAAACGGTTTACAGGAAAAAGGGATGAAAGTGGCACAGAAAATTTGGATTATGCCGTTAAGTGCCACCATGAAAGAGTGGGACAAGCAAAGATAATTCCATTTTAATTAAATTAAGAAGAAATTAATATTTCCCAAGGTCATCTCCTGCTGCCTGGAGCGCACTTGGAGCCTTGGGAGTGAAGCAGGAGGAAAAGCAGAAGGAAAACCAAGAGGACAAAATTTGCCTCTTTTTTCCAGGTCTTCCCAGCCCCTTCCAGCACCTTCCAAGCCAACCTCTCCATAATTCCCACATCAAGGTTTAGGAAACACAGGAATTATAAAGAAACCAGGTCAGTCAAGGTCTTAAATTCCTTCACTGATATTCCTCATGTACAGCTGCATCCATGGGATGTTTATCCCAAGTTCCTTTCCATTTCCAGCTCCATGACGGATTCAGACACCTCTTGTAGCAGGAATTGGAAAAAGGACACTCAGGGCCATGGAATTTTGCCTCCAGTGCTTTCAGCTGAGTTGGGAACAGGCATCTCATCCAGGAAGATCCTCAGAATGTCCTTTCCAAACCTCCACGGAAGGAACGTGACATTCCAAAGTCCTTTCCCAATTTCCCGCCTCCCAGACTCCGCAAAACAAGGAGGAAGAGCCACGGGGAACATGGAAACAGGTTTTTCTTGGAGGAGAAATCCCTCCCCATCATCTGTTCCTGTATCCCACATAAGCCAAGGTGACCAATCCCGTTTGGCATTCCAGAGGTAAAATTTGGGCCAAATGAATCCGAGTCCTTCCAAGGTCCTTGTAGGAGAAACATTTGGAATTGTGTTTAAAGGTTCTCCCCTTTTCCCATGTTTTTTCCTTGAAATTTGTCCATTCTTTGCTTTTTAGGCAGCATCTGAGCATTTAATGTTATTAATTTTAGTTACATTAATGAATATAACCATCACAAATATGAAAAATAAAGCATTAATTCCTAATTGATTCTTTCAGCAGCACAAAATCTGTTTGGCACAATTTGGCAGGATTTCTGACAGGAATTTCTCCTGTAATTGTGTGAGTTCAGCCTGATATTCCCTGATGGAATTGTAATTGCTGAATAATTTGCCTTAAAAAAAGAATCAAAAAAAAATCCAGCGTTTTCCATGGTCTAGTCCATCAAATTGTGTCGGAAAGGAAAATGCCAGGAGCTGTGGCCAAAAATTTCCATCTGGACATCAACGATGTCTTGGTCACGTCTTGGGTGCTTGGCCGGGGTTTTCCAGATGAAAAACTGGATGTCAGGAAAAAAATTCCAGAGATTTGACCTGCAGTAAATGGAACACGACAACTGAGAATAAAATAGGAAAGGCTCTTAATATTATTTTAGGGAAAATTTTGCTTTGTGGTGGCAGTGACAGAATTCCTGAGGCCAAGGAGCTGTGATAAGCAGCATCCCAATCCTTGATAAGCAGCATCCCAACCCTCTGGATGATTGATGGATGTGTCACAGGATCAGGTGGTGCTCAGGAGGAAATGAGGTGCCAAAGTCTGGTTTTGGGAAAAAAAAAAAGACCCAATTAAGAATTTTCTCTGCATTTTAATTTTTTTTGCCCTTTTTTTTTTTTCAGTGGCAACACAAAATCCAGCTGTAAAAATCCAGTTTAAGGGAATTTTGATGGAATCAGGGGATTTCAATCAATAAAAGGTGGGCTGAGCATCAATATTTGGGATTCTCAGTTCCAGACCTCAGGGAGTTCAGCTCTGCTGGGGGATGGGGCTGGGTATTTCCAGCCTTGTGCAAAGGTTGATTCCTGGTCTCCAATTAGGGAAGATTGGCAGCTGGAATTAGACTAAAAAGGGGATTTTTTTTTTTCCTCCTCAAATTTAGTGAATATTGGAATTGAAAGTTGTGACTCGGCTCCCAGGTCCCTTAATTTGGATAACAAACTCCAGAGTGGTTTTTAAAAAATACTTGGGTCCTTTGCTCCTGTATTTTGCAATTTTCCCCTTAAATAAAACTTGGATGTTTGAAGCAGGATCGAAATGAAATTCTAATTCTAAATTAATTTAATTCAAATCAACTAATTAAAAAGAATAATAAAATTAATTCTAAATTAACACCCTTTTATTTTGCAATAAACCCAGAAATCCATGGAATTTTCAAACGTGTGACTGAGTGATGGAATTTTATCATTACCTTGTTTTCTTGCTTTAGTCGTGCTCAGTGCAGCACAAATTCCTCTTCCTGATTATTTCTTCCTCCGAGCAGAGCAAACCCAATTTTGCTCCTTTAGACCCACCTTGGTTTAACTCCAAGCATTTTTAAATAATGAAAATAACGAAAATTAAAAAATGCAGCTCCCCATCCTTGAGGGGAAGGGAGCACCCAGGATTTGTAGAGGTTTGGGTTGAAAGGAACGACAAAAGCCAGGGGATCCACAGAAGATTCCAGAGTTTATTGGTGAATTATAAGTCTGGAGAGGGAATTGGTGTTGGTTTCTGTCTTGGGTTGCAAATGTAAGATGTATTCATTTCCCTTCTGTTGGAACTGCTTGGGGAGGTGTTTTTATTTATCTCTTCCATGATCCATCCTTCATAATTCCAAGGGGATCTTCTGTCCATGCCAGCTGTTATCCCAGGTGTGCCAGGGCTCTTTATCCCTGCCAGGACCCCCCTCCCTGCAGGGATCTCTGCTGTTATCCCAGGTGTGCCAGGGCTCTTTATCCCTGCCAGGACCCCCCTCCCTGCAGGGATCTCTGCTGTTATCCCAGGTGTGCCAGGGCTCTTTATCCCTGCCAGGACCCCCCTCCCTGCAGGGATCTCTGCTGTTATCCCAGGTGTGCCAGGGCTCTTTATCCCTGCCAGGACCCCCCTCCCTGCAGGGATCTCTGCTCTTCCTGGCCCAGCCAGGCTCACTGCAGGCCTGAGACAATTCCAGCATCCCAGGATTTGGGGGCACCTTTTTAGGGATGAGTTTTCCATATCCTGGAAGAAAAATGAATTCTTGTGCTCAGTCTGTTCTTCCAGACCCTCCTGGGGATGGGTTGGAAGCTCTGGGATGGTCTGGATCTCCCTCCAGTCCATGGGCACTTCCCAGCCTCATTCCTGCCCCAGAGCCAGACCAGGGATGGCATTCCCAGAAAATTCCCACCTNGGCCTTCCCAGAAAATTCCCCCCTCCACCTGGCCCCTTCTCCAGCCACATCCAGTTTTTCCCACTGACAATTCCCAACAATCCTCAGATGGCTCCATCCAGCTGTGGGTGTTTGGGATGCACATCCCAACACACAGGAACAGAATCCCCGAGATTCTGGGATCCTACACCCAAATAAATACTCATTGGGAGTTTGATGAGGGCTGTGCTCTGGAATTGCCTTTCCAGATAATTTCCATGGAATCCACGGGAATGGTTTATTCCTTTACAGCTCTCCCCCACCTTCAGAACACACCTGCTGCAAAAAAAAAATTCCTCTGAAGTTCAGGGAAGGAAAGTTCTCTCTATTTCCACGTTATCTGGATTTTCATCCGGGCTTCATTTGTAGTTTTTTAACAGGAATAAAAAAAAATATTCCGAGACTTTCAAGCCCTATTTCAAGGCTTTCTGCTTCCCAGGTTTCTTATTTTCCAAACCACAAAAGGAGCAGGAAGACTGGGGCTGGGTTTCAAAGCTTTTTTTTTTTTT